>OX456524.1:134333388-134804421 GCA_949748255.1 Eustalomyia histrio | reverse complement strand
GATATTTCAGCTCTGATACATATATACATCTAGTGTGATAAAATGGGATATTTCAGCTTAGATACATATATACATCTAGTGTGATAAAATGGGATATTTCAGCTCTGATACATATATACATCTAGTGTGATAAAATGGGATATTTCAGCTCTGATACATATATACATCTAGTGTGATAAAATGGGATATTTCAGCTTAGATACATATATGCATCTAGTGTGATAAAATGCGATATTTCAGCTCTGATACATATATACATCTAGTGTGATAAAATGGGATATTTCAGCTCAGATACATATATGCATCTAGTGTGATAAAATGGGATATTTCAGCTCAGATACATATATACATCTAGTGTGATAAAATGGGATATTTCAGCTCTGATACATATATACATCTAGTGTGATAAAATGGGGTATTTCAGCTCAGATACATATATGCATCTAGTGTGATAAAATGGGATATTTCAGCTTAGATACATATATGCATCTAGTGTGATAAAATGGGATATTTCAGCTCAGATACTTATATGCATCTAGTGTGATAAAATGGGATATTTCAGCTCAGATACATATATGCATCTAGTGTGATAAAATGGGATATTTCAGCTTAGATACATATATACATCTAGTGTGATAAAATGGGATATTTCAGCTCAGATACATATATGCATCTAGTGTGATAAAATGGGATATTTCAGCTCAGATACATATATGCATCTAGTGTGATAAAATGGGATATTTTAGCTTAGATACATATTTACATCTAGTGTGATAAAATGGGATATTTCAGCTCAGATACATATATGCATCTAGTGTGATAAAATGGGATATTTCAGCTCAGATACATATATGCATCTAGTGTGATAAAATGGGATATTTCAGCTTAGATACATATATACATCTAGTGTTATAAAATGGGATATTTCAGCTCTGATACATATATACATCTAGTGTGATAAAATGGGATATTTCAGCTCAGATACATATATACATCTAGTGTGATAAAATGGGATATTTCAGCTCTGATACATATATACATCTAGTGTGATAAAATGGGATATTTCAGCTTAGATACATATATGCATCTAGTGTGATAAAATAGGATATTTCAGCTTAGATACATATATACATCTAGTGTGATAAAATGGGATATTTCAGCTCAGATACATATATGCATCTAGTGTGATAAAATAGGATATTTCAGCTTAGATACATATATACATCTAGTGTGATAAAATGGGATATTTCAGCTCTGATACATATATACATCTAGTGTGATAAAATGGGATATTTCAGCTCTGATACATATACACATCCAGTGTGACAAAATGGGATATTTCAGCTCAGATACATATATGCATCTAGTGTGATAAAATGGGATATTTCAGCTCTGATACATATATACATCTAGTGTGATAAAATGGGATATTTCAGCTCTGATACATATATGCATCCAGTGTGATAAAATGGGATATTTCAGCTTAGATACATATATACATCTAGTGTGAAAAAATGGGGTATTTCAGCTCTGATACATATATACATCTAGTGTGATAAAATGGGATATTTCAGCTTAGATACATATATACATCTAGTGTGATAAAATGGGATATTTCAGCTCTGATACATTTATGCATCTAGTGTGATAAAATGGGATATTTCAGCTCTGATACATATATACATCTAGTGTGATAAAATGGGATATTTCAGCTTAGATACATATACACATCCAGTGTGATAAAATGGGATATTTCAGCTCTGATACATATACACATCCAGTGTGATAAAATGGGATATTTCAGCTCTGATACATATACACATCCAGTGTGATAAAATGGGATATTTCAGCTCAGATACATATATGCATCTAGTGTGATAAAATGGGATATTTCAGCTTAGATACATATATACATCTAGTGTGATAAAATGGGATATTTCAGCTCTGATACATATATACATCTAGTGTGATAAAATGGGATATTTCAGCTCTGATACATATATACATCTAGTGTGATAAAATGGGATATTTCAGCTTAGATACATATATGCATCTAGTGTGATAAAATGGGATATTTCAGCTTAGATACATATATACATCCAGTGTGATAAAATGGGATATTTCAGCTCAGATACATATATGCATCTAGTGTGATAAAATGGGATATTTCAGCTTAGATACATATATACATCTAGTGTGATAAAATGGGATATTTCAGCTCTGATACATATATACATCTAGTGTGATAAAATGGGATATTTCAGCTCTGATACATATATACATCTAGTGTGATAAAATGGGATATTTCAGCTCTGATACATGTATGCATCCAGTGTGATAAAATGGGATATTTCAGCTCTGATACATATATACATCCAGTGTGATTTAATGGGATATTTCAGCTCTGATACATATATACATCTAGTGTGATAAAATGGGATATTTCAGCTCAGAAACATATATGCATCCAGTGTGATAAAATGGGATATTTCAGCTCTGATACATATATACATCTAGTGTGATAAAATGGGATATTTCAGCTCTGATACATATATACATCTAGTGTGATAAAATGGGATATTTCAGCTTAGATACATATATGCATCCAGTGTGATAAAATGGGATATTTCAGCTCTGATACATATATACATCTAGTGTGATAAAATGGGATATTTCAGCTCTGATACATATATACATCTAGTGTGATAAAATGGGATATTTCAGCTTAGATACATATATGCATCCAGTGTGATAAAATGGGATATTTCAGCTCTGATACATATATACATCTAGTGTGATAAAATGGGATATTTCAGCTTAGATACATATATGCATCCAGTGTGATAAAATGGGATATTTCAGCTCTGATACATATATACATCCAGTGTGATAAAATGGGATATTTCAGCTCTGATACATATATACATCTAGTGTGATAAAATGGGATATTTCAGCTCTGATACATATATGCATCCAGTGTGATAAAATGGGATATTTCAGCTCTGATACATATATACATCTAGTGTGATAAAATGGGATATTTCAGCTCTGATACATATATACATCTAGTGTGATAAAATGGGATATTTCAGCTCTGATACATATATGCATCCAGTGTGATAAAATGGGATATTTCAGCTCTGATACATATATACATCCAGTGTGATAAAATGGGATATTTCAGCTCTGATACATATATACATCTAGTGTGATAAAATGGGATATTTCAGCTCAGATACATATATGCATCCAGTGTGATAAAATGGGATATTTCAGCTCTGATACATATATACATCTAGTGTGATAAAATGGGATATTTCAGCTTAGATACTTATATACATCTAGTGTGATAAAATGGGATATTTCAGCTCTGATACATATATACATCTAGTGTGATAAAATGGGATATTTCAGCTCAGATAAATATACACATCCAGTGTGATAAAATGGGATATTTCAGCTTAGATACATATATACATCTAGTGTGATAAAATGGGATATTTCAGCTTAGATACATATATACATCTAGTGTGATAAAATGGGATATTTCAGCTCAGATACATATATGCATCCAGTGTGATAAAATGGGATATTTCAGCTCTGATACATATATACATCTAGTGTGATAAAATGGGATATTTCAGCTTAAATACATATATACATCTAGTGTGATAAAATGGGATATTTCAGCTCTGATACATATATACATCTAGTGTGATAAAATGGGATATTTCAGCTCTGATACATATATACATCTAGTGTGATAAAATGGGATATTTCAGCTTAGATACACAAAATGGGATATTTCAGCTCTGATACATATATACATCCAGTGTGATAAAATGGGATATTTCAGCTCTGATACATATATACATCTAGTGTGATAAAATGGGATATTTCAGCTCAGATAAATATACACATCCAGTGTGATAAAATGGGATATTTCAGCTTAGATACATATATACATCTAGTGTGATAAAATGAGATATTTCAGCTCTAATATATATATACATCTAGTGTGATAAAATGGGATATTTCAGCTCTGATACATATATACATCTAGTGTGATAAAATGGGATATTTCAGCTCTGATACATATATACATCTAGTGTGATAAAATGGGATATTTCAGCTCAGATAAATATACACATCCAGTGTGATAAAATGGGATATTTCAGCTTAGATACATATATACATCTAGTGTGATAAAATGAGATATTTCAGCTCTAATATATATATACATCTAGTGTGATAAAATGGGATATTTCAGCTCTGATACATATATACATCTATTGTGATAAAATGGGATATTTCAGCTCTGATACATATATACATCTAGTGTGATAAAATGGGATATTTCAGCTCAGATAAATATACACATCCAGTGTGATAAAATGGGATATTTCAGCTTAGATACATATATACATCTAGTGTGATAAAATGGGATATTTCAGCTCAGATAAATATACACATCCAGTGTGATAAAGTGAGATATTTCAGCTTAGATACATATATACATCTAGTGTGATAAAATGGGATATTTCAGCTCTGATACATATATACATCTAGTGTGATAAAATGGGATATTTCAGCTCAGATAAATATACACATCCAGTGTGATAAAATGGGATATTTCAGCTTAGATACTTATATACATCTAGTGTGATAAAATGGGATATTTCAGCTCTGATACATATATACATCTAGTGTGATAAAATGGGATATTTCAGCTCAGATAAATATACACATCCAGTGTGATAAAATGGGATATTTCAGCTCAGATAAATATACACATCCAGTGTGATAAAATGGGATATTTCAGCTTAGATACATATATACATCTAGTGTGATAAAATGGGATATTTCAGCTCAGATACATATATGCATCCAGTGTGATAAAATGGGATATTTCAGCTCTGATACATATATACATCTAGTGTGATAAAATGGGATATTTCAGCTTAAATACATATATACATCTAGTGTGATAAAATGGGATATTTCAGCTCTGATACATATATACATCTAGTGTGATAAAATGGGATATTTCAGCTCTGATACATATATACATCTAGTGTGATAAAATGGGATATTTCAGCTTAGATACATAAAATGGGATATTTCAGCTCTGATACATATATACATCCAGTGTGATAAAATGGGATATTTCAGCTCTGATACATATATACATCTAGTGTGATAAAATGGGATATTTCAGCTCAGATAAATATACACATCCAGTGTGATAAAATGGGATATTTCAGCTTAGATACATATATACATCTAGTGTGATAAAATGAGATATTTCAGCTCTAATATATATATACATCTAGTGTGATAAAATGGGATATTTCAGCTCAGATAAATATACACATCCAGTGTGATAAAATGGGATATTTCAGCTTAGATACATATATACATCTAGTGTGATAAAATGGGATATTTCAGCTCAGATAAATATACACATCCAGTGTGATAAAGTGAGATATTTCAGCTTAGATACATATATACATCTAGTGTGATAAAATGGGATATTTCAGCTCTGATACATATATACATCTAGTGTGATAAAATGGGATATTTCAGCTCAGATAAATATACACATCCAGTGTGATAAAATGGGATATTTCAGCTTAGATACTTATATACATCTAGTGTGATAAAATGGGATATTTCAGCTCTGATACATATATACATCTAGTGTGATAAAATGGGATATTTCAGCTCAGATAAATATACACATCCAGTGTGATAAAATGGGATATTTCAGCTCAGATAAATATACACATCCAGTGTGATAAAATGGGATATTTCAGCTTAGATACATATATACATCTAGTGTGATAAAATGGGATATTTCAGCTCTGATACATATATACATCTAGTGTGATAAAATGGGATATTTCAGCTCAGATAAATATACACATCCAGTGTGATAAAATGGGATATTTCAGCTTAGATACATATATACATCTATTGTGATAAAATGGGATATTTCAGCTCTGATACATATATACATCTAGTGTGATAAAATGGGATATTTCAGCTCAGATACATATATACATCTAGTGTGATAAAATGGGATATTTCAGCTCAGATAAATATACACATCCAGTGTGATAAAATGGGATATTTCAGCTTAGATACATATATACATCTAGTGTGATAAAATGGGATATTTCAGCTCAGATAAATATACACATCCAGTGTGATAAAATGGGATATTTCAGCTTAGATACATATATACATCTAGTGTGATAAAATGGGATATTTCAGCTCAGATAAATATACACATCCAGTGTGATAAAATGGGATATTTCAGCTTAGATACATATATACATCTAGTGTGATAAAATGGGATATTTCAGCTCTGATACATATATACATCTAGTGTGATAAAATGGGATATTTCAGCTCTGATATATATATACATCTAGTGTGATAAAATGGGATATTTCAGCTCAGATACATATATACATCTAGTGTGATAAAATGGGATATTTCAGCTCAGATAAATATACACATCTAGTGTGATAAAATGGGATATTTCAGCTTAGATACATATATACATCTAGTGTGATAAAATGTGATATTTCAGCTCAGATAAATATACACATCCAGTGTGATAAAATGGGATATTTCAGCTCTGATACATATATACATCTAGTGTGATAAAATGGGATATTTCAGCCCTGATACATATACACACCCAGTGTGATAAAATGAGATATTTCAGCTCTGATACATATATACATCTAGTGTGATAAAATGGGATATTTCAGCTCTGATACATATATACATCTAGTGTGATAAAATGGGATATTTCAGCCCTGATACATATATACATGTAGTGTGATAAAATGGGATATTTCAGCTCTGATACATATATACATCTAGTGTGATAAAATGGGATATTTCAGCTTAGATACATATATACATCTAGTGTGATAAAATGGGATATTTCAGCTCTGATACATATATACATCTAGTGTGATAAAATGGGATATTTTAGCTCTGATATATATATACATCTAGTGTGATAAAATGGGATATTTCAGCTCAGATACATATATTCATCTAGTGTGATAAAATGGGATATTTCAGCTCAGATAAATATACACATCTAGTGTGATAAAATGGGATATTTCAGCTTAGATACATATATACATCTAGTGTGATAAAATGGGATATTTCAGCCCTGATACATATACACACCCAGTGTGATAAAATGAGATATTTCAGCTCTGATACATATATACATCTAGTGTGATAAAATGGGATATTTCAGCTCTGATACATATATACATCTAGTGTGATAAAATGGGATATTTCAGCCCTGATACATATATACATCTAGTGTGATAAAATGGGATATTTCAGCCCTGATACATATATACATCTAGTGTGATAAAATGGGATATTTCAGCTCTGATACATATATACATCTAGTGTGATAAAATGGGATATTTCAGCTCTGATACATATATACATCTAGTGTGATAAAATGGGATATTTCAGCTCTGATACATATATACATCTAGTGTGATAAAATGGGATATTTCAGCTCTGATACATATATACATCTAGTGTGATAAAGTGGGATATTTCAGCTTAGATACATATATACATCTAGTGTGATAAAATGTTATATTTCAGCTCTGATACATATATACATCTAGTGTGATAAAATGGGATATTTTAGCTCAGATACATATACACATCCAGTGTGATAAAATGGGATATTTCAGCTTAGGTACATATATACATCTAGTGTGATAAAATGGGATATTTCAGCTCAGATAAATATACACATCCAGTGTGATAAAATGGGATATTTCAGCTCTGATACATATATACATCTAGTGTGATAAAATGGGATATTTCAGCTCTGATACATATATACATCTAGTGTGATAAAATGGGATATTTCAGCTCTGATACATATATACATCTAGTGTGATAAAATGGGATATTTCAGCTTAGATACATATATACATCTAGTGTGATAAAATGGGATATTTCAGCTTAGATACATATATACATCTAGTGTGATAAAATGGGATATTTCAGCTCAGATACATATATACATCTAGTGTGATAAAATGGGATATTTCAGCTCTGATACATATATACATCTAGTGTGATAAAATGGGATATTTCAGCTCTGATACATATATACATCTAGTGTGATAAAATGGGATATTTTAGCTTAGATACATATATACATCTAGTGTGATAAAATGGGATATTTCAGCTCAGATACATATATGCATCTAGTGTGATAAAATGGGATATTTCAGCTTAGATACATATATACATCTAGTGTGATAAAATGGGATATTTCAGCTCTGATACATATATACATCTAGTGTGATAAAATGGGATATTTCAGCTCTGATACATATATACATCTAGTGTGATAAAATGGGATATTTCAGCTCTGATACATATATACATCTAGTGTGATAAAATGGGATATTTCAGCTCTGATACATATATACATCTAGTGTGATAAAATGGGATATTTCAGCTTAGATACATATATACATCTAGTGTGATAAAATGGGATATTTCAGCTCTGATACATATATACATCTAGTGTGATAAAATGGGATATTTCAGACCTGATACATATATACATCTAGTGTGATAAAATGGGATATTTCAGCCCTGATACATATATACATCTAGTGTGATAAAATGGGATATTTCAGCTCTGATACATATATACATCTAGTGTGATAAAATGGGATATTTCAGCTCTGATACATATATACATCTAGTGTGATAAAATGGGATATTTCAGCTCTGATACATATATACATCTAGTGTGATAAAATGGGATATTTCAGCTCTGATACATATATACATCTAGTGTGATAAAATGGGATATTTCAGCTTAGATACATATATACATCTAGTGTGATAAAATGGGATATTTCAGCTCTGATACATATATACATCTAGTGTGATAAAATGGGATATTTTAGCTCAGATACATATACACATCCAGTGTGATAAAATGGGATATTTCAGCTTAGATACATATATACATCTAGTGTGATAAAATGGGATATTTCAGCTCAGATAAATATACACATCCAGTGTGATAAAATGGGATATTTCAGCTCTGATACATATATACATCTAGTGTGATAAAATGGGATATTTCAGCTTAGATACATATATACATCTAGTGTGATAAAATGGGATATTTCAGCTCTGATACATATATACATCTAGTGTGATAAAATGGGATATTTCAGCTCAGATAAATATACACATCCAGTGTGATAAAATGGGATATTTCAGCTTAGATACATATATACATCTAGTGTGATAAAATGGGATATTTCAGCTCAGATAAATATACACATCCAGTGTGATAAAATGGGATATTTCAGCTCTGATACATATATACATCTAGTGTGATAAATATACACATCCAGATAAATATACACATCCAGTGTGATAAAATGGGATATTTCAGCTTAGATACATATATACATCTATTGTGATAAAATGGGATATTTCAGCTCTGATACATATATATCTAGTGTGATAAAATGGGATATTTCAGCTCAGATACATATATACATCTAGTGTGATAAAATGGGATATTTCAGCTCAGATAAATATACACATCCAGTGTGATAAAATGGGATATTTCAGCTTAGATACATATATACATCTAGTGTGATAAAATGGGATATTTCAGCTCAGATAAATATACACATCCAGTGTGATAAAATGGGATATTTCAGCTTAGATACATATATACATCTAGTGTGATAAAATGGGATATTTCAGCTCAGATAAATATACACATCCAGTGTGATAAAATGGGATATTTCAGCTTAGATACATATATACATCTAGTGTGATAAAATGGGATATTTCAGCTCTGATACATATATACATCTAGTGTGATAAAATGGGATATTTCAGCTCTGATATATATATACATCTAGTGTGATAAAATGGGATATTTCAGCTCAGATACATATATACATCTAGGGTGATAAAATGGGATATTTCAGCTCAGATAAATATACACATCTAGTGTGATAAAATGGGATATTTCAGCTTAGATACATATATACATCTAGTGTGATAAAATGTGATATTTCAGCTCAGATAAATATACACATCCAGTGTGATAAAATGGGATATTTCAGCTCTGATACATATATACATCTAGTGTGATAAAATGGGATATTTCAGCCCTGATACATATACACACCCAGTGTGATAAAATGAGATATTTCAGCTCTGATACATATATACATCTAGTGTGATAAAATGGGATATTTCAGCTCTGATACATATATACATCTAGTGTGATAAAATGGGATATTTCAGCCCTGATACATATATACATGTAGTGTGATAAAATGGGATATTTCAGCTCTGATACATATATACATCTAGTGTGATAAAGTGGGATATTTCAGCTTAGATACATATATACATCTAGTGTGATAAAATGGGATATTTCAGCTCTGATACATATATACATCTAGTGTGATAAAATGGGATATTTTAGCTCTGATATATATATACATCTAGTGTGATAAAATGGGATATTTCAGCTCAGATACATATATTCATCTAGTGTAATAAAATGGGATATTTCAGCTCAGATAAATATACACATCTAGTGTGATAAAATGGGATATTTCAGCTTAGATACATATATACATCTAGTGTGATAAAATGGGATATTTCAGCCCTGATACATATACACACCCAGTGTGATAAAATGAGATATTTCAGCTCTGATACATATATACATCTAGTGTGATAAAATGGGATATTTCAGCTCTGATACATATATACATCTAGTGTGATAAAATGGGATATTTCAGCCCTGATACATATATACATCTAGTGTGATAAAACGGGATATTTCAGCCCTGATACATATATACATCTAGTGTGATAAAATGGGATATTTCAGCTCTGATACATATATACATCTAGTGTGATAAAATGGGATATTTCAGCTCTGATACATATATACATCTAGTGTGATAAAATGAGATATTTTAGCTCTGATACATATATACATCTAGTGTGATAAAATGGGATATTTCAGCTCTGATACATATATACATCTAGTGTGATAAAGTGGGATATTTCAGCTTAGATACATATATACATCTAGTGTGATAAAATGTTATATTTCAGCTCTGATACATATATACATCTAGTGTGATAAAATGGGATATTTTAGCTCAGATACATATACACATCCAGTGTGATAAAATGGGATATTTCAGCTTAGGTACATATATACATCTAGTGTGATAAAATGGGATATTTCAGCTCAGATAAATATACACATCCAGTGTGATAAAATGGGATATTTCAGCTCTGATACATATATACATCTAGTGTGATAAAATGGGATATTTCAGCTCTGATACATATATACATCTAGTGTGATAAAATGGGATATTTCAGCTCTGATACATATATACATCTAGTGTGATAAAATGGGATATTTCAGCTTAGATACATATATACATCTAGTGTGATAAAATAGGATATTTCAGCTTAGATACATATATACATCTAGTGTGATAAAATGGGATATTTCAGCTCAGATACATATATACATCTAGTGTGATAAAATGGGATATTTCAGCTCTGATACATATATACATCTAGTGTGATAAAATGGGATATTTCAGCTCTGATACATATATACATCTAGTGTGATAAAATGGGATATTTCAGCTTAGATACATATATACATCTAGTGTGATAAAATGGGATATTTCAGCTCAGATACATATATGCATCTAGTGTGATAAAATGGGATATTTCAGCTTAGATACATATATACATCTAGTGTGATAAAATGGGATATTTCAGCTCTGATACATATATACATCTAGTGTGATAAAATGGGATATTTTAGCTCTGATATATATATACATCTAGTGTGATAAAATGGGATATTTCAGCTCTGATACATATATACATCTAGTGTGATAAAATGGGATATTTCAGCCCTGATACATATATACATCTAGTGTGATAAAATGGGATATTTCAGCTCTGATACATATATACATCTAGTGTGATAAAATGGGATATTTCAGCTCTGATACATATATACATCTAGTGTGATAAAATGGGATATTTCAGCCCTGATACATATATACATCTAGTGTGATAAAATGGGATATTTCAGCTCTGATACATATATACATCTAGTGTGATAAAATGGGATATTTCAGCCCTGATACATATATACATCTAGTGTGATAAAATGGGATATTTCAGCTCTGATACATATATACATCTAGTGTGATAAAATGGGATATTTCAGCTCTGATACATATATACATCTGGTGTGATAAAATGGGATATTTCAGCTCTGATACATATATACATCTAGTGTGATAAAATGGGATATTTCAGCTCTGATACATATATACATCTAGTGTGATAAAATGGGATATTTCAGCTTAGATACATATATACATCTAGTGTGATAAAATGGGATATTTCAGCTCTGATACATATATACATCTAGTGTGATAAAATGGGATATTTCAGCCCTGATACATATATACATCTAGTGTGATAAAATGGGATATTTCAGCCCTGATACATATATACATCTAGTGTGATAAAATGGGATATTTCAGCTCTGATACATATATACATCTAGTGTGATAAAATGGGATATTTCAGCTCTGATACATATATACATCTAGTGTGATAAAATGGGATATTTCAGCTCTGATACATATATACATCTAGTGTGATAAAATGGGATATTTCAGCTCTGATACATATATACATCTAGTGTGATAAAATGGGATATTTCAGCTTAGATACATATATACATCTAGTGTGATAAAATGGGATATTTCAGCTCTGATACATATATACATCTAGTGTGATAAAATGGGATATTTTAGCTCAGATACATATACACATCCAGTGTGATAAAATGGGATATTTCAGCTTAGATACATATATACATCTAGTGTGATAAAATGGGATATTTCAGCTCAGATAAATATACACATCCAGTGTGATAAAATGGGATATTTCAGCTCTGATACATATATACATCTAGTGTGATAAAATGGGATATTTCAGCTTAGATACATATATACATCTAGTGTGATAAAATGGGATATTTCAGCTCTGATACATATATACATCTAGTGTGATAAAATGGGATATTTCAGCTCAGATAAATATACACATCCAGTGTGATAAAATGGGATATTTCAGCTTAGATACATATATACATCTAGTGTGATAAAATGGGATATTTCAGCTCAGATAAATATACACATCCAGTGTGATAAAATGGGATATTTCAGCTCTGATACATATATACATCTAGTGTGATAAAATGGGATATTTCAGCTTAGATACATATATACATCTAGTGTGATAAAATCGGATATTTCAGCTCTGATACATATATACATCTAGTGTGATAAAATGGGATATTTCAGCTTAGATACATATATACATCTAGTGTGATAAAATGGGATATTTCAGCTCAGATACTTATATGCATCTAGTGTGATAAAATGGGATATTTCAGCTCAGATACATATAGGCATCTAGTGTGATAAAATGGGATATTTCAGCTTAGATACATATATACATCTAGTGTGATAAAATGGGATATTTCAGCTCAGATAAATATACACATCCAGTGTGATAAAATGGGATATTTCAGCTTAGATACATATATACATCTAGTGTGATAAAATGGGATATTTCAGCTCAGATAAATATACACATCCAGTGTGATAAAATGGGATATTTCAGCTTAGATACATATATACATCTAGTGTGATAAAATGGGATATTTCAGCTCTGATACATATATACATCTAGTGTGATAAAATGGGATATTTCAGCTTAGATACATATATACATCTAGTGTGATAAAATGGGATATTTCAGCTTAGATACATATATACATCTAGTGTGATAAAATGGGATATTTCAGCTCAGATACATATATACATCTAGTGTGATAAAATGGGATATTTCAGCTCTGATACATATATACATCTAGTGTGATAAAATGGGATATTTCAGCTCTGATACATATATACATCTAGTGTGATAAAATGGGATATTTCAGCTTAGATACATATATACATCTAGTGTGATAAAATGGGATATTTCAGCTCAGATACATATATGCATCTAGTGTGATAAAATGGGATATTTCAGCTTAGATACATATATACATCTAGTGTGATAAAATGGGATATTTCAGCTCAGATAAATATACACATCCAGTGTGATAAAATGGGATATTTCAGCTCAGATACATATATGCATCCAGTGTGATAAAATGGGATATTTCAGCTTAGATACATATATACATCTAGTGTGATAAAATGGGATATTTCAGCTCAGATAAATATACACATCCAGTGTGATAAAATGGGATATTTCAGCTTAGATACATATATACATCTAGTGTGATAAAATGGGATATTTCAGCTCTGATACATATATACATCTAGTGTGATAAAATGGGATATTTCAGCTCTGATACATATATACATCTAGTGTGATAAAATGGGATATTTCAGCTCAGATAAATATACACATCCAGTGTGATAAAATGGGATATTTCAGCTCTGATACATATATACATCTAGTGTGATAAAATGGGATATTTCAGCTCTGATACATATATACATCTAGTGTGATAAAATGGGATATTTCAGCTTAGATACATATATACATCTAGTGTGATAAAATGGGATATTTCAGCTCAGATACATATATGCATCTAGTGTGATAAAATGGTATATTTCAGCTTAGATAAATATACACATCCAGTGTGATAAAATGGGATATTTCAGCTTAGATACATATATACATCTAGTGTGATAAAATGGGATATTTCAGCTCTGATACATATATACATCTAGTGTGATAAAATGGGATATTTCAGCTCTGATACATATATACATCTAGTGTGATAAAATGGGATATTTCAGCTCAGATAAATATACACATCCAGTGTGATAAAATGGGATATTTCAGCTTAGATACATATATACATCTAGTGTGATAAAATGGGATATTTCAGCTCTGATACATATATACATCTAGTGTGATAAAATGGGATATTTCAGCTCAGATAAATATACACATCCAGTGTGATAAAATGGGATATTTCAGCTTAGATACATATATGCATCTAGTGTGATAAAATGGGATATTTCAGCTCAGATACATATATGCATCTAGTGTGATAAAATGGGATATTTCAGCTTAGATACATATATACATCTAGTGTGATAAAATGGGATATTTCAGCTTAGATACATATATACATCTAGTGTGATAAAATGGGATATTTCAGCTCAGATACATATATGCATCTAGTGTGATAAAATGGGATATTTCAGCTTAGATACATATATACATCTAGTGTGATAAAATGGGATATTTCAGCTTAGATACATATATACATCTAGTGTGATAAAATGGGATATTTCAGCTCTGATACATATATACATCTAGTGTGATAAAATGGGATATTTCAGCTCTGATACATATATACATCTCGTGTGATAAAATGGGATATTTCAGCTCAGATACATATATGCATCTAGTGTGATAAAATGGGATATTTCAGCTCAGATACATATATACATCTAGTGTGATAAAATGGGATATTTCAGCTCTGATACATATATACATCTAGTGTGATAAAATGGGATATTTCAGCTCAGATACATATATGCATCTAGTGTGATAAAATGGGATATTTCAGCTTAGATACATATATGCATCTAGTGTGATAAAATGGGATATTTCAGCTCAGATACTTATATGCATCTAGTGTGATAAAATGGGATATTTCAGCTTAGATACATATATACATCTAGTGTGATAAAATGGGATACTTCAGCTCAGAAACATATATGCATCTAGTGTGATAAAATGGGATATTTCAGCTCAGATACATATATACATCTAGTGTGATAAAATGGGATATTTCAGCTCTGATACATATACACATCCAGTGTGATAAAATGGGATATTTCTCAGCTCAGATACATATATGCATCCAGTGTGATAAAATGGGATACTTCAGCTCAGATACATATATGCATCTAGTGTGATAAAATGGGGTATTTCAGCTTAGATACATATATACATCTAGTGTGATAAAATGGGATATTTCAGCTCTGATACATATACACATCCAGTGTGATAAAATGGGATATTTCAGCTCAGATACATATATGCATCCAGTGTGATAAAATGGGATATTTCAGCTTAGATACATATATACATCTAGTGTGATAAAATGGGATACTTCAGCTCAGATACATATATGCATCTAGTGTGATAAAATGGGATATTTCAGCTTAGATACATATATACATCTAGTGTGATAAAATGGGATATTTCAGCTCTGATACATATACACATCCAGTGTGATAAAATGGGATATTTCAGCTCAGATACATATATGCATCCAGTGTGATAAAATGGGATATTTCAGCTTAGATACATATATACATCTAGTGTGATAAAATGGGATATTTCAGCTCTGATACATATATACATCTAGTGTGGTAAAATGGGATATTTCAGCTCTGATACATATATACATCTAGTGTGATAAAATGGGATATTTCAGCTTAGATACATATATACATCTAGTGTGATAAAATGGGATATTTCAGCTCTGATACATATATACATCTAGTGTGATAAAATGGGATATTTCAGCTCTGATACATATATACATCTAGTGTGATAAAATGGGATATTTCAGCTTAGATACATATATGCATCTAGTGTGATAAAATGCGATATTTCAGCTCTGATACATATATACATCTAGTGTGATAAAATGGGATATTTCAGCTCAGATACATATATGCATCTAGTGTGATAAAATGGGATATTTCAGCTCAGATACATATATACATCTAGTGTGATAAAATGGGATATTTCAGCTCTGATACATATATACATCTAGTGTGATAAAATGGGGTATTTCAGCTCAGATACATATATGCATCTAGTGTGATAAAATGGGATATTTCAGCTTAGATACATATATGCATCTAGTGTGATAAAATGGGATATTTCAGCTCAGATACTTATATGCATCTAGTGTGATAAAATGGGATATTTCAGCTCAGATACATATATGCATCTAGTGTGATAAAATGGGATATTTCAGCTTAGATACATATATACATCTAGTGTGATAAAATGGGATATTTCAGCTCAGATACATATATGCATCTAGTGTGATAAAATGGGATATTTCAGCTCAGATACATATATGCATCTAGTGTGATAAAATGGAATATTTTAGCTTAGATACATATTTACATCTAGTGTGATAAAATGGGATATTTCAGCTCAGATACATATATGCATCTAGTGTGATAAAATGGGATATTTCAGCTCAGATACATATATGCATCTAGTGTGATAAAATGGGATATTTCAGCTTAGATACATATATACATCTAGTGTTATAAAATGGGATATTTCAGCTCTGATACATATATACATCTAGTGTGATAAAATGGGATATTTCAGCTCAGATACATATATACATCTAGTGTGATAAAATGGGATATTTCAGCTCTGATACATATATACATCTAGTGTGATAAAATGGGATATTTCAGCTTAGATACATATATGCATCTAGTGTGATAAAATAGGATATTTCAGCTTAGATACATATATACATCTAGTGTGATAAAATGGGATATTTCAGCTCAGATACATATATGCATCTAGTGTGATAAAATAGGATATTTCAGCTTAGATACATATATACATCTAGTGTGATAAAATGGGATATTTCAGCTCTGATACATATATACATCTAGTGTGATAAAATGGGATATTTCAGCTCTGATACATATACACATCCAGTGTGACAAAATGGGATATTTCAGCTCAGGTACATATATGCATCTAGTGTGATAAAATGGGATATTTCAGCTCTGATACATATATACATCTAGTGTGATAAAATGGGATATTTCAGCTCTGATACATATATGCATCCAGTGTGATAAAATGGGATATTTCAGCTTAGATACATATATACATCTAGTGTGAAAAAATGGGGTATTTCAGCTCTGATACATATATACATCTAGTGTGATAAAATGGATATTTCAGCTTAGATACATATATACATCTAGTGTGATAAAATGGGATATTTCAGCTCTGATACATTTATGCATCTAGTGTGATAAAATGGGATATTTCAGCTCTGATACATATATACATCTAGTGTGATAAAATGGGATATTTCAGCTTAGATACATATACACATCCAGTGTGATAAATGGGATATTTCAGCTCTGATACATATACACATCCAGTGTGATAAAATGGGATAATTTCAGCTCTGATACATATACACATCCAGTGTGATAAATGGGATATTTCAGCTCAGATACATATATGCATCTAGTGTGATAAAATGGGATATTTCAGCTTAGATACTTATATACATCTAGTGTGATAAAATGGATATTTCAGCTCTGATACATATATACATCTAGTGTGAATAAAATGGGATATTTCAGCTCTGATACATATATACATCTAGTGTGATAAAATGGGATATTTCAGCTTAGATACATATATGCATCTAGTGTGATAAAATGGGATATTTCAGCTTAGATACATATATACATCTAGTGTGATAAAATGGGATATTTCAGCTCTGATACATATATACATCTAGTGTGATAAAATGGGATATTTCAGCTTAGATACATATATACATCTAGTGTGATAAAATGGGATATTTCAGCTCTGATACATATATACATCTAGTGTGATAAAATGGGATATTTCAGCTCTGATACATATATACATCTAGTGTGATAAAATGGGATATTTCAGCTTAGATACATATATGCATCTAGTGTGATAAAATGCGATATTTCAGCTCTGATACATATATACATCTAGTGTGATAAAATGGGATATTTCAGCTCAGATACATATATGCATCTAGTGTGATAAAATGGGATATTTCAGCTCAGATACTTATATGCATCTAGTGTGATAAAATGGGATATTTCAGCTCAGAGTACATATATGCATCTAGTGTGATAAAATGGGATATTTCAGCTCAGATACATATATGCATCTAGTGTGATAAAATGGGATATTTCAGCTTAGATACATATATACATCTAGTGTGATAAGATGGGGATATTTCAGCTCTGATACATATATACATCTAGTGTGATAAATGGGATATTTCAGCTCAGATACATATATGCATCTAGTGTGATAAAATAGGATATTTCAGCTTAGATACATATATACATCTAGTGTGATAAAATGGGATATTTCAGCTCTGATACATATATACATCTAGTGTGATAAAATGGGATATTTCAGCTCTGATACATATACACATCCAGTGTGATAAAATGGATATTTCAGCTCAGATACATATATGCATCTAGTGTGATAAAATGAGATATTTCAGCTCTGATACATATATACATCTAGTGTGATAAAAATGGATATTTCAGCTCTGATACATATATGCATCCAGTGTGATAAAATGGGATATTTCAGCTTAGATACATATATACATCTAGTGTGATAAAATGGGATATTTCAGCTCTGATACATATATACATCTAGTGTGATAAAATGGGATATTTCAGCTTAGATACATATATACATCTAGTGTGATAAAATGGGATATTTCAGCTCTGATACATATATGCATCTAGTGTGATAAAATGGGATATTTCAGCTCTGATACATATATACATCTAGTGTGATAAAATGGGATATTTCAGCTTAGATACATATATACATCTAGTGTGATAAAATGGGATATTTCAGCTCTGATACATATACACATCCAGTGTGATAAAATGGATATTTCAGCTCTGATACATATATACATCTAGTGTGATAAAATGGGATATTTAAGCTTAGATACATATATGCATCTAGTGTGATAAAATGGGATACTTCAGCTCAGATACATATATGCATCTAGTGTGATAAAATGGGATATTTCAGCTCAGATACATATATACATCTAGTGTGATAAAATGGGATATTTCAGCTCTGATACATATATACATCTAGTGTGATAAAATGGGATATTTCAGCTCAGATACATATATGCATCTAGTGTGATAAAATGGGATATTTCAGCTCAGATACATATATACATCTAGTGTGATAAAATGGGATATTTCAGCTCTGATACATATATACATCTAGTGTGATAAAATGGGATATTTCAGCTCAGATACATATATGCATCTAGTGTGATAAAATGGGATATTTCAGCTTAGATACATATATGCATCTAGTGTGATAAAATGGGATATTTCAGCTCAGATACTTATATGCATCTAGTGTGATAAAATGGGATATTTCAGCTCAGATACATATAGGCATCTAGTGTGATAAAATGGGATATTTCAGCTTAGATACATATATACATCTAGTGTGATAAAATGGGATACTTCAGCTCAAATACATATATGCATCTAGTGTGATAAAATGGGATATTTCAGCTCAGATACATATATACATCTAGTGTGATAAAATGGGATATTTCAGCTCTGATACATATATACATCTCGTGTGATAAAATGGGATATTTCAGCTCAGATACATATATGCATCTAGTGTGATAAAATGGGATGTTTCAGCTCAGATACATATATACATCTAGTGTGATAAAATGGGATATTTCAGCTCTGATACATATATACATCTAGTGTGATAAAATGGGATATTTCAGCTCAGATACATATATGCATCTAGTGTGATAAAATGGGATATTTCAGCTCAGATACTTATATGCATCTAGTGTGATAAAATGGGATATTTCAGCTCAGATACATATAGGCATCTAGTGTGATAAAATGGGATATTTCAGCTTAGATACATATATACATCTAGTGTGATAAAATGGGATACTTCAGCTCAAATACATATATGCATCTAGTGTGATAAAATGGGATATTTCAGCTCAGATACATATATACATCTAGTGTGATAAAATGGGATATTTCAGCTCTGATACATATATACATCTCGTGTGATAAAATGGGATATTTCAGCTCAGATACATATATGCATCTAGTGTGATAAAATGGGATGTTTCAGCTCAGATACATATATACATCTAGTGTGATAAAATGGGATATTTCAGCTCTGATACATATATACATCTAGTGTGATAAAATGGGATATTTCAGCTCTGATACATATACACATCCAGTGTGATAAAATGGGATATTTCAGCTCAGATACATATATGCATCTAGTGTGATAAAATGGGATATTTCAGCTCTGATACATATATACATCTAGTGTGATAAAATGGGATATTTCAGCTCTGATACATATATGCATCCAGTGTGATAAAATGGGATATTTCAGCTTAGATACATATATACATCTAGTGTGATAAAATGGGATATTTCAGCTCTGATACATATATACATCTAGTGTGATAAAATGGGATATTTCAGCTTAGATACATATATACATCTAGTGTGATAAAATGGGATATTTCAGCTCTGATACATATATGCATCTAGTGTGATAAAATGGGATATTTCAGCTCTGATACATATATACATCTAGTGTGATAAAATGGGATATTTCAGCTTAGATACATATATACATCTAGTGTGATAAAATGGGATATTTCAGCTCTGATACATATACACATCCAGTGTGATAAAATGGGATATTTCAGCTCTGATACATATATACATCTAGTGTGATAAAATGGGATATTTAAGCTTAGATACATATATGCATCTAGTGTGATAAAATGGGATACTTCAGCTCAGATACATATATGCATCTAGTGTGATAAAATGGGATATTTCAGCTCAGATACATATATACATCTAGTGTGATAAAATGGGATATTTCAGCTCTGATACATATATACATCTAGTGTGATAAAATGGGATATTTCAGCTCAGATACATATATGCATCTAGTGTGATAAAATGGGATATTTCAGCTCAGATACATATATACATCTAGTGTGATAAAATGGGATATTTCAGCTCTGATACATATATACATCTAGTGTGATAAAATGGGATATTTCAGCTCAGATACATATATGCATCTAGTGTGATAAAATGGGATATTTCAGCTTAGATACATATATGCATCTAGTGTGATAAAATGGGATATTTCAGCTCAGATACTTATATGCATCTAGTGTGATAAAATGGGATATTTCAGCTCAGATACATATAGGCATCTAGTGTGATAAAATGGGATATTTCAGCTTAGATACATATATACATCTAGTGTGATAAAATGGGATACTTCAGCTCAAATACATATATGCATCTAGTGTGATAAAATGGGATATTTCAGCTCAGATACATATATACATCTAGTGTGATAAAATGGGATATTTCAGCTCTGATACATATATACATCTCGTGTGATAAAATGGGATATTTCAGCTCAGATACATATATGCATCTAGTGTGATAAAATGGGATGTTTCAGCTCAGATACATATATACATCTAGTGTGATAAAATGGGATATTTCAGCTCTGATACATATATACATCTAGTGTGATAAAATGGGATATTTCAGCTCAGATACATATATGCATCTAGTGTGATAAAATGGGATATTTCAGCTTAGATACATATATGCATCTAGTGTGATAAAATGGGATATTTCAGCTCAGATACTTATATGCATCTAGTGTGATAAAATGGGATATTTCAGCTTAGATACATATATACATCTAGTGTGATAAAATGGGATACTTCAGCTCAGATACATATATGCATCTAGTGTGATAAAATGGGATATTTCAGCTTAGATACATATATACATCTAGTGTGATAAAATGGGATATTTCAGCTCTGATACATATACACATCCAGTGTGATAAAATGGGATATTTCAGCTCAGATACATATATGCATCCAGTGTGATAAAATGGGATACTTCAGCTCAGATACATATATGCATCTAGTGTGATAAAATGGGATATTTCAGCTTAGATACATATATACATCTAGTGTGATAAAATGGGATATTTCAGCTCTGATACATATACACATCCAGTGTGATAAAATGGGATATTTCAGCTCAGATACATATATGCATCCAGTGTGATAAAATGGGATATTTCAGCTTAGATACATATATACATCTAGTGTGATAAAATGGGATACTTCAGCTCAGATACATATATGCATCTAGTGTGATAAAATGGGATATTTCAGCTTAGATACATATATACATCTAGTGTGATAAAATGGGATATTTCAGCTCTGATACATATACACATCCAGTGTGATAAAATGGGATATTTCAGCTCAGATACATATATGCATCCAGTGTGATAAAATGGGATATTTCAGCTTAGATACATATATACATCTAGTGTGAAAAAATGGGATATTTCAGCTCTGATACATATATACATCTAGTGTGATAAAATGGGATATTTCAGCTCTGATACATATATACATCTAGTGTGATAAAATGGGATATTTCAGCTTAGATACATATATACATCTAGTGTGATAAAATGGGATATTTCAGCTCTGATACATATATACATCTAGTGTGATAAAATGGGATATTTCAGCTCTGATACATATATACATCTAGTGTGATAAAATGGGATATTTCAGCTTAGATACATATATGCATCTAGTGTGATAAAATGCGATATTTCAGCTCTGATACATATATACATCTAGTGTGATAAAATGGGATATTTCAGCTCAGATACATATATGCATCTAGTGTTATAAAATGGGATATTTCAGCTCAGATACATATATACATCTAGTGTGATAAAATGGGATATTTCAGCTCTGATACATATATACATCTAGTGTGATAAAATGGGATATTTCAGCTCAGATACATATATGCATCTAGTGTGATAAAATGGGATATTTCAGCTTAGATACATATATGCATCTAGTGTGATAAAATGGGATATTTCAGCTCAGATACTTATATGCATCTAGTGTGATAAAATGGGATATTTCAGCTCAGATACATATATGCATCTAGTGTGATAAAATGGGATATTTCAGCTTAGATACATATATACATCTAGTGTGATAAAATGGGATATTTCAGCTCAGATACATATATGCATCTAGTGTGATAAAATGGGATATTTCAGCTCAGATACATATATGCATCTAGTGTGATAAAATGGAATATTTCAGCTCAGATACATATATGCATCTAGTGTGATAAAATGGGATATTTCAGCTCAGATACATATATACATCTAGTGTGATAAAATGGGATATTTCAGCTCTGATACATATATACATCTAGTGTGATAAAATGGGATATTTCAGCTCAGATACATATATGCATCTAGTGTGATAAAATAGGATATTTCAGCTTAGATACATATATACATCTAGTGTGATAAAATGGGATATTTCAGCTCTGATACATATATACATCTAGTGTGATAAAATGGGATATTTCAGCTCTGATACATATACACATCCAGTGTGATAAAATGGGATATTTCAGCTCAGATACATATATGCATCTAGTGTGATAAAATGGGATATTTCAGCTCTGATACATATATACATCTAGTGTGATAAAATGGGATATTTCAGCTCTGATACATATATGCATCCAGTGTGATAAAATGGGATATTTCAGCTTAGATACATATATACATCTAGTGTGATAAAATGGGATATTTCAGCTTTGATACATATGTACATCTAGTGTGATAAAATGGGATATTTCAGCTTAGATACATATATACATCTAGTGTGATAAAATGGGATATTTCAGCTCTGATACATATATGCATCTAGTGTGATAAAATGGGATATTTCAGCTCTGATACATATATACATCTAGTGTGATAAAATGGGATATTTCAGCTTAGATACATATATGCATCTAGTGTGATAAAATGGGATATTTCAGCTTAGATACATATATACATCTAGTGTGATAAAATGGGATATTTCAGCTCAGATACATATATGCATCTAGTGTGATAAAATGGGATATTTCAGCTCAGATACATATATGCATCTAGTGTGATAAATTGGGATATTTCAGCTCTGATACATATATACATCTAGTGTGATAAAATGGGATATTTCAGCTCAGATACATATATGCATCTAGTGTGATAAAATGGGATATTTCAGCTTAGATACATATATGCATCTAGTGTGATAAAATGGGATATTTCAGCTCAGATACTTATATGCATCTAGTGTGATAAAATGGGATATTTCAGCTCAGATACATATATGCATCTAGTGTGATAAAATGGGATATTTCAGCTCTGATACATATATACATCTAGTGTGATAAAATGGGATATTTCAGCTCAGATACATATATGCATCTAGTGTGATAAAATGGGATATTTAAGCTCAGATACATATATGCATCTGGTGTGATAAAATGGGATATTTCAGCTTAGATACATATATACATCTAGTGTGATAAAATGGGATATTTCAGCTCTGATACATATATACATCTAGTGTGATAAAATGGGATATTTCAGCTCTGATACATATATACATCTAGTGTGATAAAATGGGATATTTCAGCTTAGATACATATATACATCTAGTGTGATAAAATGGGATATTTCAGCTCTGATACATATATACATCTAGTGTGATAAAATGGGATATTTCAGCTCAGATACATATATGCATCTAGTGTGATAAAATGGGATATTTCAGCTCAGATACATATATGCATCTAGTGTGATAAAATGGGATATTTCAGCTCAGATACATATATGCATCTAGTGTGATAAAATAGGATATTTCAGCTTAGATACATATATACGTCTAGTGTGATAAAATGGGATATTTCAGCTCTGATACATATATACATCTAGTGTGATAAAATGGGATATTTCAGCTCTGATACATATACACATCCAGTGTAATAAAATGGGATATTTCAGCTCAGATACATATATGCATCAAGTGTGATAAAATGGGATATTTCAGCTCAGATACTTATATGCATCTAGTGTGATAAAATGGGATATTTCAGCTCAGATACTTATATGCATCTAGTGTGATAAAATGGGATATTTCAGCATAGATACATATATACATCTAGTGTGATAAAATGGAATATTTCAGCTCAGATACATATATGCATCTAGTGTGATAAAATGGGATATTTCAGCTCTGATACATATATACATCTAGTGTGATAAAATGGGATATTTCAGCTCAGATACATATATGCATCTAGTGTGATAAAATGGGATATTTCAGCTTAGATACATATATACATCTAGTGTGATAAAATGGGATATTTCAGCTCTGATACATATATACATCTAGTGTGATAAAATGGGATATTTCAGCTCTGATACATATATACATCTAGTGTGATAAAATGGGATATTTCAGCTTAGATACATATATACATCTAGTGTGATAAAATGGGATATTTCAGCTCTGATACATATATACATCTAGTGTGATAAAATGGGATATTTCAGCTTAGATACATATATGCATCTAGTGTGATAAAATGGGATATTTCAGCTCAGATACATATATGCATCTAGTGTGATAAAATGGGATATTTCAGCTTAGATACATATATACATCTAGTGTGATAAAATGGGATATTTCAGCTCAGATACATATATGCATCTAGTGTGATAAAATGAGATATTTCAGCTCAGATACATATATGCATCTAGTGTGATAAAATGGGATATTTCAGCTCAGATACATATATGCATCTAGTGTGATAAAATGGGATATTTCAGCTTAGATACATATATACATCTAGTGTGATAAAATGGGATATTTCAGCTCTGATACATATATACATCTAGTGTGATAAAATGGGATATTTTAGCTCAGATACATATATGCATCTAGTGTGATAAAATAGGATATTTCAGCTTAGATACATATATACATCTAGTGTGATAAAATGGGATATTTCAGCTCTGATACATATATGCATCTAGTGTGATAAAATAGGATATTTCAGCTTAGATACATATATACATCTAGTGTGATTAAATGGGATATTTCAGCTCAGATACATATATGCATCTAGTGTGATAAAATAGGATATTTCAGCTTAGATACATATATACATCTAGTGTGATAAAATGGGATATTTCAGCTCTGATACATATATACATCTAGTGTGATAAAATGGGATATTTCAGCTCAGATACATATATGCATCTAGTGTGATAAAATGGGATATTTCAGCTCAGATACATATATGCATCTAGTGTGATAAAATGGGATATTTCAGCTTAGATACATATATACATCTAGTGTGATAAAATGGGATATTTCAGCTCTGATACATATATACATCTAGTGTGATAAAATGGGATATTTCAGCTCAGATACATATATGCATCTAGTGTGATAAAATAGGATATTTCAGCTTAGATACATATATACATCTAGTGTGATAAAATGGGATATTTCAGCTCAGATACATATATGCATCTAGTGTGATAAAATAGGATATTTCAGCTTAGATACATATATACATCTAGTGTGATAAAATGGGATATTTCAGCTCAGATACATATATGCATCTAGTGTGATAAAATAGGATATTTCAGCTTAGATACATATATACATCTAGTGTGATAAAATGGGATATTTCAGCTCTGATACATATATGCATCTAGTGTGATAAAATAGGATATTTCAGCTTAGATACATATATACATCTAGTGTGATAAAATGGGATATTTCAGCTCAGATACATATATGCATCTAGTGTGATAAAATAGGATATTTCAGCTTAGATACATATATACATCTAGTGTGATAAAATGGGATATTTCAGCTCAGATAAATATATGCATCTAGTGTGATAAAATGGGATATTTCAGCTCAGATACATATATGCATCTAGTGTGATAAAATGGGATATTTCAGCTTAGATACATATATACATCTAGTGTGATAAAATGGGATATTTCAGCTCTGATACATATATACATCTAGTGTGATAAAATGGGATATTTCAGCTCTGATACATATACACATCCAGTGTAATAAAATGGGATATTTCAGCTCAGATACTTATATGCATCAAGTGTGATAAAATGGGATATTTCAGCTTAGATACATATATACATCTAGTGTGATAAAATGGGATATTTCAGCTCTGATACATATATGCATCTAGTGTGATAAAATGGGATATTTCAGCTCTGATACATATATACATCTAGTGTGATAAAATGGGATATTTCAGCTCTGATACATATATGCATCTAGTGTGATAAAATGGGATATTTCAGCTTAGATACATATATACATCTAGTGTGATAAAATGGGATATTTCAGCTTAGATACATATATACATCTAGTGTGATAAAATGGGATATTTCAGCTCTGATACATATATACATCTAGTGTGATAAAATGGGATATTTCAGCTCAGATACATATATGCATCTAGTGTGATAAAATGGGATATTTCAGCTTAGATACATATATACATCTAGTGTGATAAAATGGGATATTTCAGCTCTGATACATATATACATCTAGTGTGATAAAATGGGATATTTCAGCTCAGATAAATATATGCATCAAGTGTGATAAAATGGGATATTTCAGCTCAGATACATATATGCATCTAGTGTGATAAAATGGGATATTTCAGCTTAGATACATATATACATCTAGTGTGATAAAATGGGATATTTCAGCTCTGATACATATATACATCTAGTGTGATAAAATGGGATATTTCAGCTCAGATACATATATGCATCTAGTGTGATAAAATGGGATATTTCAGCTTAGATACATATATACATCTAGTGTGATAAAATGGGATATTTCAGCTCTGATACTTATATACATCTAGTGTGATAAAATGGGATATTTCAGCTCTGATACATATATACATCTAGTGTGATAAAATGGGATATTTCAGCTCAGATACATATATGCATCTAGTGTGATAAAATGGGATATTTCAGCTCTGATACATATATACATCTAGTGTGATAAAATGGGATATTTCAGCTCTGATACATATATACATCTATTGTGATAAAATGGGATATTTCAGCTCTGATACATATATACATCTAGTGTGATAAAATGGGATATTTCAGCTCTGATACATATATGCATCTAGTGTGATAAAATGGGATATTTCAGCTCTGATACATATACACATCCAGTGTGAAAAATGGGATATTTCAGCTCAGATACATATATGCATCTAGTGTGATAAAATGGGATATTTCAGCTTAGATACATATATACATCTAGTGTGATAAAATGGGATATTTCAGCTCTGATACATATATACATCTAGTGTGATAAAATGGGATATTTCAGCTCAGATACATATATGCATCTAGTGTGATAAAATGGGATATTTCAGCTCTGATACATATATACATCTAGTGTGATAAAATGGGATATTTCAACTCTAAAACATATATACATCTAGTGTGATAAAATGGGATATTTCAGCTCTGATACATATACACATCCAGTGTGATAAAATGGGATATTTCAGCTCAGATACATATATGCATCTAGTGTGATAAAATGGGATATTTCAGCTTAGATACATATATACATCTAGTGTGATAAAATGGGATATTTCAGCTCAGATACATATATGCAGCTAGTGTGATAAAAAGGAATATTTCAGCTCAGATACATATATGCATCCAGTGTGATAAAATGGGATATTTCAGCTTAGATACATATATACATCTAGTGTGATAAAATGGGATATTTCAGCTCTGACACATATATACATCTAGTGTGATAAAATGGGATATTTCAGCTCTGATACATATATACATCTAGTGTGATAAAATGGGATATTTCAGCTCTGATACATATATACATCTAGTGTGATAAAATGGGATATTTCAGCTCTGATACATATATATATCTAGTGTGATAAAATGGGATATTTCAGCTCTGATACATATATACATCTAGTGTGATAAAATGGGATATTTCAGCTTAGATACATATATACATCTAGTGTGATAAAATGGGATATTTCAGCTTAGATACATATATACATCTAGTGTGATAAAATGGGATATTTCAGCTCTGATACATATATACATCTAGTGTGATAAAATGGGATATTTCAGCTCTGATACATATATACATCTAGTGTGATAAAATGGGATATTTCAGCTCAGATACATATATGCATCCAGTGTGATAAAATGGGATATTTCAGCTTAGATACATATATACATCTAGTGTGATAAAATGGGATATTTCAGCTCTGATACATATATACATCTAGTGTGATAAAATGGGATATTTCAGCTTAGATACATATATACATCTAGTGTGATAAAATGGGATATTTCAGCTTAGATACATATATACATCTAGTGTGATAAAATGGGATATTTCAGCTCTGATACATATATACATCTAGTGTGATAAAATGGGATATTTCAGCTCTGATACATATATACATCTAGTGTGATAAAATGGGATATTTCAGCTCTGATACATATATACATCTAGTGTGATAAAATGGGATATTTCAGCTCTGATACATATATACATCTAGTGTGATAAAATGGGATATTTCAGCTCAGATAAATATACACATCCAGTGTGATAAAATGGGATATTTCAGCTCAGATACATATATGCATCTAGTGTGATAAAATGGGATATTTCAGCTTAGATACATATATACATCTAGTGTGATAAAATGGGATATTTCAGCTCTGATACATATATACATCTAGTGTGATAAAATGGGATATTTCAGCTCTGATACATATATACATCTAGTGTGATAAAATGGGATATTTCAGCTCTGATACATATATGCATCTAGTGTGATAAAATGGGATATTTCAGTTTAGATACATATATACATCTAGTGTGATAAAATGGGATATTTCAGCTCTGATACATATATACATCTAGTGTGATAAAATGGGATATTTCAGCTCTGATACATATATGCATCTAGTGTGATAAAATGGGATATTTCAGTTTAGATACGTATATACATCTAGTGTGATAAAATGGGATATTTCAGCTCTGATACATATATACATCTAGTGTGATAAAATGGGATATTTCAGCTCTGATACATATATACATCTAGTGTGATAAAATGGGATATTTCAGCTCAGATACATATATGCATCTAGTGTGATAAAATGGGATATTTCAGCTCAGATACATATATACATCTAGTGTGATAAAATGAGATATTTCAGCTCTGATACATATATACATCTAGTGTGATAAAATGGGATATTTCAGCTCTGATACATATATACATCTAGTGTGATAAAATGGGATATTTCAGCTCAGATACATATATGCATCTAGTGTGATAAAATGGGATATTTCAGCTTAGATACATATATACATCTAGTGTGATAAAATGGGATATTTTAGCTTAGATACATATATACATCCAGTGTGATAAAATGGGATATTTCAGCTGTGATACATATATACATCTAGTGTGATAAAATGGGATATTTCAGCTGTGATACATATATGCATCTAGTGTGATAAAATGGGATATTTCAGCTCAGATAAATATACACATCCAGTGTGATAAAATGGGATATTTCAGCTTAGATACATATATACATCTAGTGTGATAAAATGGGATATTTCAGCTTAGATACATATAAACATCTAGTGTGATAAAATGGGATATTTCAGCTCTGATACATATATACATCTAGTGTGATAAAATGGGATATTTCAGCTCTGATACATATAAACATCTAGTGCGATAAAATGGGATATTTCAGCTCTGATACATATATACATCTAGTGTGATAAAATGGGATATTTCAGCTCAGATACATATATACATCCAGTGTGATAAAATGGGATATTTCAGCTCTGATACATATAAACATCTAGTGTGATAAAATGGGATATTTCAGCTCTGATACATATATACATCTAGTGTGATAAAATGGGATATTTCAGCTCTGATACATATATACATCTAGTGTGATAAAATGGGATATTTCAGCTCAGATACATATATGCATCTAGTGTGATAAAATGGGATATTTCAGCTTAGATACATATATACATCTAGTGTGATAAAATGGGATATTTCAGCTGTGATACATATATACATCTAGTGTGATAAAATGGGATATTTCAGCTGTGATACATATATACATCTAGTGTGATAAAATGGAATATTTCAGCTCTGATACATATATACATCTAGTGTGATAAAATGGGATATTTCAGCTGTGATACATATATACATCTAGTGTGATAAAATGGGATATTTCAGCTGTGATACATATATACATCTAGTGTGATAAAATGGAATATTTCAGCTCTGATACATATATACATCTAGTGTGATAAAATGGGATATTTCAGCTCTGATACATATTAACATCTAGTGCGATAAAATGGGATATTTCAGCTCTGATACATATATACATCTAGTGTGATAAAATGGGATATTTCAGCTCTGATACATATATACATCTAGTGTGATAAAATGGGATATTTCAGCTCAGATACATATATACATCTAGTGTGATAAAATGGGATATTTCAGCTTGGATACATATATACATCTAGTGTGATAAAATGGGATATTTCAGCTCTGATACATATATACATCTAGTGTGATAAAATGGGATATTTCAGCTTAGATACATATATACATCTAGTGTGATAAAATGGGATATTTCAGCTTAGATACATATATACATCTAGTGTGATAAAATGGGATATTTCAGCTTAGATACATATATACATCTAGTGTGATAAAATGGGATATTTCAGCTTAGATACATATATACATCTAGTGTGATAAAATGGGATATTTCAGCTTAGATACATATATACATCTAGTGTGATAAAATGGGATATTTCAGCTCAGATACATATATACATCTAGTGTGATAAAATGGGATATTTCAGCTTAGATACATATATACATCTAGTGTGATAAAATGGGATATTTCAGCTCTGATACATATATACATCTAGTGTGATAAAATGGGATATTTCAGCTCAGATACATATATACATCTAGTGTGATAAAATGGGATATTTCAGCTTAGATACATATATACATCTAGTGTGATAAAATGGGATATTTCAGCTCTGATACATATATACATCTAGTGTGATAAAATGGGATATTTCAGCTTAGATACATATATACATCTAGTGTGATAAAATGGGATATTTCAGTTTAGATACATATATACATCTATTGTGATAAAATGGGATATTTCAGCTCAGATACATATATACATCTAGTGTGATAAAATGGGATATTTCAGCTTAGATACATATATACATCTAGTGTGATAAAATGGGATATTTCAGCTCTGATACATATATACATCTAGTGTGATAAAATGGGATATTTCAGCTTAGATACATATATACATCTAGTGTGATAAAATGGGATATTTCAGTTTAGATACATATATACATCTATTGTGATAAAATGGGATATTTCAGCTCTGATACATATATACATCTAGTGTGATAAAATGGGATATTTCAGCTCTAATACATATATACATCTAGTGTGATAAAATGGGATATTTCAGCTCTGATACATATATGCACCTAGTGTGATAAAATGGGATATTTCAGTTTAGATACATATATACATCTAGTGTGATAAAATGGGATATTTCAGCTCTGATACATATATACATCTAGTGTGATAAAATGGGATATTTCAGCTCTGATACATATATACATCTATTGTGATAAAATGGGATATTTCAGCTCTGATACATATATATATCTAGTGTGATAAAATGGGATATTTCAGCTCTGATACATATATACATCTAGTGTGATAAAATGGGATATTTCAGCTCAGATAAATATACACATCCAGTGTGATAAAATGGGATATTTCAGCTTAGATACATATATACATCTAGTGTGATAAAATGGGATATTTCAGCTGTGATACATATATACATCTAGTGTGATAAAATGGGATATTTCAGCTGTGATACATATATACATCTAGTGTGATAAAATGGGATATTTCAGCTGTGATACATATATACATCTAGTGTGATAAAATGGGATATTTCAGCTCTAATACATATATACATCTAGTGTGATAAAATGGGATATTTTAGCTCAGATACATATATACATCCAGTGTGATAAAATGGGATATTTCAGCTCTGATACATATATACATCTAGTGTGATAAAATGGGATATTTCAGCTGTGATACATATATACATCTAGTGTGATAAAATGGGATATTTCAGCTGTGATACATATATACATCTAGTGTGATAAAATGGGATATTTCAGCTCTGATACATATATACATCTAGTGTGATAAAATGGGATATTTCAGCTCTGATACATATATACATCTATTGTGATAAAATGGCATATTTCAGCTCTGATACATATATACATCTATTGTAATAAAATGGGATATTTCAGCTCTGATACATATATGCATCTAGTGTGATAAAATGGGATATTTCAGCGCAGTTACATATATACATCTAGTGTGATAAAATGGGATATTTCAGCTCAGATAAATATACACATCCAGTGTGATAAAATGGGATATTTCAGCTTAGATACATATATACATCTAGTGTGATAAAATGGGATATTTCAGCTCAGATACATATATGCATCTAGTGTGATAAAATGGGATATTTAAGCTTAGATACATATATGCATCTAGTGTGATAAAATGGGATATTTCAGCTCTGATACATATATACATCTAGTGTGATAAAATGGGATATTTCAGCTCTAATACATATATACATCTAGTGTGATAAAATGGGATATTTCAGCTCTGATACATATATACATCTAGTGTGATAAAATGGGATATTTCAGCTCTAATACATATATACATCCAGTGTGATAAAATGGGATATTTCAGCTCTGATACATATATACATCTAGTGTGATAAAATGGGATATTTCAGCTCTGATACATATATACATCTAGTGTGATAAAATGGGATATTTCAGCGCAGATACATATATACATCTAGTGTGATAAAATGGGATATTTCAGCTCAGATAAATATACACATCCAGTGTGATAAAATGGGATATATTTCAGCTCTGATACATATATACATCTAGTGTGATAAAATGGGATATTTCAGCTTAGATACATATATACATCTAGTGTGATAAAATGGGATATTTCAGCTCAGATACATATATACATCTAGTGTGATAAAATGGGATATTTCAGCTCTGATACATATATACATCTAGTGTGATAAAATTGGATATTTCAGCTTAGATACATATATACATCTAGTGTGATGAAATGGGATATTTCAGCTCTGATACATATATACATCTAGTGTAATAAAATGGGATATTTCAGCTCTGATACATATATACATCTAGTGTGATAAAATGGGATATTTCAGCTCTGATACATATATACATCTAGTGTGATAAAATTGGATATTTCAGCTTAGATACATATATACATCTAGTGTGATAAAATGGGATATTTCAGCTTAGATACATATATACATCTAGTGTGATAAAATGGGATATTTCAGCTCTGATACATATGTACATCTAGTGTGATAAAATGGGATATTTCAGCTCTGATACATATATACATCTAGTGTGATAAAATGGGATATTTCAGCGCAGATACATATATGCATCTAGTGTGATAAAATGGGATATTTCAGCTCAGATACATATATGCATCTAGTGTGATAAAATGGGATATTTCAGCTCTGTTACATATATACATCTAGTGTGATAAAATGGGATATTTCAGCTCAGATACATATATGCATCTAGTGTGATAAAATGGGATATTTCAGCTCTGATACATATATGCATCTAGTGTGATAAAATGGGATATTTCAGCTCTGATACATATATACATCTAGTGTGATAAAATGAGATATTTCAGCTCTGATACATATATACATCTAATGTGATAAAATGGGATATTTCAGCTCAGATACATATATGCATCTAGTGTGATAAAATGGGATATTTCAGCTCTGATACATATATACATCTAGTGTGATAAAATGGGATATTTCAGCTTAGATACATATATACATCCAGTGTGATAAAATGGGATATTTCAGCTTAGATAAATATACACATCCAGTGTGATAAAATGGGATATTTCAGCTTAGATACATATATACATCTAGTGTGATAAAATGGGATATTTCAGCTCTGATACATATATACATCTAGTGTGATAAAATGGGATATTTCATCTCAGATAAATATACACATCCAGTGTGATAAAATGGGATATTTCAGCTTAGATACATATATACATCTAGTGTGATAAAATGGGATATTTCAGCTCTGATACATATATACATCTAGTGTGATAAAATGGGATATTTCATCTCAGATAAATATACACATCCAGTGTGATAAAATGGGATATTTCAGCTTAGATACATATATACATCTAGTGTGATAAAATGGGATATTTCAGCTCAGATACATATATGCATCTAGTGTGATAAAATGGGATATTTCAGCTCTGATACATATATACATCTAGTGTGATAAAATGGGATATTTCAGCTCTGATATATATATACATCTAGTGTGATAAAATGGGATATTTCAGCTCAGATAAATATACACATCCAGTGTGATAAAATGGGATATTTCAGCTTAGATACATATATACATCTAGTGTGATAAAATGGGATATTTCAGCTCAGATAAATATACACATCCAGTGTGATAAAATGGGATATTTCAGCTTAGATACATATATACATCTAGTGTGATAAAATGGGATATTTCAGCTCAGATAAATATACACATCCAGTGTGATAAAATGGGATATTTCAGCTCTGATACATATATACATCTAGTGTGATAAAATTGGATATTTCAGCTTAGATACATATATACATCTAGTGTGATAAAATGGGATATTTCAGCTCTGATACATATATACATCTAGTGTGATAAAATTGGATATTTCAGCTCTGATACATATATACATCTAGTGTGATAAAATTGGATATTTCAGCTTAGATACATATATACATCTAGTGTGATAAAATGGGATATTTCAGCTCTGATACATATATACATCTAATGTGATAAAATTGGATATTTCAGCTTAGATACATATATACATCTAGTGTGATAAAATGGGATATTTCAGCTCTGATACATATACACATCCAGTGTGATAAAATGGGATATTTCATCTCAGATAAATATACACATCCAGTGTGATAAAATGGGATATTTCAGCTTAGATACATATATACATCTAGTGTGATAAAATGGGATATTTCAGCTCTGATACATATATACATCTAGTGTGATAAAATGGGATATTTCAGCTTAGATACATATATACATCTAGTGTGATAAAATGGGATATTTCAGCTTAGATACATATATACATCCAGTGTGATAAAATGGGATATTTCAGCTTAGATACATATATACATCTAGTGTGATAAAATGGGATATTTCAGCTCTGATACATATATACATCTAGTGTGATAATATGGGATATTTCAGCTCAGATACATATACACATCCAGTGTGATAAAATGGGATATTTCAGCTCAGATAAATATACACATCCAGTGTGATAAAATGGGATATTTCATCTCAGATAAATATACACATCCAGTATGATAAAATGGGATATTTCAGCTTAGATACATATATACATCTAGTGTGATAAAATGGGATATTTCATCTCAGATAAATATACACATCCAGTGTGATAAAATTTGATATTTCAGCTTAGATACATATATACATCTAGTGTGATAAAATGGGATATTTCAGCTCTGATACATATATACATCTAGTGTGATAAAATGGGATATTTCAGCTTAGATACATATATACATCTAGTGTGATAAAATGGGATATTTCAGCTTAGATACATATATACATCCAGTGTGATAAAATGGGATATTTCAGCTTAGATACATATATACATCTAGTGTGATAAAATGGGATATTTCAGCTCTGATACATATATACATCTGGTGTGATAAAATGGGATATTTCAGCTCAGATACATATACACATCCAGTGTGATAAAATGGGATATTTCAGCTCAGATAAATATACACATCCAGTGTGATAAAATGGGATATTTCATCTCAGATAAATATACACATCCAGTATGATAAAATGGGATATTTCAGCTTAGATACATATATACATCTAGTGTGATAAAATGGGATATTTCATCTCAGATAAATATACACATCCAGTGTGATAAAATGGGATATTTCAGCTTAGATACATATATACATCTAGTGTGATAAAATGGGATATTTCAGCTCAGATACATATATGCATCTAGTGTGATAAAATGGGATATTTCAGCTCTGATACATATATACATCTAGTGTGATAAAATGGGATATTTCAGCTTAGATACATATATACATCTAGTGTGATAAAATGGGATATTTCAGCTCTGATATATATATACATCTAGTGTGATAAAATGGGATATTTCAGCTCAGATAAATATACACATCCAGTGTGATAAAATGGGATATTTCAGCTTAGATACATATATACATCTAGTGTGATAAAATGGGATATTTCAGCTCTGATATATATATACATCTAGTGTTATAAAATGGGATATTTCAGCTTAGATACATATATACATCTAGTGTGATAAAATGGGATATTTCAGCTCTGATACATATATACATCTAGTGTGATAAAATGGGATATTTCAGCTTAGATACATATATACATCTAGTGTGATAAAATGGGATATTTCAGCTCTGATACATATATACATCTAGTGTGATAAAATGGGATATTTCATCTCAGATAAATATACACATCCAGTGTGATAAAATGGGATATTTCAGCTTAGATACATATATACATCTAGTGTGATAAAATGGGATATTTCAGCTCTGATATATATATACATCTAGTGTGATAAAATGGGATATTTCAGCTCTGATATATATATACATCTAGTGTGATAAAATGGGATATTTCAGCTCTGATATATATATACATCTAGTGTGATAAAATGGGATATTTCAGCTCTGATATATATATACATCTAGTGTGATAAAATGGGATATTTCAGCTCTGATATATATATACATCTAGTGTGATAAAATGGGATATTTCAGCTTAGATACATATATACATCTAGTGTGATAAAATGGGATATTTCAGCTCTGATACATATATACATCTAGTGTGATAAAATGGGATATTTCAGCTTAGATACATATATACATCTAGTGTGATAAAATGGGATATTTCAGCTCTGATATATATATACATCTAGTGTGATAAAATGGGATATTTCAGCTCAGATAAATATACACATCCAGTGTGATAAAATGGGATATTTCAGCTCAGATAAATATACACATCCAGTGTGATAAAATGGGATATTTCAGCTTAGATACATATATACATCTAGTGTGATAAAATGGGATATTTCAGCTCTGATACATATATACATCTAGTGTGATAAAATGGGATATTTCATCTCAGATAAATATACACATCCAGTGTGATAAAATTGGATATTTCAGCTTAGATACATATATACATCTAGTGTGATAAAATGGGATATTTCAGCTCCGATACATATATGCATCTAGTGTGATAAAATGGGATATTTCAGCTCAGATAAATATACACATCCAGTGTGATAAAATGGGATATTTCAGCTTAGATACATATATACATCTAGTGTGATAAAATGGGATATTTCAGCTTAGATACATATATACATCTAGTGTGATAAAATAGGATATTTCAGCTCAGATAAATATACACATCCAGTGTGATAAAATGGGATATTTCAGATTAGATACAAATATACATCTAGTGTGATAAAATGGGATATTTCAGCTCTGATACATATATACATCTAGTGTGATAAAATTGGATATTTCAGCTCTGATATATATACATCTAGTGTGATAAAATGGGATATTTCAGCTCAGATACATACATATATACATCTAGTGTGATAAAATGGGATATTTCAGCTCAGATACATATACACATCCAGTGTGATAAAATGGGATATTTCAGCTCTGATACATATATACATCTAGTGTGATAAAATGGGATATTTCAGCTCTGATATATATATACATCTAGTGTGATAAAATGGGATATTTCAGCTCAGATACATACATATATACATCTAGTGTGATAAAATGGGATATTTCAGCTCAGATACATATACACATCCAGTGTGATAAAATGGGATATTTCAGCTCAGATAAATATACACATCCAGTGTAATAAAATGGGATATTTCAGCTAAGATACATATATACATCTAGTGTGATAAAATGGGATATTTCATCTCAGATAAATATACACATCTAGTGTGATAAAATGGGATATTTCATCTTAGATACATATATACATCTAGTGTGATAAAATGGGATATTTCAGCTCTGATACATATATACATCTAGTGTGATAAAATGGGATATTTCAGCTCTGATACATATATACATCTAGTGTGATAAAATGGGATATTTCAGCTTAGATACATATATACATCTAGTGTGATAAAGTGGGATATTTCATCTCAGATAAATATACACATCCAGTGTGATAAAATGGGATATTTCAGCTTAGATACATATATACATCTAGTGTGATAAAATGGGATATTTCAGCTCTGATACATATATACATCTAGTGTGATAAAATGGGATATTTCAGCTTAGATACATATATACATCTAGTGTGATAAAATGGGATATTTCAGCTTAGATACATATATACATCCAGTGTGATAAAATGGGATATTTCAGCTTAGATACATATATACATCTAGTGTGATAAAATGGAATATTTCAGCTCTGATACATATATACATCTAGTGTGATAAAATGGGATATTTCAGCTCTGATATATATATACATCTAGTGTGATAAAATGGGATATTTCAGCTCAGATACATACATATATACATCTAGTGTGATAAAATGGGATCTTTCAGCTCAGATACATATACACATCCAGTGTGATAAAATGGGATATTTCAGCTCTGATACATATATACATCTAGTGTGATAAAATGGGATATTTCAGCTCTGATACATATATACATCTAGTGTGATAAAATGGGATATTTCAGCTTAGATACATATATACATCTAGTGTGATAAAATGGGATATTTCAGCTCAGATACATATATACATCTAGTGTGATAAAATGGGATATTTCAGCTCTGATACATATATACATCTAGTGTGATAAAATGGGATATTTCAGCTTAGATACATATATACATCTAGTGTGATAAAATGGGATATTTCAGCTCAGATACATATATACATCTAGTGTGATAAAATGGGATATTTCAGCTCTGATACATATATACATCTAGTGTGATAAAATGGGATATTTCAGCTCAGATACATATATACATCTAGTGTGATAAAATGGGATATTTCAGCTCAGATACATATATACATCTAGTGTGATAAAATGGGATATTTCAGCTCTGATACATATATACATCTAGTGTGATAAAATGGGATATTTCAGCTCTGATACATATATACATCTAGTGTGATAAAATGGGATATTTCAGCTCAGATACATATATACATCTAGTGTGATAAAATGGGATATTTCAGCTCAGATACATATATACATCTAGTGTGATAAAATGGGATATTTCAGCTCAGATACATATATACATCTAGTGTGATAAAATGGGATATTTCAGCTCTGATACATATATACATCTAGTGTGATAAAATGGGATATTTCAGCTCTGATACATATATACATCTAGTGTGATAAAATGGGATATTTCAGCTTAGATACATATATACATCTAGTGTGATAAAATGGGATATTTCAGCTCTGATATATATATACATCTAGTGTGATAAAATGGGATATTTCATCTCAGATAAATATACACATCCAGTATGATAAAATGGGATATTTCAGCTTAGATACATATATACATCTAGTGTGATAAAATGGGATATTTCATCTCAGATAAATATACACATCCAGTGTGATAAAATGGGATATTTCAGCTTAGATACATATATACATCTAGTGTGATAAAATGGGATATTTCAGCTCTGATATATATATATACATCTTGTGTGATAAAATGGGATATTTCAGCTCAGATACATATACACATCCAGTGTGATAGAATGGGATATTTCAGCTCAGATAAATATACACATCCAGTGTGATAAAATGGGATATATCATCTCAGATAAATATACACATCCAGTATGATAAAATGGGATATTTCAGCTTAGATACATATATACATCTAGTGTGATAAAATGGGATATTTCATCTCAGATAAATATACACATCCAGTGTGATAAAATGGTATATTTCAGCTTAGATACATATATACATCTAGTGTGATAAAATGGGATATTTCAGCTCAGATACATATATGCATCTAGTGTGATAAAATGGGATATTTCAGCTCTGATACATATATACATCTAGTGTGATAAAATGGGATATTTCAGCTTAGATACATATATACATCTAGTGTGATAAAATGGGATATTTCAGCTCTGATACATATATACATCTAGTGTGATAAAATGGGATATTTCATCTCAGATAAATATACACATCCAGTGTGATAAAATGGGATATTTCAGCTTAGATACATATATACATCTAGTGTGATAAAATGGGATATTTCAGCTCTGATATATATATACATCTAGTGTGATAAAATGGGATATTTCAGCTCTGATATATATATACATCTAGTGTGATAAAATGGGATATTTCAGCTCTGATATATATATACATCTAGTGTGATAAAATGGGATATTTCAGCTCAGATAAATATACACATCCAGTATGATAAAATGGGATATTTCAGCTTAGATACATATATACATCTAGTGTGATAAAATGGGATATTTCAGCTCAGATAAATATACACATCCAGTGTGATAAAATGGGATATTTCAGCTTAGATACATATATACATCTAGTGTGATAAAATGGGATATTTCAGCTCTGATACATATATACATCTAGTGTGATAAAATGGGATATTTCATCTCAGATAAATATACACATCCAGTGTGATAAAATGGGATATTTCAGCTTAGATACATATATACATCTAGTGTGATAAAATGGGATATTTCAGCTCAGATACATATATGCATCTAGTGTGATAAAATGGGATATTTCAGCTCTGATACATATATACATCTAGTGTGATAAAATGGGATATTTCAGCTTAGATACATATATACATCTAGTGTGATAAAATGGGATATTTCAGCTCTGATATATATATACATCTAGTGTGATAAAATGGGATATTTCAGCTCAGATAAATATACACATCCAGTGTGATAAAATGGGATATTTCAGCTCAGATAAATATACACATCCAGTGTGATAAAATGGGATATTTCAGCTTAGATACATATATACATCTAGTGTGATAAAATGGTATATTTCAGCTCTGATACATATATACATCTAGTGTGATAAAATGGGATATTTCATCTCAGATAAATATACACATCCAGTGTGATAAAATTGGGATATTTCAGCTTAGATACATATATACATCTAGTGTGATAAAATGAGATATTTCAGCTCAGATACATATATGCATCTAGTGTGATAAAATGGGATATTTCAGCTCTGATACATATATACATCTAGTGTGATAAAATGGGATATTTCAGCTTAGATACATATATACATCTAGTGTGATAAAATGGGATATTTCAGCTCTGATATATATATACATCTAGTGTGATAAAATGGGATATTTCAGCTCAGATAAATATACACATCCAGTGTGATAAAATGGGATATTTCAGCTTAGATACATATATACATCTAGTGTGATAAAATGGGATATTTCAGCTTAGATACATATATACATCTAGTGTGATAAAATGGGATATTTCAGCTCAGATAAATATACACATCCAGTGTGATAAAATGGGATATTTCAGATTAGATACAAATATACATCTAGTGTGATAAAATGGGATATTTCAGCTCTGATACATATATACATCTAGTGTGATAAAATTGGATATTTCAGCTCTGATATATATACATCTAGTGTGATAAAATGGGATATTTCAGCTCAGATACATATACACATCCAGTGTGATAAAATGGGATATTTCATCTCAGATAAATATACACATCCAGTGTGATAAAATGAGATATTTCAGCTCTGATACATATATACATCTAGTGTGATAAAATGGGATATTTCAGCTCAGATACATATATGCATCTAGTGTGATAAAATGGGATATTTCAGCTCTGATACATATATACATCTAGTGTGATAAAATGGGATATTTCAGCTTAGATACATATACACATCCAGTGTGTTAAAATGGGATATTTCAGCTTAGATACATATACACATCCAGTATGATAAAATGGGATATTTCAGCTCTGATACATATATACATCCAGTGTGATAAAATGGGATATTTCATCTCAGATAAATATACACATCCAGTGTGATAAAATGGGATATTTCAGCTTAGATACATATATACATCTAGTGTGATAAAATGGGATATTTCAGCTCTGATACATATATACATCTAGTGTGATAAAATGGGATATTTCAGCTTAGATACATATATACATCTAGTGTGATAAAATGGGATATTTCAGCTCTGATACATATATACATCTAGTGTGATAAAATGGGATATTTCAGCTTAGATACATATATACATCTAGTGTGATAAAATGGGATATTTCATCTCAGATAAATATACACATCCAGTGTGATAAAATGGGATATTTCAGCTTAGATACATATATACATCTAGTGTGATAAAATGGGATATTTCAGCTCTGATACATATATACATCTAGTGTGATAAAATGGGATATTTCAGCTTAGATACATATATACATCTAGTGTGATAAAATGGGATATTTCATCTCAGATAAATATACACATCCAGTGTGATAAAATGGGATATTTCAGCTTAGATACATATATACATCTAGTGTGATAAAATGGGATATTTCAGCTCTGATACATATATACATCTAGTGTGATAAAATGGGATATTTCAGCTTAGATACATATATACATCTAGTGTGATAAAATGGGATATTTCAGCTCTGATACATATATACATCTAGTGTGATAAAATGGGATATTTCAGCTTAGATACATATATACATCTAGTGTGATAAAATGGGATATTTCAGCTCTGATATATATATACATCTAGTGTGAAAAAATGGGATATTTCAGCTCAGATAAATATACACATCCAGTGTGATAAAATGGGATATTTTAGCTTAGATACATATATACATCTAGTGTGATAAAATGGGATATTTCATCTCAGATAAATATACACATCCAGTGTGATAAAATGGGATATTTCAGCTTAGATACATATAAACATCTAGTGTGATAAAATGGGATATTTCATCTCAGATAAATATACACATCCAGTGTGATAAAATGGGATATTTCAGCTTAGATACATATATACATCTAGTGTGATAAAATGGGATATTTCAGCTTAGATACATATATACATCTAGTGTGATAAAATGGGATATTTCAGCTCTGATACATATATACATCTAGTGTGATAAAATGGGATATTTCAGCTTAGATACATATATACATCTAGTGTGATAAAATGGGATATTTCATCTCAGATAAATATACACATCCAGTGTGATAAAATGGGATATTTCAGCTTAGATACATATATACATCTAGTGTGATAAAATGGGATATTTCAGCTCTGATACATATATACATCTAGTGTGATAAAATGGGATATTTCAGCTTAGATACATATATACATCTAGTGTGATAAAATGGGATATTTCATCTCAGATAAATATACACATCCAGTGTGATAAAATGGGATATTTCAGCTTAGATACATATATACATCTAGTGTGATAAAATGGGATATTTCAGCTCTGATACATATATACATCTAGTGTGATAAAATGGGATATTTCAGCTTAGATACATATATACATCTAGTGTGATAAAATGGGATATTTCAGCTCTGATACATATATACATCTAGTGTGATAAAATGGGATATTTCAGCTTAGATACATATATACATCTAGTGTGATAAAATGGGATATTTCAGCTCTGATACATATATACATCTAGTGTGATAAAATGGGATATTTCAGCTTAGATACATATATACATCTAGTGTGATAAAATGGGATATTTCAGCTCAGATAAATATACACATCCAGTGTGATAAAATGGGATATTTCAGCTCTGATACATATTTACATCTAGTGTGATAAAATGGGATATTTCAGCTCTGATATATATATACATCTAGTGTGATAAAATGGGATATTTCAGCTCTGATATATATATACATCTAGTGTGATAAAATGGGATATTTCAGCTCAGATACATACATATATACATCTAGTGTGATGAAATAGGATATTTCAGCTCAGATACATATACACATCCAGTGTGATAAAACGGGATATTTCATCTCAGATAAATATACACATCCAGTATGATAAAATGGGATATTTCAGCTTAGATACATATATACATCTAGTGTGATAAAATGGGATATTTCATCTCAGATAAATATACACATCCAGTGTGATAAAATGGGATATTTCAGCTTAGATACATATATACATCTAGTGTGATAAAATGGGATATTTTAGCTCAGATACATATATGCATCTAGGGTGATAAAATGGGATATTTCAGCTCTGATACATATATACATCTAGTGTGATAAAATGGGATATTTCAGCTTAGATACATATATACATCTAGTGTGATAAAATGGGATATTTCAGCTCTGATATATATATACATCTAGTGTGATAAAATGGGATATTTCAGCTCAGATAAATATACACATCCAGTGTGATAAAATGGGATATTTCAGCTTAGATACATATATACATCTAGTGTGATAAAATGGGATATTTCAGCTCTGATATATATATACATCTAGTGTGATAAAATGGGATATTTCAGCTCAGATAAATATACACATCCAGTGTGATAAAATGGGATATTTCAGCTTAGATACATATATACATCTAGTGTGATAAAATGGGATATTTCAGCTCAGATAAATATACACATCCAGTGTGATAAAATGGGATATTTCAGCTTAGATACATATATACATCTAGTGTGATAAAATGGGATATTTCAGCTCTGATACATATATACATCTAGTGTGATAAAATGGGATATTTCAGCTCTGATATATATATACATCTAGTGTGATAAAATGGGATATTTCAGCTCAGATACATACATATATACATCTAGTGTGATAAAATGGGATATTTCAGCTCAGATACATATACACATCCAGTGTGATAAAATGGGATATTTCAGCTCAGATAAATATACACATCCAGTGTGATAAAATGGGATATTTCAGCTTAGATACATATATACATCTAGTGTGATAAAATGGGATATTTCAGCTCTGATACATATATACATCTAGTGTGATAATATGGATATTTCAGCTCAGATACATATATGCATCCAGTGTGATAAAATGGGATATTTCAGCTCTGATACATATATACATCTAGTGTGATAAAATGGGATATTTCATCTCAGATAAATATACACATCCAGTGTGATAAAATGGGATATTTCAGCTTAGATACATATATACATTTAGTGTGATAAAATGGGATATTTCAGCTCTGGTACATATATACATCTAGTGTGATAAAATGGGATATTTCAGCTTAGATACATATATACATCTAGTGTGATAAAATGGGATATTTCAGCTCAGATAAATATACACATCCAGTGTGATAAAATGGGATATTTCAGCTTAGATACATATATACATCTAGTGTGATAAAATGGGATATTTCAGCTCAGATACATATATGCATCTAGTGTGATAAAATGGGATATTTCAGCTCTGATACATATATACATCTAGTGTGATAAAATGGGATATTTCAGCTTAGATACATATATACATCTAGTGTGATAAAATGGGATATTTCAGCTCTGATATATATATACGTCTAGTGTGATAAAATGGGATATTTCAGCTTAGATACATATATACATCTAGTGTGATAAAATGGTATATTTCAGCTCAGATAAATATACACATCCAGTGTGATAAAATGGGATATTTCAGCTTAGATACATATATACATCTAGTGTGATAAAATGGGATATTTCAGCTCAGATACATATATACATCTAGTGTGATAAAATGGGATATTTCAGCTCAGATAAATATACACATCCAGTGTGATAAAATGGGATATTTCAGCTTAGATACATATATACATCTAGTGTGATAAAATGGGATATTTCAGCTCTGATATATATATACATCTAGTGTGATAAAATGGGATATTTCAGCTCAGATAAATATACACATCCAGTGTGATAAAATGGGATATTTCAGCTTAGATACATATATACATCTAGTGTGATAAAATGGGATATTTCAGCTCTGATATATATATACATCTAGTGTGATAAAATGGGATATTTCAGCTCAGATAAATATACACATCCAGTGTGATAAAATGGGATATTTCAGCTTAGATACATATATACATCTAGTGTGATAAAATGGGATATTTCAGCTCTGATATATATATACATCTAGTGTGATAAAATGGGATATTTCAGCTCAGATAAATATACACATCCAGTGTGATAAAATGGGATATTTCAGCTTAGATACATATATACATCTAGTGTGATAAAATGGGATATTTCAGCTCAGATAAATATACACATCCAGTGTGATAAAATGGGATATTTCAGCTTAGATACATATATACATCTAGTGTGATAAAATGGGATATTTCAGCTCTGATACATATATACATCTAGTGTGATAAAATGGGATATTTCAGCTCTGATATATATATACATCTAGTGTGATAAAATGGGATATTTCAGCTCAGATAAATATACACATCCAGTGTGATAAAATAGGATATTTCAGCTTAGATACATATATACATCTAGTGTGATAAAATGGGATATTTTAGCTCAGATACATATATGCATCCAGTGTGATAAAATGGGATATTTCAGCTCAGATACATATACACATCCAGTGTGATAAAATGGGATATTTCAGCTCAGATAAATATACACATCCAGTGTGATAAAATGGGATATTTCAGCTTAGATACATATATACATCTAGTGTGATAAAATGGGATATTTCAGCTCTGATACATATATACATCTAGTGTGATAATATGGATATTTCAGCTCAGATACATATATGCATCCAGTGTGATAAAATGGGATATTTCAGCTCTGATACATATATACATCTAGTGTGATAAAATGGGATATTTCATCTCAGATAAATATACACATCCAGTGTGATAAAATGGGATATTTCAGCTTAGATACATATATACATTTAGTGTGATAAAATGGGATATTTCAGCTCTGGTACATATATACATCTAGTGTGATAAAATGGGATATTTCAGCTTAGATACATATATACATCTAGTGTGATAAAATGGGATATTTCAGCTCAGATAAATATACACATCCAGTGTGATAAAATGGGATATTTCAGCTTAGATACATATATACATCTAGTGTGATAAAATGGGATATTTCAGCTCAGATACATATATGCATCTAGTGTGATAAAATGGGATATTTCAGCTCTGATACATATATACATCTAGTGTGATAAAATGGGATATTTCAGCTTAGATACATATATACATCTAGTGTGATAAAATGGGATATTTCAGCTCTGATATATATATACGTCTAGTGTGATAAAATGGGATATTTCAGCTTAGATACATATATACATCTAGTGTGATAAAATGGAATATTTCAGCTCAGATAAATATACACATCCAGTGTGATAAAATGGGATATTTCAGCTTAGATACATATATACATCTAGTGTGATAAAATGGGATATTTCAGCTCAGATACATATATACATCTAGTGTGATAAAATGGGATATTTCAGCTCTGATATATATATATATACATCTAGTGTGATAAAATGGGATATCTCAGCTCAGATACATACATATATACATCTAGTGTGATAAAATGGGATATTTCAGCTCAGATACATATACACATCCAGTGTGATAAAATGGGATATTTCAGCTCTGATACATATACACATCCAGTGTGATAAAATGGGATATTTCAGCTTAGATACATATATACATCTAGTGTGATAAAATGGGATATTTCAGCTCTGATATATATATATATACATCTAGTGTGATAAAATGGGATATTTCAGCTCAGATACATACATATATACATCTAGTGTGATAAAATGGGATATTTCAGCTCTGATACATATATACATCTAGTGTGATAAAATGGGATATTTCAGCTCTGACACATATATACATCTAGTGTGATAAAATGGGATATTTCAGCTTAGATACATATATACATCCAGTGTGATAAAATGGGATATTTCAGCTCAGATAAATATACACATCCAGTGTGATAAAATGGGATATTTCAGCTTAGATACATATATACATCTAGTGTGATAAAATGGGATATTTCATCTCAGATAAATATACACATCCAGTGTGATAAAATGGGATATTTCAGCTCTGATACATATATACATCTAGTGTGATAAAATGGGATATTTCAGCTCTGACACATATATACATCTAGTGTGATAAAATGGGATATTTCAGCTTAAATACATATATACATCCAGTGTGATAAAATGGGATATTTCAGCTTAGATACATATATACATCTAGTGTGATAAAATGGGATATTTCAGCTCAGATAAATATACACATCCAGTGTGATAAAATGGGATATTTCAGCTTAGATACATATATACATCTAGTGTGATAAAATGGGATATTTCAGCTCAGATAAATATACACATCCAGTGTGATAAAATGGGATATTTCAGCTTAGATACATATATACATTTAGTGTAATAAAATGGGATATTTCAGCTCAGATACATATATGCATCTAGTGTGATAAAATGGGATATTTCAGCTCTGATACATATATACATCTAGTGTGATAAAATGGGATATTTCAGCTTAGATACATATATACATCTAGTGTGATAAAATGGGATATTTCAGCTCAGATAAATATACACATCCAGTGTGATAAAATGGGATATTTCAGCTTAGATACATATATACATCTAGTGTGATAAAATGGGATATTTCAGCTCAGATACATATATGCATCTAGTGTGATAAAATGGGATATTTCAGCTCTGATACATATATACATCTAGTGTGATAAAATGGGATATTTCAGCTTAGATACATATATACATCTAGTGTGATAAAATGGGATATTTCAGCTCTGATATATATATACATCTAGTGTGATAAAATGGGATATTTCAGCTTAGATACATATATACATCTAGTGTGATAAAATGGGATATTTCAGCTCAGATAAATATACACATCCAGTGTGATAAAATGGGATATTTCAGCTTAGATACATATATACATCTAGTGTGATAAAATGGGATATTTCAGCTCTGATACATATATACATCTAGTGTGATAAAATGGGATATTTCAGCTCTGATATATATATATACATCTAGTGTGATAAAATGGGACATTTCAGCTCAGATACATACATATATACATCTAGTGTGATAAAATGGGATATTTCAGCTCAGATACATATACACATCCAGTGTGATAAAATGGGATATTTCAGCTCTGATACATAAATACATCTAGTGTGATAAAATGGGATATTTCAGCTCTGATATATATATACATCTAGTGTGATAAAATGGGATATTTCAGCTCAGATACATATACACATCCAGTGTGATAAAATGGGATATTTCAGCTCAGATAAATATACACATCCAGTGTGATAAAATGGGATATTTCAGCTAAGATACATATATACATCTAGTGTGATAAAATGGGATATTTCATCTCAGATAAATATACACATCTAGTGTGATAAAATGGGATATTTCAGCTTAGATACATATATACATCTAGTGTGATAAAATGGGATATTTCAGCTCTGATACATATATACATCTAGTGTGATAAAATGGGATATTTCAGCTCTGATACATATATACATCTAGTGTGATAAAATGGGACATTTCAGCTCTGATATATATATACATCTAGTGTGATAAAATGGGATATTTCAGCTCAGATACATACATATATACATCTAGTGTAATAAAATGGGATATTTCAGCTCAGATACATATACACATCCAGTGTGATAAAATGGGATATTTCATCTCAGATAAATATACACATCCAGTGTGATAAAATGGGATATTTCAGCTTAGATACATATATACATCTAGTGTGATAAAATGGGATATTTCAGCTCTGATACATATATACATCTAGTGTGATAAAATGGGATATTTCAGCTTAGATACATATATACATCTAGTGTGATAAAATGGGATATTTCAGCTCAGATACATATATACATCTAGTGTGATAAAATGGGATATTTCAGCTCTGATACATATATACATCTAGTGTGATAAAATTGGATATTTCAGCTTAGATACATATATACATCTAGTGTGATAAAATGGGATATTTCAGCTCTGATACATATATACATCTAGTGTGATAAAATGGGATATTTCAGCTCAGATAAATATACACATCCAGTGTGATAAAATGGGATATTTCAGCTTAGATACATATATACATCTAGTGTGATAAAGTGGGATATTTCATCTCAGATAAATATACACATCCAGTGTGATAAAATGGGATATTTCAGCTTAGATACATATATACATCTAGTGTGATAAAATGGGATATTTCAGCTCTGATACATATATACATCTAGTGTGATAAAATGGGATATTTCAGCTCAGATACATACATATATACATCTAGTGTGATAAAATGGGATATTTCAGCTCAGATACATATACACATCCGGTGTGATAAAATGGGATATTTCAGCTTAGATACATATATACATCTAGTGTGATAAAATGGGATATTTCAGCTCTGATACATATATACATCTAGTGTGATAAAATGGGATATTTCAGCTCAGATACATATATGCATCCGGTGTGATAAAATGGGATATTTCAGCTTAGATACATATATACATCTAGTGTGATAAAATGGGATATTTCAGCTCTGATACATATATACATCTAGTGAGATAAAATGGGATATTTCAGCTCAGATACATACATATATACATCCAGTGTGATAAAATGGGATATTTCAGCTCAGATAAATATACACATCCGGTGTGATAAAATGGGATATTTCAGCTTAGATACATATATACATCTAGTGTGATAAAATGGGATATTTCAGCTCTGATACATATATACATCTAGTGTGATAAAATGGGATATTTCAGCTCAGATACATATATGCATCCGGTGTGATAAAATGGGATATTTCAGCTTAGATACATATATACATCTAGTGTGATAAAATGGGATATTTCAGCTCTGATACATATATACATCTAGTGTGATAAAATGGGATATTTCAGCTTAGATACATATATACATCTAGTGTGATAAAATGGGATATTTCAGCTTAGATACATATATACATCCAGTGTGATAAAATGGGATATTTCAGCTCAGATAAATATACACATCCGGTGTGATAAAATGGGATATTTCAGCTCAGATAAATATACACATCCAGTGTGATAAAATGGGATATTTCAGCTCAGATAAATATACACATCCGGTGTGATAAAATGGGATATTTCAGCTTAGATACATATATACATCTAGTGTGATAAAATGGGATATTTCAGCTCTGATACATATATACATCTAGTGTGATAAAATGGGATATTTCAGCTCAGATACATATATGCATCCAGTGTGATAAAATGGGATATTTCAGCTTAGATACATATATACATCTAGTGTGATAAAATGGGATATTTCAGCTCTGATACATATATACATCTAGTGTGATAAAATGGGATATTTCATCTCAGATAAATATACACATCCAGTGTGATAAAATGGGATATTTCAGCTTAGATACATATATACATTTAGTGTGATAAAATGGGATATTTCAGCTCAGATACATATACACATCCAGTGTGATAAAATGGGATATTTCAGCTCAGATAAATATACACATCCGGTGTGATAAAATGGGATATTTCAGCTTAGATACATATATACATCTAGTGTGATAAAATGGGATATTTCAGCTCTGATACATATATACATCTAGTGTGATAAAATGGGATATTTTAGCTCAGATACATATATGCATCCAGTGTGATAAAATGGGATATTTCAGCTTAGATACATATATACATCTAGTGTGATAAAATGGGATATTTCAGCTCTGATACATATATACATCTAGTGTGATAAAATGGGATATTTCATCTCAGATAAATATACACATCCAGTGTGATAAAATGGGATATTTCAGCTTAGATACATATATACATTTAGTGTGATAAAATGGGATATTTCAGCTCAGATACATATACACATCCAGTGTGATAAAATGGGATATTTCAGCTCAGATAAATATACACATCCGGTGTGATAAAATGGGATATTTCAGCTTAGATACATATATACATCTAGTGTGATAAAATGGGATATTTCAGCTCTGATACATATATACATCTAGTGTGATAAAATGGGATATTTCAGCTCAGATACATATATGCATCCAGTGTGATAAAATGGGATATTTCAGCTTAGATACATATATACATCTAGTGTGATAAAATGGGATATTTCAGCTCTGATACATATATACATCTAGTGTGATAAAATGGGATATTTCATCTCAGATAAATATACACATCCAGTGTGATAAAATGGGATATTTCAGCTTAGATACATATATACATTTAGTGTGATAAAATGGGATATTTCAGCTCAGATACATATATGCATCTAGTGTGATAAAATGGGATATTTCAGCTCTGATACATATATACATCTAGTGTGATAAAATGGGATATTTCAGCTTAGATACATATATACATCTAGTGTGATAAAATGGGATATTTCAGCTCTGATATATATATACATCTAGTGTGATAAAATGGGATATTTCAGCTTAGATACATATATACATCTAGTGTGATAAAATGGGATATTTCAGCTCAGATAAATATACACATCCAGTGTGATAAAATGGGATATTTCAGCTTAGATACATATATACATTTAGTGTGATAAAATGGGATATTTCAGCTCAGATACATATATGCATCTAGTGTGATAAAATGGGATATTTCAGCTCTGATACATATATACATCTAGTGTGATAAAATGGGATATTTCAGCTTAGATACATATATACATCTAGTGTGATAAAATGGGATATTTCAGCTCAGATAAATATACACATCCAGTGTGATAAAATGGGATATTTCAGCTTAGATACATATATACATCTAGTGTGATAAAATGGGATATTTCAGCTCTGATACATATATACATCTAGTGTGATAAAATGGGATATTTCAGCTTAGATACATATATACATCTAGTGTGATAAAATGGGATATTTCAGCTTAGATACATATATACTTCCAGTGTGATAAAATGGGATATTTCAGCTTAGATACATATATACATCTAGTGTGATAAAATGGGATATTTCAGCTCTGATACATATATACATCTAGTGTGATAAAATGGGATATTTCAGCTCAGATACATACATATATACATCTAGTGTGATAAAATGGGATATTTCAGCTCAGATACATATACACATCCAGTGTGATAAAATGGGATATTTCAGCTCAGATAAATATACACATCCAGTGTGATAAAATGGGATATTTCATCTCAGATAAATATACACATCCAGTGTGATAAAATGGGATATTTCAGCTCAGATAAATATACACATCCAGTGTGATAAAATGGGATATTTTATCTCAGATAAATATACACATCCAGTGTGATAAAATGGGATATTTCAGCTTAGATACATATATACATCTAGTGTGATAAAATGGGATATTTCAGCTCAGATACATATATGCATCTAGTGTGATAAAATGGGATATTTCAGCTCTGATACATATATACATCTAGTGTGATAAAATGTGATAATTCAGCTTAGATACATATATACATCTAGTATGATAAAATGGGATATTTCAGCTCTGATATATATATACATCTAGTGTGATAAAATGGGATATTTCAGCTCAGATAAATATACACATCCAGTGTGATAAAATGGGATATTTCAGCTTAGATACATATATACATCTAGTGTGATAAAATGGGATATTTCAGCTCAGATAAATATACACATCCAGTGTGATAAAATGGGATATTTCAGCTTAGATACATATATACATCTAGTGTGATAAAATGGGATATTTCAGCTCAGATAAATATATACATCCAGTGTGATAAAATGGGATATTTCAGCTTAGATACATATATACATCTAGTGTGATAAAATGGGATATTTCAGCTCTGATATATATATACATCTAGTGTGATAAAATGGGATATTTCAGCTCTGATATATATATACATCTAGTGTGATAAAATGGGATATTTCAGCTCAGATACATATGCACATCCAGTGTGATAAAATGGGATATTTCATCTCAGATAAATATACACATCCAGTATGATAAAATGGGATATTTCAGCTTAGATACATATATACATCTAGTGTGATAAAATGGGATATTTCATCTCAGATAAATATACACATCCAGTGTGATAAAATGGGATATTTCAGTTTAGATACATATATACATCTAGTGTGACAAAATGGGATATTTCAGCTCAGATACATATATGCATCTAGTGTGATAAAATGGGATATTTCAGCTCTGATACATATATACATCTAGTGTGATAAAATGGGAAATTTTGAGCTTAGATACATATATACATCTAGTTTGATAAAATGGGATATTTCAGCTCTGATATATATATACATCTAGTGTGATAAAATAGGATATTTCAGCTCAGATAAATATACACATCCAGTGTGATAAAATGGGATATTTCAGCTTAGATACATATAAACATCTAGTGTGATAAAATGGGATATTTCAGCTCTGATATATATATACATCTAGTGTGATAAAATGGGATATTTCAGCTCTGATATATATATACATCTAGTGTGATAAAATGGGATATTTCAGCTCAGATACATATGCACATCCAGTGTGATAAAATGGGATATTTCATCTCAGATAAATATACACATCCAGTATGATAAAATGGGATATTTCAGCTTAGATACATATATACATCTAGTGTGATAAAATGGGATATTTCAGCTCAGATACATATATGCATCTAGTGTGATAAAATGGGATATTTCAGCTCTGATACATATATACATCTAGTGTGATAAAATGGGATATTTCATCTCAGATAAATATATACATCCAGTGTGATAAAATGGGATATTTCAGCTTAGATACATATATACATCTAGTGTGATAAAATGGGATATTTCAGCTCAGATACATATATGCATCTAGTGTGATAAAATGGGATATTTCAGCTCTGATACATATATACATCTAGTGTGATAAAATGGGATATTTCAGCTCAGATACATATATGCATCTAGTGTGATAAAATGGGATATTTCAGCTCTGATATATATATACATCTAGTGTGATAAAATGGGATATTTCAGCTCTGATACATATATACATCTAGTGTGATAAAATGGGATATTTCAGCTCTGATATATATATATACATCTAGTGTGATAAAATGGGATATTTCAGCTCAGATACATACATATATACATCTTGTGTGATAAAATGGGATATTTCAGCTCAGATACATATACACATCCAGTGTGATAAAATGGGATATTTCAGCTCAGATAAATATACACATCCAGTGTGATAAAATGGGATATATCATCTCAGATAAATATACACATCCAGTATGATAAAATGGGATATTTCAGCTTAGATACATATATACATCTAGTGTGATAAAATGGGATATTTCATCTCAGATAAATATACACATCCAGTGTGATAAAATGGGATATTTCAGCTTAGATACATACATACATCTAGTGTGATAAAATGGGATATTTCAGCTCAGATACATATATGCATCTAGTGTGATAAAATGGGATATTTCAGCTCTGATACATATATACATCTAGTGTGATAAAATGGGATATTTCAGCTTAGATACATATATACATCTAGTGTGATAAAATGGGATATTTCAGCTCTGATACATATATACATCTAGTGTGATAAAATGGGATATTTCATCTCAGATAAATATACACATCCAGTGTGATAAAATGGGATATTTCAGCTTAGATACATATATACATCTAGTGTGATAAAATGGGATATTTCAGCTCTGATATATATATACATCTAGTGTGATAAAATGGGATATTTCAGCTCTGATATATATATACATCTAGTGTGATAAAATGGGATATTTCAGCTCTGATATATATATACATCTAGTGTGATAAAATGGGATATTTCAGCTCAGATAAATATACACATCCAGTATGATAAAATGGGATATTTCAGCTTAGATACATATATACATCTAGTGTGATAAAATGGGATATTTCAGCTCAGATAAATATACACATCCAGTGTGATAAAATGGGATATTTCAGCTTAGATACATATATACATCTAGTGTGATAAAATGGGATATTTCAGCTCTGATACATATATACATCTAGTGTGATAAAATGGGATATTTCAGCTTAGATACATATATACATCTAGTGTGATAAAATGGGATATTTCAGCTCTGATATATATATACATCTAGTGTGATAAAATGGGATATTTCAGCTCAGATAAATATACACATCCAGTGTGATAAAATGGGATATTTCAGCTCTGATATATATATACATCTAGTGTGATAAAATGGGATATTTCAGCTCTGATATATATATACATCTAGTGTGATAAAATGGGATATTTCAGCTCTGATATATATATACATCTAGTGTGATAAAATGGGATATTTCAGCTCAGATAAATATACACATCCAGTATGATAAAATGGGATATTTCAGCTTAGATACATATATACATCTAGTGTGATAAAATGGGATATTTCAGCTCAGATAAATATACACATCCAGTGTGATAAAATGGGATATTTCAGCTTAGATACATATATACATCTAGTGTGATAAAATGGGATATTTCAGCTCTGATACATATATACATCTAGTGTGATAAAATGGGATATTTCATCTCAGATAAATATACACATCCAGTGTGATAAAATGGGATATTTCAGCTTAGATACATATATACATCTAGTGTGATAAAATGGGATATTTCAGCTCAGATACATATATGCATCTAGTGTGATAAAATGGGATATTTCAGCTCTGATACATATATACATCTAGTGTGATAAAATGGGATATTTCAGCTTAGATACATATATACATCTAGTGTGATAAAATGGGATATTTCAGCTCTGATATATATATACATCTAGTGTGATAAAATGGGATATTTCAGCTCAGATAAATATACACATCCAGTGTGATAAAATGGGATGTTTCAGCTTAGATACATATATACATCTAGTGTGATAAAATGGGATATTTCAGCTTAGATACATATATACATCTAGTGTGATAAAATGGGATATTTCAGCTCAGATAAATATACACATCCAGTGTGATAAAATGGGATATTTCAGATTAGATACAAATATACATCTAGTGTGATAAAATGGGATATTTCAGCTCTGATACATATATACATCTAGTGTGATAAAATTGGATATTTCAGATCTGATATATATACATCTAGTGTGATAAAATGGGATATTTCAGCTCAGATACATATACACATCCAGTGTGATAAAATGGGATATTTCATCTCAGATAAATATACACATCCAGTGTGATAAAATGGGATATTTCAGCTCTGATACATATATACATCTAGTGTGATAAAATGGGATATTTCAGCTTAGATACATATACACATCCAGTGTGTTAAAATGGGATATTTCAGCTTAGATACATATACACATCCAGTATGATAAAATGGGATATTTCAGCTTAGATACATATATACATCCAGTGTGATAAAATGGGATATTTCAGCTCAGATACATATATGCATCTAGTGTGATAAAATGGGATATTTCAGCTCTGATACATATATACATCTAGTGTGATAAAATGGGATATTTCAGCTTAGATACATATATACATCTAGTGTGATAAAATGGGATATTTCAGCTTAGATACATATATACATCTAGTGTGATAAAATGGGATATTTCAGCTCTGATATATATATACATCTAGTGTGATAAAATGGGATATTTCAGCTCAGATACATATATACATCTAGTGTGATAAAATGGGATATTTCAGCTTAGATACATATATACATCTAGTGTGATAAAATAGGATATTTCAGCTCAGATACATATATGCATCTAGTGTGATAAAATGGGATATTTCAGCTCTGATACATATATACATCTAGTGTGATAAAATGGGATATTTCAGCTTAGATACATATATACATCTAGTGTGATAAAATGGGATATTTCAGCTTAGATACATATATACATCTAGTGTGATAAAATGGGATATTTCAGCTCAGATACATATACACATCCAGTGTGATAAAATGGGATATTTCAGCTTAGATACATATATACATCTAGTGTGATAAAATGGGATATTTCAGCTCAGATAAATATACACATCCAGTGTGATAAAATGGGATATTTCAGCTCAGATACATATATGCATCTAGTGTGATAAAATGGGATATTTCAGCTTAGATACATATATACATCTAGTGTGATAAAATGGGATATTTCAGCTCTGATACATATACACATCCAGTGTGATAAAATGAGATATTTCAGCTCTGATACATATATACATCTAGTGTGATAAAATGGGATATTTCAGCTCAGATACATATATGCATCTAGTGTGATAAAATGGGATATTTCAGCTCTGATACATATATACATCTAGTGTGATAAAATGGGATATGTCAGCTTAGATATATATATACATCTGGTGTGATAAAATGGGATATTTCAGCTTAGATACATATATACATCTAGTGTGATAAAATGGGATATTTCAGCTCAGATACATATATACATCTAGTGTGATAAAATGGGATATTTCAGCTCTGATATATATATACATCTAGTGTGATAAAATGGGATATTTCAGCTCAGATACATATATACATCTAGTGTGATAAAATGGGATATTTCATCTCAGATAAATATACACATCCAGTGTGATAAAATGGGATATTTCAGCTTAGATACATATATACATCTAGTGTGATGAAATGGGATATTTCAGCTCTGATACATATACACATCCAGTGTGATAAAATGAGATATTTCAGCTCTGATACATATATACATCTAGTGTGATAAAATGGGATATTTCAGCTCAGATACATATATGCATCTAGTGTGATAAAATGGGATATTTCAGCTCTGATACATATATACATCTAGTGTGATAAAATGGGATATTTCAGCTTAGATACATATATACATCTAGTGTGATAAAATGGGATATTTCAGCTTAGATACATATATACATCTAGTGTGATAAAATGGGATATTTCAGCTCAGATACATATATACATATAGTGTGATAAAATGGGATATTTCAGCTCAGATAAATATACACATCCAGTATGATAAAATGGAATATTTCAGCTTAGATACATATATACATCTAGTGTGATACAATGGGATATTTCAGCTTAGATACATATATACATCTAGTGTGATAAAATGGGATATTTCAGCTCTGATATATATATACATCTAGTGTGATAAAATGGGATATTTCAGCTTAGATACATATATACATCTAGTGTGATAAAATGGGATATTTCAGCTTAGATACATATATACATCTAGTGTGATAAAATGGGATATTTCAGCTCAGATAAATATACACATCCAGTATGATAAAATGGGATATTTCAGCTTAGATACATATATACATCTAGTGTGATACAATGGGATATTTCAGCTTAGATACATATATACATCTAGTGTGATAAAATGGGATATTTCAGCTCTGATATATATATACATCTAGTGTGATAAAATGGGATATTTCAGCTCAGATACATATATACATCTAGTGTGATAAAATGGGATATTTCATCTCAGATAAATATACACATCCAGTGTGATAAAATGGGATATTTCAGCTTAGATACATATATACATCTAGTGTGATAAAATGGGATATTTCAGCACTGATATATATATACATCTAGTGTGATAAAATGGGATATTTCAGCTCAGATACATATATACATCTAGTGTGATAAAATGGGATATTTCAGCTCTGATACATATATACATCTAGTGTGATAAAATGGGATATTTCATCTCAGATAAATATACACATCCAGTGTGATAAAATGGGATATTTCAGCTTAGATACATATATACATCTAGTGTGATAAAATGGGATATTTCAGCTTAGATACATATATACATCTAGTGTGATAAAATGGGATATTTCAGCTTAGATACATATATACATCTAGTGTGATAAAATGGGATATTTCAGCTCTGATACATATACACATCCAGTGTGATAAAATGGGATATTTCAGCTTAGATACATATATACATCTAGTGTGATAAAATGGGATATTTCATCTCAGATACATATATACATCTAGTGTGATAAAATGGGATATTTCAGCTCTGATACATATACACATCCAGTGTGATAAAATGGGATATTTCAGCTTAGATACATATATACATCTAGTGTGATAAAATGGGATATTTCAGCACTGATATATATATACATCTAGTGTGATAAAATGGGATATTTCAGCTCAGATACATATATACATCTAGTGTGATAAAATGGGATATTTCAGCTCAGATACATATACACATCCAGTGTGATAAAATGGGATATTTCATCTCAGATAAATATACACATCCAGTGTGATAAAATGGGATATTTCAGCTTAGATACATATATACATCTAGTGTGATAAAATGGGATATTTCAGCTTAGATACATATATACATCTAGTGTGATAAAATGGGATATTTCATCTCAGATACATATATACATCTAGTGTGATAAAATGGGATATTTCAGCTCTGATACATATACACATCCAGTGTGATAAAATGGGATATTTCAGCTTAGATACATATATACATCTAGTGTGATAAAATGGGATATTTCAGCACTGATATATATATACATCTAGTGTGATAAAATGGGATATTTCAGCTCAGATACATATATACATCTAGTGTGATAAAATGGGATATTTCAGCTCAGATACATATACACATCCAGTGTGATAAAATGGGATATTTCATCTCAGATAAATATACACATCCAGTGTGATAAAATGGGATATTTCAGCTTAGATACATATATACATCTAGTGTGATAAAATGGGATATTTCAGCTTAGATACATATATACATCTAGTGTGATAAAATGGGATATTTCATCTCAGATACATATATACATCTAGTGTGATAAAATGGGATATTTCAGATCTGATATATATATACATCTAGTGTGATAAAATGGGATATTTCAGCTCAGATACATATATACATCTAGTGTGATAAAATGGGATATTTCAGCTGTGATACATATATACATCTAGTGTGATAAAATGGGATATTTCAGCTGTGATACATATATACATCTAGTGTGATAAAATGGGATATTTCAGCTGTGATACATATATACATCTAGTGTGATAAAATGGAATATTTCAGCTCTGATACATATATACATCTAGTGTGATAAAATGGGATATTTCAGCTCTGATACATATATACATCTAGTGTGATAAAATGGGATATTTCAGCTCTGATACATATATACATCTAGTGTGATAAAATGGGATATTTCAGCTCTGATACATATATACATCTAGTGTGATAAAATGGGATATTTCAGCTCTGATACATATATACATCTAGTGTGATAAAATGGGATATTTCAGCTCTGATACATATATACATCTAGTGTGATAAAATGGGATATTTCAGCTCTGATACATATATACATCTAGTGTGATAAAATGGAATATTTCAGCTCTGATACATATATACATCTAGTGTGATAAAATGGGATATTTCAGCTCTGATACATATATACATCTAGTGTGATAAAATGGGATATTTCAGCTCTGATACATATATACATCTAGTGTGATAAAATGGGATATTTCAGCTGTGATACATATATACATCTAGTGTGATAAAATGGGATATTTCAGCTCTGATACATATATACATCTAGTGTGATAAAATGGGATATTTCAGCTGTGATACATATATACATCTAGTGTGATAAAATGGGATATTTCAGCTCTGATACATATATACATCTAGTGTGATAAAATGGGATATTTCAGCTCTGATACATATATACATCTAGTGTGATAAAATGGGATATTTCAGCTGTGATACATATATACATCTAGTGTGATAAAATGGGATATTTCAGCTCTGATACATATATACATCTAGTGTGATAAAATGGGATATTTCAGCTCTGATACATATATACATCCAGTGTGATAAAATGGGATATTTCAGCTGTGATACATATATACATCTAGTGTGATAAAATGGGATATTTCAGCTCTGATACATATATACATCTAGTGTGATAAAATGGGATATTTCAGCTGTGATACATATATACATCTAGTGTGGTAAAATGGGATATTTCAGCTCTGATACATATATACATCTAGTGTGATAAAATGGGATATTTCAGCTCTGATACATATATACATCTAGTGTGATAAAATGGGATATTTCAGCTCTGATACATATATACATCTAGTGTGATAAAATGGGATATTTCAGCTCTGATACATATATACATCTAGTGTGATAAAATGGGATATTTCAGCTCTGATACATATATACATCTAGTGTGATAAAATGGGATATTTCAGCTGTGATACATATATACATCTAGTGTGATAAAATGGGATATTTCAGCTGTGATACATATATACATCTAGTGTGATAAAATGGGATATTTCAGCTCTGATACATATATACATCTAGTGTGATAAAATGGGATATTTCAGCTCTGATACATATATACATCTAGTGTGATAAAATGGGATATTTCAGCTGTGATACATATATACATCTAGTGTGATAAAATGGGATATTTCAGCTGTGATACATATATACATCTAGTGTGATAAAATGGGATATTTCAGCTCTGATACATATATACATCTAGTGTGATAAAATGGGATATTTCAGCTCTGATACATATATACATCTAGTGTGATAAAATGGGATATTTCAGCTGTGATACATATATACATCTAGTGTGATAAAATGGGATATTTCAGCTCTGATACATATATACATCTAGTGTGATAAAATGGGATATTTCAGCTGTGATACATATATACATCTAGTGTGATAAAATGGGATATTTCAGCTCTGATACATATATACATCTAGTGTGATAAAATGGGATATTTCAGCTGTGATACATATATACATCTAGTGTGATAAAATGGGATATTTCAGCTCTGATACATATATACATCTAGTGTGATAAAATGGGATATTTCAGCTCTGATACATATATACATCTAGTGTGATAAAATGGGATATTTCAGCTCTGATACATATATACATCTAGTGTGATAAAATGGGATATTTTAGCTGTGATACATATATACATCTAGTGTGATAAAATGGGATATTTCAGCTCTGATACATATATACATCTAGTGTGATAAAATGGGATATTTCAGCTGTGATACATATATACATCCAGTGTGATAAAATGGGATATTTCAGCTCTGATACATATATACATCTAGTCTGATAAAATGGGATATTTCAGCTCTGATACATATATACATCTAGTGTGATAAAATGGGATATTTCAGCTCTGATACATATATACATCTAGTGTGATAAAATGGGATAGTTCAGCTCTGATACATATATACATCTAGTGTGATAAAATGGGATATTTCAGCTCTGATACATATATACATCTAGTGTGATAAAATGGGATATTTCAGCTCTGATACATATATACATCTAGTGTGATAAAATGGGATATTTCAGCTCTGATACATATATACATCTAGTGTGATAAAATGGGATATTTCAGCTGTGATACATATATACATCTAGTGTGATAAAATGGGATATTTCAGCTCTGATACATATATACATCTAGTGTGATAAAATGGGATATTTCAGCTCTGATACATATATACATCTAGTGTGATAAAATGGGATATTTCAGCTCTGATACATATATACATCTAGTGTGATAAAATGGGATATTTCAGCTCTGATACATATATACATCTAGTGTGATAAAATGGGATATTTCAGCTGTGATACATATATACATCTAGTGTGATAAAATGGGATATTTCAGCTCTGATACATATATACATCTAGTGTGATAAAATGGGATATTTCAGCTCTGATACATATATATATATCTAGTGTGATAAAATGGGATATTTCAGCTCTGATACATATATACATCTAGTGTGATAAAATGGGATATTTCAGCTGTGATACATATATACATCTAGTGTGATAAAATGGGATATTTCAGCTCTGATACATATATACATCTAGTGTGATAAAATGGGATATTTCAGCTGTGATACATATATACATCTAGTGTGATAAAATGGGATATTTCAGCTCTGATACATATATACATCTAGTGTGATAAAATGGGATATTTCAGCTGTGATACATATATACATCTAGTGTGATAAAATGGGATATTTCAGCTCTGATACATATATACATCTAGTGTGATAAAATGGGATATTTCAGCTGTGATACATATATACATCTAGTGTGATAAAATGGGATATTTCAGCTCTGATACATATATACATCTAGTGTGATAAAATGGGATATTTCAGCTCTGATACATATATACATCTAGTGTGATAAAATGGGATATTTCAGCTCTGATACATATATACATCTAGTGTGATAAAATGGGATATTTCAGCTCTGATACATATATATATATCTAGTGTGATAAAATGGGATATTTCAGCTCTGATACATATATACATCTAGTGTGATAAAATGGGATATTTCAGCTGTGATACATATATACATCTAGTGTGATAAAATGGGATATTTCAGCTGTGATACATATATACAACTAGTGTGATAAAATGGGATACTTCAGCTCTGATACATATATACATCTAGTGTGATAAAATGGGATATTTCAGCTCTGATACATATATACATCTAGTGTGTCAAAACGTGAAACATGAATTTACATAGGCAGCATGTTTCATCTATTCAGCTGTCAAAAAAAATAGTTTTTGTCAAAAATAAAAATATTAAAAAATAGATTTTGAGAAAGCGTTAATCATTAGAGTAGTTGTTGCTTTGCAAGAACAAACCCGAATTTTTATGGAGTACATTGCATTATTGAAGGCCATTCTGGAAGATGATGATGAAAAAGAATTTTTGGTTATGTTTATTTTCTGCAATGTCAGTTTGCTAGTGATGGCACAAAGAAAATCTATTTTTCTGCCATTTTTTTTAGTGATGACACTTAAAATAATGAAAGATGTAAGATGGAACTAAATGAGAAAGGATCATCTTTTGCAGATGTAGAAAGATGTAGAATTATTGGAATTATGGGAAGGTGTTTACATCTTTGCAAATTGATGAAAGATGTAAGATGTAGCTCTGTGGAAAATAAATCTATATATAAATCTATATATATAAAAAATTGTTGCAAGTGTGTTGTGACTTTATAACTCACGAACGGTCAAACCGAAATTGGTGGACGCGTTCGTGAGTTATGACTTTTCATGTCAACATGTGATTTTGTCCATATAAAAAAACAACATAAAATACGTAGGTGGGAGCACCAACAAATTTATTTATTCATGCACTACACAATCAAACAAAAAATATTGTATACACTATTGTATTTAATTGATTTACTTTTTTCATTATTTCCAATAAAAAAAAAAATAAATTAAAAAAACCAATGAATTTTATTCAATGTTAATATTTATGCGTAGCGAAGCACGCCGTGATCCGCTAGTAATTATATATTGGCGAATTATATGTAATTAAATTTTGGGAAAATTTGTTATGTACTTGTCAGATTTTATATAATTATAAATAACTTATAGAAAATTATTTATAATCATATCTCATGGAGTAAGAAAAAATGTGGAGAAATAATTTAATATTTAAAACAAAAAAATATATATAAATTTTCACCACATATAAGTCTTTTGGAATTAAATATCATATATAATTATATGTACCTAGATAATTATAAAATAATTATATCTCATATCCTATTAAAAATTTCTAGGTCTTGTCCTGATATAGGTTAAAATTTGAAAGTTCTGTATGAGCAAAATATTAATATAGAAAAAAATTAAAAACACAAAAAAAAATTATCTCACTGGCTGGAATTTGAAACCATTGACATGATTAATATCTCAAAATTAATTGTAAAAATTGTACCATATATAATTATATCTTATAGCATATCTAAAAATATTTCTTATATTGGACAATATATTAAATCATATATAATTATATATCATACCATATTAAAAAATATTTTTGATAATGGACCATATATTATTATATCTCAAAAATTAGATATTGTTCTGTATAAGTCATATATAAGTATATATGGTTCAGTATAATTCATATATAAGTAAATACAGTACCGTGTTAGGCATATAAAATTATATATAATGTTATATATAATTTTATAAAGATCAATATATAACTAGATGTGGATATATGTATGGCACAAAGTAAGACAATTTAAAAAAAAATAATGTTAATATATATAATAATATATTATTAGATAAGGCCACACATGATAATACATATCTAAACTTTTTTACTCGGGCTGTTAAATCTGTAAAAATATAACAAAATAAAATATAGTATATACAAATATTTTCGTTAAATTTATTTGTTTACCAATAACAATCTCTTCTGTTAAAATCAACAAAAATGTTTGCTAAAAAAATATCATTTTTCACAAGGCAAAATTGTTACTTTTAGAAATAAAAACTTTAAAAATTGTTCTTTTTTTTTGTTACATTTTTAGCAAATTTTAATCACGATTACTTTTTTTAATATATTTTTTAGTAAACTAGATTTTATACAATATATTGTTGGATCTTATTAAATACGATTTGATATGTCATTTTGTGGATCAAATTGTATTTGACTAAATCTCCAAATTTATTGCTGGATCAAATTTGATCTGTCATTTTGCGGATCAATTTAATACCTACTAATCCCCTAATATATTGCTGGATCAAATTTGTTTTGGCATTTTTCGGATCGAATAAGTTCAGCTAGATATTATAGCAGATATTAAAGGAAATTTAATTGGATGTGATTAAATATTATGCCAGATAAATTTTTTTATACTCGGGTATGCAAAATTTACCTGTAAAGTATTCGTAATTGTCCCCTGCTTAGTTACTTCAAGTATTATTTATATATATCACAAATTTTAAGGTAAATTTAGCATCTATTTGAATCAAATTCTTCTCTTTAAAAAATGTTGGGTAATTTTCATTTCAAGTAAATAAAGGAGTAAATCTAGTTTTTTTTCTATTTATAATTAAAAATTTTTAATTTTATTATGCAGATGTTTAAATGAAATTTTTGCACTGAAGTGCAAAGTGTGATAATACTTGAATATCGCAATGACAGGAAAATTAAAAAACGCACTAATGTGCGTGCACTCAAAAAAAAATCAACTAGAATTTAGAAAAATTAACATACTTGTGAGCGCCCCGGTAGGCTAGTTGGTAGCGTGCCAGCTTATCAGTGCGGGGGTCGTGGGTTCGATTCCCACCAGAGGCTCTGGTCTGTTTTCGCTACAACGAGCCGATGGCCTTTTGTTGTTAGTGCTCGGTTAAGATATAATTTGTAATTATATGATTAATATAAATAAATAAATAAATAAATAAATAAATAAATAAATAAATAAATAAATAAATAAATAATTAAATAAATAAATAAATAAATAAATAAATAAATAAATAAATAAATAAATAAATAAATAATTAAATAAATAAATAAATAAATAAATAAATAAATAAATAAATAAATAAATAAATATATAAATAAATAAATAAATAAATAAATAAATAAATAAATAAATAAATAAATAAATAAATAAATAAATAAATAAATAAATATATAAATAAATAAATAAATAAATAAATAAATAATTAAATAAATAAATAACTAAATAACTTATTTGGAGGAAAAACTTAAATGAAAACGGCGCCAGACACTTTTTACCAATATTTAATGAAATTTTCCTTGAAATTAAGAAACAAATTTTACTTAAAATTTGATCAAAAATTTCTAAATTATAGAAAAATTTTACTACTGTAAATTTTTATTACGAAACAGTAAAATTTTCTGCTAATTAGTTCATACATCCTCTAAAATTTTACTATTAGTTAGGATATGTTTTCTTGGTTTTAAGAAAAATTTTATTTAAGTTCATTAGATAATTTTTTTTTACTAAAAACTAGGACTTAACAGAGAGTTAAATAAAATAAGAAAATATTTTTTAACATCAAGTTAAATAGCACTTTTTTGAAATGAAAATTATCCTTAAATTTCATAAAAATTTGACAAAGTCAGATCCTTTTCGTAGTTAATTAACAGTTCTGCTTGAGAGAACTACAAAAAGGAAGCTCTGAGTGACACACGGCATCTTTGGCCAAGAAACACTGGGGGTCCTTTGTCTTTTTAAAGTAACTAATTTAAGGAAATTATTGCAAAAATACAAAATATCACAGTTACATTTCTTGTTATTATTAGAAAATGGAAAAATATCATAAGTTTATTTTATGGGATTTTTAGCTTAAACTTTATTTGAGATATACAAATTTAAACTTTTTTATTATTAAGTGAAAAAATAGTTCAATAAATATAAAGTTTAATAAGTGCTACTTCAATTATAGGAAAGCCATTATGCCGTAATGTGTAAAATATGCCTGCGATATTTTGTATTGTAGTCAGGAAACAAAATTATTACATAAATTCGAAATTTTTTACTTTTTGCTAACAAAATTTTAAAATATATTTTAAGCTATTTTAAGTTCAATATTTAAGACTTTTTAAGACGATGCCGAACCAAAAATTACAATCATGCACGATAATTTTTTTTAAATGGTTACTTTAATTTGTTTCAATTAATAATATTTTTTCTTTAAAATTAGGAAAACTTTTAAGTTTGTTTTAAGTTTATTTTTTGAAAAAATATTGAATAAGTTAAACGTCTTTCAACAAAAAAAAAAATCCTATACCTAAGGTTATTATTTCTCAAAAATTAGAAAACATTAACTTGGAAAAAAGAATATTTTATTAAAATTTTTAAAATTTATCTGAAATAAGTTGAATGAAAATTTTTCCTAGAAAAAGTTCATCAGTTTCTAAAATCAAATAAATTACTGAACTAATGTTTTGAAAACAATTCTTAAAAATTGAAAAGTGGTAGACTTAAAAACAGAATTTAGAAATGGCTTTCTAAAATTTAGTTAATTTTACTACTCGCAAAACAAAAATGAACACACATTAAGTTCAAGTACTTTCTGATTTTAAGTAAATTTAGTTCTTAATTTTTTTTTTTTTACTAAACTTACCCAGCAAAAAAATGGTTGTCATTCTGTGTCTATAACTTCTTTCATTGCTTCCTAAACTTCAGTTGACATTCTTTTATGATTTTTTGGTGTTATTCTAAGGCACTTCCAAAAGCATTCATGTGTTCATATTTCAAATGAAGTGATCTGGATATAAACCCGATGCATATCTTAAAATATCACTCTTCATTACTTCTGAAGCATAAGTTATAGTATATCTTATATTTTTTGATCTTAAGCATTTATCCAAATTGAGAAAATAGTTCTGATGAACTTTTTTAATTTTTTTATTAAATCATTTTTTATATTTTAGTTTGAAATTTCATGAGGGTTACAATTTATGCAGTTTTGCAATTTTTATAAAAGTTTTGAAAAATCAAGAAAGAGATTTTTTTTTTATCTATAATTGAAAATAGCTGGCCTGTCATTTTCATTTTTCAGATTCAAATATTTATGACGACGCAACCTGTGCATTTTTGCATGTTTATTATTTAGCACTACACCATTTCCAGTTTTAATTCAGAATTTATCAAAATAATTTTAAAATTGTGTAAAAATTATTACAAATTGCCCAAAAAAGTTTTAAAATTGTGCAAAAATTATTTAAAATTGTTCAAAAATATTTTAAAATTGTCTAAAAATATTTCCAAATTGTACAACCAGTTTTTAAATTATCCAAAAATATTTTAAAATTTGTCTAAAAATTCATTAAAATTTTTGAAAAATGTTTCAAAAATGCTTTTTCACTACTGCAGAATTATTTATTTGTTCTAATAAATAGTATTTGTATATCAATGCATAAATTTCGCTTCTTTAAACTTATTTTTCTGCATTCTTATGAATTAAAGCTTATACTACAAAATATATGAACATTTTTCACTCATGCATCTGAATATCTAATCATTGTATTATCATTGCTTCCTTAGAGTAAAGTATGAGTAATGCTAGTAGCTACATTTGAATACTTCCATCCTATGACACGCTTATGTTAAATTCATCGATGAAACCATTAGAAAATAAGTGATGGCTTTGCCATAGTAGTGATGCTTGTATTGCTTCTACATTTAAGTATGCAAATTTCTTAAAACTGAGATGTTTTTCTTAAAAATCAATAAATTTTTTCTTTAATATACTTGTTTTTTTTTCCTAAAATCAAGAAATATTACTTAAGAAAAGTATGAACTATTTCTGAGTATATAAACTATTTTGTTTTTACCCAAACATTTTATTCATTTTAAGAAAATTTTTCAAAGTTTTACTTAAATTGAGGAAAATTTTTAAACTATTTTAAAGGAAATTTCGGATTGATTTTTAGTTCATGTCTTTTTTTTTTTTTTTTGAGTGTGGGTTAAGGTAAATTATGTTTTAATTTTATTTTTTTTTTGCGAAGATAACAGTTTCTTGTATCAAACAAAATACAGGTTGGTTGAAAAGTTCTTGCGCTCACCAAGAGATGGCACTGCTAGCTCAAAACTTTTTTTTTCTCAAGTTGGTATAACTGTCCTGAGCACACATGCAAAGTTGCAAGTCATTCTGTCAATTCTTTCTTTGTTTACAAGCCATTTAAAGTTGACGTGTCATTGATTTTTTTTAATATAGAAAAAATTGAATATCGTGCAGTCATTAGATTCTTTGTTTTGAAGGGTTTAAAAGCAAAGGAAATTTATGAACAATTGTTAGAAGTGTATAAGGAGTCCTCACCTTCAAAACGCACCGTTGAATTTTGGTCTGGTGAATTTAAACGTGGTCGTACGAGCCTTAAACACGATCCACGCGAAGGACGACCAAAAACTGCAACCACAGCAGAAATCATTGAGCAGGTACAAAATCTGGTTAGTGAAGATCCAAATTTGACTAAGCGTGAAATTGCTAATGCCATAGGCATCTCAGACGAACGAGTACTTCATATTTTACATGAAGAATTACGTATGAAAAAACTGTTTGGAAAGTTAGTGCCGTACACATTAACGATTCAACAAAAACTGGATCGAAAACAAATTTCTCAGCTTAATTTGGAGCGTTTTAAGCCGTTGCGTCATTTTATAACTATGGATGAGACTTGGATCTACCACCATGATTCTAAATTGAAACAAGAACGTTTACAGTGGACTGAAGCTGGTTGTTCAGCTCCAAAGCAGGTGAAGTCACAACGATCATCAAAGAAGGTTATGGCATCAGTTTTTTGGGATGCAAAAGGAATTTTGTTGATTGATTATCTTCAGAAAGATAAAACAATCAACTCTGAATATTATTGCAGCCTTTTGGATCAGCTGGATGAAAAAATTCGTCAGAAAAGACGTTTAAAGAAGAAAAAAATCATTTTTCATCAAGATAATGCACCTGTTCACAAAAGTGTTTTGACGATGGCTAAATTCAAAGAATTAAAGTACGAATTGCTTGAACATCCACCGTATTCACCAGATTTGGCTCCCAGTGACTACTATCTCTTCAGAAATCTCAAACAATTCCTTGGTGGAAAGCATTTTTCGTCGAATGAAGAGGCCATAGCAGCCGTAGACGGTTACTTTGCAGTGCTTCCGGAAAACCATTATAAGGATGGGATAAAATTATTGGAAGATCATTGGAACAAGTGTATTGAGCTTCTAGGAGATTATATTGAATAAAAAAATATATTTCGTAACAAAAACAGTATTCTTTAATTTCGAGCGCAGGAACTTTTCAACCATCCTGTATTTTTTGCTATGAAAGAAAAAGAAGATTTATTTTTAACCATCAATTGCATTTCTTCTAGTTTTCGATAACATTTATTTTAGAAGGTTAATCCAGACTTGATTAATATATGTTTTTAATATATCTCAAGAGAATACTACCAGTGATGAGAACCTTCTAGATTTCTCTTTCAAAAAAAAAAGAAGAGAAAAAAAAACATTAAACATTGCTTTATTAACTAATATCTAAAAATTTAATTATGTTTTTTTTTTGTTTTCTTAAAATCAAATCAACGGTATTTGCATGAACTTTTATATTTTTGGGTTATTTTAACATAATGGCTTATGTTGACATAAAAAATCGAGTTTCTTAAACTTATTATAAGCTTCCATTACAATAAAAATTCTTATAATAATTAAAAAAAAATAATTTTAATTATTATAATTATTATTATTATTATAAATAGGAGCCCCGCCCCGAAGCAATGCGAAAGTGGTACCGGGGTGGAGAAACGGCTCGAAAAAGGCGGCGTTTTTAGTGGATGCGAGCTCCACATACCAGATATGTGACGACAGTATCTGAAATGCGTTAGGCATTTTCCCTCCCTACCCAAAAAAAAATATAATTATTATCATTATTACGCTTCATAAGACTTAAATGGTGTTTCAAATATTATTCCAACTTCCAAGTATGCATCATATAATTCGCCACTTTTACACAAAACCTTCTACAGCTATCTCAATACTATAATTTTTGACTTAAGCCATTATATCAAATATGTAAACATACTTTACAAACTCTTTGATTTTGTGCTGCTTATTAATTTATAAATTTCAAATAATTACAATTTGTAACACTTAGTTTTTAAAACCATGTTTAAAATACGTACACGTTCATCGGATAATGTTGAAAAACGTCAAGATCGTTCTTTTTTCGATATATCAGCACCAGGTCTAAATATACCACTTCATACACAAGAATACTGGAGCAATCGATGGTGTTCTCTACCCATGAGTGAAGATAATTTTCGTAGATTATATGAATTTGAAGTTGAAAATAATGATATTTATGTGGTGACCTTTCCAAAATGTGGTACCACTTGGATGCAGGAAGCTACTTGGTTATTAGTTAATAATTTAGATTTTCAAAAGGCCAATGAAATAGATTTACAACATAGGAGTACGGAGTAAGCGAGAAATTAAAAAAATTTATATAAATTTTCGTGATTTTTAATATTTTTAATGTAATTTTTCTTTAAGTGTTATATATACGAATAATACTACAGAACTGGCCAAACAGACGGAAGCTACTAGAGTTTTGAAATCACATTTACCAGCTCATTTGTTACCTAAACAAATATGGGAAAAGAAATCAAAAGTGAGTCAAAAATGTTTGATTTAGACAAAATACTGATTTTCAGCTGAGTGCTAAAAAAAACAAAAGTTTTTGTGACATATGAAAAATCCAAGTCATTCTTAAAATACTCGCATTTTTATGCATGGATTTTTTTTTTTCAGTGTATTCAGACCTACAAAACCGTTTTGTGATTGTTATATAGGATCATAAATCACGCCTCTGAATTTTAAGGCAATCGGACCATATTTGCACCAAGTCCCCAAATCAACCCGCCTTGAAGGTATTTGCATAAAAAAACTTTAAACCAACTGCAGGTCGCAAATATAATACAGATATTTGGATCAAATTCGATACATACACAAAAAACTGTAGATATGTTTGAAATTTTGTGTTCTGAATATTATATGAGACCACAAATCATGTCTCCAAAATTAAAGAAAATCGAAGCAATATTTGGACCTAGTACCCGTAATAAACTCGCCTTCCTAGTACTTGGCAAATGAACTTTTTTAGCAGATTTCGTGCAGATTTTTCTGTATATTTTCCACCCTTCCATAAAAAAGCATCAGGAAATTTCCTGGAATTTAAACAGCCTTCCGAAATTTGACTTAAATTATACTTGGTGTAGGGTATCATATAGTCAGCAACCCCGACTTTAATCTTTTTACTAGTTTTTTTTTATTATAAATTGAATGAATTAAAGAAATTTAAAGAATCAAATTAATTGAATGAATTTAATAAATTTAATAATTTTAATTAATTTAATCAATTCAATAAATTTAATGCATTTAATAAATTTAATTAATTTAATGAATTAAATCAATTCAATAAATTTAATTAGTTGAATACATTGAATGAATTAAATTTCTAAAATTAATTGAAGGAATTTAATGAATTAAATGGATTAAGCAAATTGAATTAATTATATAAATTAAATAAATTAAATCAATTGAAACAATTAAATGAATTGTATATATTGAATATATTGAATGAATTTAATGAATTGAAAGAATTTAATTGAATGTATTGAATTATTTAAATAAATTTAAGAAATTAAATAAAATTAATGAATTGAATAAATTGCATGAAATAAATTTATTGAATGTAATGAATTCAAAAATATTTATCTTAAGGTGGTATTCTAGTCTAGAAATTTCAAAAAATCAAAAATTATTTTTTTTATACATATATTTGAAGTTCATATATTTGACAATGTGTCCTTAAAAGTATTTTTCAAAATTTAAATTATTTACCGAGTTACATCCATTTAAGTGACGCGTCAGCTAAACTGATCCAGTCTCAAAACTTTAAAGGCGTTTTCCCCGAAACTTCTCTTTTCAAGTTAGTGTGCATGATATCTCAAGTTCTACTGAACCGATTTATTTGAAATTTGGTATGAACATTTTACACACATCCCTCTATGGTTTGACACTCCCCAGAAAAACCACACATTACCAAATAATGGGTAATATAATGTATAGCCATAGTAGGGGCCGATGGATTACTTAACACCTTACTTCATTGATGAATTTTATAGGCGATGAGCCTTAAAGTAATGTATATACCCATTACTTTAGAGGTGATAATGTAAGGTGTTACTTAAATGGTTACGAGAATGGAAAAAGTAATGTGTCTAAAAATAGATTTTTAAAAAAGAGGAATTTTTATTAAAAAAAAATTATTACAAATATATTATTTAAATTATTTGTAATTAAAAATAAAGTAGTCAAGATGGGAATCGAACCAAGGCACTCTGGTTGCCAGCCAAGAACTCTACCCACTGAGCTATCGACGCATATAGTATTTGGTTGCTTTAAAATTAAATGAATTATTGCGCTTCATTTGTTCGCTAGTGTTATCAAAACAAACATACATTACCCTTTTGCTTACAAAAAAAACACAAAGTAATGTATCTAAAAATAGATTTTCAAAAATATTTCAATTATTACTTTACATTTATAAATCATATATTACGTAATCAATAATGAGTAACTTATTACTTTATGCTTGCAAATAATGAAAAAGGTAACGAGCTATCATTACAAGGTAACGCATGAGAATATCGCACCCATTACCAAAGTTTTTCTGGAAGCGACATCTTTACTTATTTAGAATCCGATGTGTTTTTTGTTTTAAATGACCAGAACGCTCCTCTCTTAACTTTCTGAATTTTGATTTTTTTTTTTGTTAAATTAAAATTTTATTAAAATAACAATAAACAAATTATAAAAAATGGATAATAAAATATATATATATATTTTTTTTACAAAGCTCGAAAAAAAAGCCAGAAATACACAAACCCCTACACTAGAATACCCCCCCTTAAGAGTTTCCAGTACAAAAACTTTAAGAAATCATAGAAAAGTCTTCTTAGGCTGTGGGATGTTCGACAAGAGTTTTAGAATTTTTCTTTTGATAGAAATTTTTTGAATTTTCTAGTTCTTTAATCGAGAAATTACCTTTTTATTTGAGAACTCTTATATAAGAAAAATATATCTTATTTATGACTTGATGTTTCATCTATGTAAGAAATTTCTCAGAATCTTAAAAATGTGATTTTCTATAGAAAAGATGTTTTTAATATTTGAAAATTTTTTTTTGCAGAGATTTCTTAAATCATTTTAAATTTAAAATGATTTGTTTTAAAACAAGGATTTTTTTATATTTTATTTCTCTTTTCACCTGGTAAGATTTTTTTTTAATAAATTTTAATTATTTTTTATTAATTTCAGATCATTTACTGTGCTCGCAATCCCAAAGATGTGGCTGTATCGTATTTTCATTTTCATCAAGGCCTGGGTATTTGGCAGGGTGAAATTGATGACTTTCTTGAAGATTTAATTAATAATGATGTTATGTATTCTCCCTACTGGGAACATATGATGGAATTTTGGCAAATGCAAAAAGAACCCCATATATTTTTCACAACTTTTGAAGACATGAAAAGGGATTTAGGGCAAGTTTTACATAAACTAAATCAGTTTTTGGAGAAACCGACATTAAAAGATGATGAAATGAAACAACTTTTACAACATTTATCATTTGAGAATATGAAAGGTAAGAATGTGTTGAAAAATTCTATAAATATATTAATATTTATAAATGAAATTATTATTTTTTTTTTAGCTAATCATCATACTAATCCAACTTATAGTTTAAAATCTGGTCATTACATACCTTCTGCTAAAAATGATTTTCAGTAAGTCAAATTAATTATATCAATAGTAGACTTTAAGTTTTAGTTTTATATTATATAGTGACGGTGCTGTGGCGAAAATAGTTATATGTATTTTTATCTTTTGGTAAAATATTTGTACAAATTACATAATAAATTAGAATATTTAGCTATTTTGCCGCATCATCGAAAATATTTAGGCTTAATAAGAAACGACAGAAATTTTTCAAAATATTTTGTATTCAAAAATTTTAAATATCAAAATAACATACATACTATGTTATGTACAGGTTGGTTGAAAAGTTCCTGCGCTCGAAATGAAAGAATACTGTTTTTGTTACGAAATATATTTTTTTATTCAATATAATCTCCTAGAAGCTCAATACACTTGTTCCAATGATCTTCCAATAATTTTATCCCATCCTTATAATGGTTTTCCGGAAGCTCTGCAAAATAACCGTCTACGGCTGCTATGGCCTCTTCATTCGACGAAAAATGCTTTCCACGAAGGAATTGTTTGAGATTTCTGAAGAGATAGTAGTCACTGGGAGCCAAATCTGATGAATACCTTCTTACCTTTATGATGCCATAACCTTCTTTGCTGATCGTTGTGACTTCACCTGCTGTGGAGCTGAACAACCAGCTTCAGTCCACTGCAAATGTTCTTGTTTCAATTTAGGATCATGGTGGTAGATCCAAGTCTCATCCATAGTTATAAAACGACGCAAGAAGTCGGTTTTATTCGGCTTAAAACGCTCCAAATTACGCTGAGAAATTTGTTTTCGATTCAGTTTTTGTTGAATTGTTAATGTGTGCGGCATGTAAAAATGGAGTACTCGTTCGTCTGAGATGCCTATGGCATTAGCAATTTCACGCTTAGTCAAACTTGGATCTTCATTAACCATATTATGTACCTGCTCAATGATTTCTGCTGTGGTTGCAGTTTTTGGTCGTTCTTCGCGTGGATCGTCTTTAAGGCTGGTACGACCACGTTTAAATTCACCAGCCCAAAATTCAACGGTGCGTTTTGAAGGTGAGGACTCCTTATACACTTCCAACAATTGTTCATAAATTTTCTTTGCTTTTAAACCCTTCAAAACAAAGAATCTAATGACTGCACAATATTAAATTTTTTCCATATTAAAAAAAATCAATGACACGTCAACTTCAAATGGCTTGTAAACAAAGAAAGAATTGACAGAATGACTTGCAACTTTGCATGTGTTCTCAGGACAGTTATACCAACTTGAGGAAAAAAAAGTTTGGAGCTAGCAGTGCCATCTCTTGGTGAGCGCAGGAACTTTTCAACCAACCTGTATATGAAGAAAAAAATTAATTTTTTTTTTCTAAAAAAGTTCCCAAAATCCCTTCTCAGTAGATATCTACGTTTGATGAGACACCTAAAAGCCAAATTTGAAGTTCTTGGCTCTGGTGGTTGGGCTAGGTGATTATTAGCGGGCAGTGTTTCCAGTGAATTATTTTATGCCCCTGGAAAAACATATTTTATAATTTTTAGATTTCTATTGTAGCGAACGGACGGCAGGACGTTAAAGGGGAGACAATTACTCCATTTTCTCCTATCCGTGTGTACACCGGAATAGCAGCCTAAGAATTTCAAAATCCTAGCTCCATCTATCTGGGATGGGTGATTTTCACTTTTTAACCCCAAGGCAAAGCATTTGACCCTCCCCTTCCCCTTCTGTCCCTTCTCGACCTGCCTCCCCCCCCCCCCCTTTTTACACCCTCCTCTTAAAAAATTCTTAAATTCCCGGGAATGCCAATGAAAAAATTATTTTAATTTTTTAAAATTAATGTTAATGATTTAGGGATTTCATTTTATTGATTACTGATAATCGTTTTAAGTTTTATTTCCATTAATGATGCATCAATTATTAAAAATAATTACCATATGTGTTGCCAGAAAGTGGTAATCAAAAAATGGCAAAATTTGTGGGGAAGAATTGCTGAAAATTTTTATGACAAATATAACCTGATTATGTTAAAAAAAATTACACAATTAAGTGAAATCTGAACACCCCTATCAGCAGATATCTCCATTTTAAGTATTTAAACAGCTTTTTAAAACAAACTTTTTGAGCAAAATTACCAATACCCAATGCACGATTCTTATATCATTTAGGAGAATTTTTGATCCATCAATATAAACGGTGTCTTAGTAAGAATGCACGTACTTTTGGAAATAGTTGTGATTTTTTTTTTTTTGGATTGTGAAGAAGACCTGCTCCAAATAAGTATGGAATAAAATATCCGTCAAATGGCCCCCACGGCTCTGATGACAGGCCATTACTCTTTTCATGAAATTTTAAATGACTTTTTCACAGAGACTTTTTCAACAATGACTCGTTGGATCTCGGATTTGAGCTCAGTAATTTTTTTCTGGCTTATTCGCATAAACTCGAGATTTCACATAACACCAAAGAAAAAAATCGCACAAAGCCATTCAGATGGAAATGCGCTTCATCGGAGAAGATAACGTTTTTTTTTGAAAATTGACATTGAGTTCACTTTGCTCCATTACCCATTAAACGAATTATGAAAACTTAGGTTTTTTCAATTATAACGCGTTGTTCTTTCGTAAAGCGCTTAATTTTTCATCATCGGAATAAACAGCTGCCAAATTTCAGAGTTGCTACTTGCACCAAAAAAATTACACTAAATTTAAAAGGTGCACTATTACTAAGACCCGCAATAGTATCAAACAAAACTTACGAATTCTTTTAAAAAAAATTGATTATTTTTTATTCATCAAAAACCAATATAACGATTTTGCCAATAGAAATAAAATCATTTTAAAATTACATAAATTTGTTAGAAAAATTTTAAAAAGTAAAAAAAAAGAAGAGAGGATCCCTTCAGTTGAATCGTGTTTGCCTTTTTAAGTTCAAAAATAATACACAATATTCAGGAAACCCAAAATAAAAAATTGGTTTTCAAATCGATCTATACAGTACTGATTCAATTTCCTTCTATTAGTGGCCAATTCCGTATAGCGAACAAATAATTCCTTACCCAGCAAAAAAAAATAGTAGTCATTCTGTGACTATAACTTCTTTCATTGCTTCCTAAACTTCAGTTGACATTCTTTTATGATTTTTTGGTGTTATTCTAAGGCACTTCCAAAAGCATTCATGTGTTCATATTTCAAATGAAGTGATCTGGATATAAACCCGATGCATATCTTAAAATATCACTCTTCATTACTTCTGAAGCATAAGTTATAGTATATCTTATATTTTTTGATCTTAAGCATTTATCCAAATTGAGAAAATAGTTCTGATGAACTTTTTTAATTTTTTTATTAAATCATTTTTTATATTTTAGTTTGAAATTTCATGAGGGTTACAATTTATGCAGTTTTGCAATTTTTTTGCAAGTTTTGAAAAATTAAGAAAGAGATTTTTTTTTTATCTATAATTGAAAATAGCTGGCCTGTCATTTTCATTTTTCAGATTCAAATATTTATGACGACGCAATCTGTGCATTTTTGCATTATGTATTTTATTTAACACTACATCATTTCCAGTTTTAATTCAGAATTTACCAAAATAATTTTAAAATTGTGTAAAAATTATTTCAAATTGCCCAAAAATGTTTTAAAATTATGCAAAAATTATTTAAAATTGTTCAAAAATATTTTAAAATTGTCTAAAAATGTTTCAAAATTGTACAACCAGTTTTTAAATTATCCAAAAATATTTTAAAATTTGTCTAAAAATTCATTAAAATTTTTGAAAAATGTTTCAAAAATGCTTTTTCACTAATGCAGAATTATTTATTTGTTTTAATAAATAGTATTTGTATATCAATGCATAAATTTCGCTTCTTTAAACTTATTTTTCTGCATTCTTATGAATTAAATTTTCATCATAGCTTAAATACCACAAAGTATATGAACATTTTCCACTCATGCATCAGAATATCTAATCATTGTATTATCATTGCTTCCTTAGAGTAAAGTATGAGTAATGCTAGTAGCTACATTTGAATACTTCCATCCTATGACACGCTAATGTTAAATTCATCTATGAAACCATCAGAAAAGAAGCGATGCCTTTGCCATAGTAGTGATGCTTTTATTGCTTCTTTGGCAGCTTCATTTTTGCTGGGTATATTTTTATAACAATTAAATAAAAATATTAGTTTTTGCCCAAAATAAAAAAAACGTTGTCTTGTTAACAACATTTAGAAAATATAGAAACTTACTGTTAATCGACACTTAAAATTTCAACATATTTTTAAACAGATTAAACAAAGTGCATCAAATTTTTGGAATAATTTAACGCTCAGAGTTGTACTTTGCAAAAAAAACAGCTAAAAATTTTCTTAAAATAGCTAACATCATGGCTAATGGCTATATCCAAATTTCTGGCTAAGCGTGTTAAAAAATAGCTTTAATAGCCATAAAAAGCTAAATTGGCAACACTGTTTGCCATTGCCAGATAAGTTTTCGAAAATCGTTAAAATGGAAGAAAATCGAGAAAATTGTTTAAATAGAAAAAAATATATTGCTCGCTTGATCCATTCCATTTTGTTTCCTGGGTTCAGGGCTTCAATTTCAGTCGTTTGTTGTGCCACTCCTTTTTGTTTTTCTTGTCTAGTGTTTCTATTCCACTCGTTCCCCGTTTCATTTCATTTCGTTTCCCTTGATTAGTATTTCAATTTCACTCGTTCCCCTTGTCCAATATTGCAATTTCACTCGTATATCATTCTGTTTCATTCTCCTTGTCTGATGTTGCATTTATAATCGATTTACGTTCCGTTCTATTTCTTTTGTTTTTTATACTGTTTTGATGCCTCTCGTTTCCCTTTCCATTTAATTTCGTTCCCCTTATCATAGTTTAAATTTCACTGGGCAGAAAAGTGGCTTTGAAGTCCAAAAAAGTGTCTATCAGCAGAGCAGAAACTTTCATGCAAATGCATGCCAGCAGTCAATGGCGCAAAACCGATTTTGGCCAAATACTTTTGCGAATCAAAGTATTTTCAAGAAAACAGCACCGAATTTTTGTTTGAATATTTTGCAATAATTGCATCTTTTTCGCATATTTACTGATTTTTAATGCATTTTATTTTTTTTTTTTTTGCAAATTTTTGATTTTATTTTTTTAAGGCAAATTTTGTACTTTTCTTTTTGCAAATTTTTCATTTTTTTTTTTACAAATTTTGCATTTTTTTGTGCAAGTTTTGCATTTTTTTAAAGCGAAGCAATACTGAAAGTTCTTCCTACTAAAGGGTGCTTAAATTTTAGAGGTCGATGTTGGATGTGAACCACACCTAAACGTCAAGTTTTTTTCTACATTTCATTTGACATTTCTCAATTTCAGACTAACTCAATTTGAACCATGGAAAGATACACAATCGAGCAACACGTTAAAGTTATTCAGGCTTATTATGAAAATGGGCGTTCAAATCAAAGTGCATATCGTGCACTTCGTGATCTTTTCGGTCAATTTAATCGTCCAAATGTGCGTACAGTGCATGCTCGTACAGCTCGTACTGCAGAAAATATTGCTGCTGTTCGCGATAGTGTGGCTGAATAGCCGTCCGTCCACCTGAACTCGTCGTCGTGTCCAAGAATTGCACCTCTCACGCTCGTCGTTGATGATTGATGATTATGCATAAAGACTTGGTGCAATTGACTCAAAAACAAAAGCCTCTTGACCATTCCAAACATCGTCAATGGTCAGAATGGTGGCAAGAAATGGCAACAGTGGATGATTAATTTTCGAATAAAATCATCTTCAGTGATGAGGCACATTGTCACCTCAGTGGATTCGTCAATAAGCAGAATTGCCGCATTTGGGCGAATGATAATCCAAGAGTGATAGTCGAAAAACCAATGCACCCACAAAGAGTGACTGTTTGGTGCGGCGGCATTATCGGGCCGTATTTTTTCTAAAATGAGGCCGGTCAGGCAGTTACTATGAATGGTGTTCGCTATCGTGAGATGATAACGCACTTTTTATGTACCGAATTGGAAGATATGGATCTGCAGGATATTTGGTTTCAACAGGACGGTGCCACTGCCACACAGCTAACGAAACAATGGCTCTTTTGCGCGACAAATTCAATGGCCGTGTTATCTTACGTGCTGGCGATGTCAATTGGCCGCTAAGATCATGTAATTTGACACAGTTGGACTTCTTTCTTTGGGGTTATTTGAAAGAAAAGGTGTACGTCGATAAGCCAGCAACAATTCAAGAGCTAAAAGATGAGATAATTCGGCACATTAACGGCATAGAACCTCAATTATGCCTCAGCGTCATCGAAAATTTGGACCATCGGATGGAGGTGTGCCGCCGAGGTCGCGGCGGCCATTTGGCCGATATTTTGTTCCATACATAATTGAACCATACCATATCATATCATAATAAAAAGAAATGACAATAATTTCCTAAATAATTTGTGTTTTATTCAAAATCAACATCGGCCCTTTAAATTTAACCAACCTTTAATTAATGCGTTGCTTTCTTCGGAAAGGGATTAGAGTTAATATGAAAGGTGATGAGAGATGAAGGGCTTCAAATATGGCAACACTTTAATTGCGAGAAATGATAAATCTTAGAACATTTGTTGCCCCGCTTTCTGATGTCTCCATCATATGGTGGAATTGTTGAATCTTTTTAGTTCATAGCCCTGTTTTGATATTTTACTTCGGTGGGGTTAAGTCCTATTGAATTAAACCCACTTAATATGATTTATAAAAAAGAAAGACATTTTTTTATTTTGGTTGTTAGTGCATATTTTCCTATAAGTACATACCTTGCATTTTTTACTGCATATTTCAAGCTCATATTTTCGAATTTTTAATGCATTAAAGTGGCTGCCCTGCTTATCAGAAAAATTTTACCCTACTCCAGGAAACACATACTTTAAATATCAGGTTTTTCTGCAGATAAATTCAAAAAAATAACTTCCTCTGTAAACACATATTTTTAATTTTAGATTTCTACTCTAAAGCGTTTTAGGCAGGTTATTAAGCAGGAGACTTTACTCTTGTCCACACCTTTGTTTAACCACGTTACTGGAACTCCATTGAACACATATTTCAGGTTTTTAGGCAAAGCATATTTCTTTCCCCTTCTGGGAAAATGGTCCATACCATAAGAACTAGCAATGAAGCTATAGCGATGGGTTCTCTCCGATGTTTCATAAAATTCGGATTAGTGATAGAGGAGAAAAAAACTAGGGACTTGTGTATTTGAACTGCCCAATCTCACGTTTAGCTGCTAAGGCATGCAAGAACATGAAAACACCTCTAAAGTCCAGACATTTTTCGATTAAGAACATTATTTTTTCAACATTATGAAATGTAAATTTGAACTTAAACTAAAAAAAAAATTTATATGATATTTGAAAAACGTTTTTTTAATAACAAAAAGAGTTGAACATAATCGGACATGTTTTACCGTCTTCAAAAATCTTTAAAAATTACAAAAAATAAATTTAAAAAAAATACTTGCGGCAGAGTTTCATATATGTAATTGTTCTATTAGAAATAGTCTATAATATATTCGTTTGGTAGAAAAAAAAATTCTTTAAATATTTAAATTCATATCTGTATTTTTTTTTTAAGATTTATGCGTCGTGGCATTGTGGGTTCTTTTAAAGATGAGCTTTCCCCTGAAAATCAAATCAAATTGGATGAATGGATAAAGGAAAATTTAGCAAAATATAATATTGAACTAAAAGATATATTTGGTGAAATTTAATAAATTTCAAAAAAAAAAATCTACATTTTTTTTTAATCGATTTAATTTAAATTAATAAAAATTTTGATAATCTCCAGAAAAAAAATTTGCGTTTACACGGTAGGGTTACCAACTCTCAATTTATTTTACAGGGTATTTAATTTTATTGATTAAACTTAATATTTTACGTGTTATTAATATGTTGGTCATAATGAGAAATCATAAAAATTTATTAAGCATTTGATGACAACAAACAAAACAATAAGTTAAAGATTATCATACATTTTAAGACATCTGCATCTACTGCTTCACATATTTGCTAAGCAATCCTTAATTATTGTGCTTTCTTAAAGTTTTTCAAAATTAAAGAAATAACCCCTAAAAAAGGTATTCTTTTTATTCCACTCAACAAAAAAATTTTGAATTCTATGGATTTGCAAACAAGAAGTCAATAAAAGATTTTCATTTCTTCTTTAAATTTCACAACTGAAACTTTAAGGTTACTTTAAGATTTACTTATGATTAAATTGATGATGTTTGATGATGACTTTTAAGGTGATTACAATGGATTTAACCATGGGTATTCCTCCCCCCCCCCCCCCTTAATCTACCAACCCCACATATTTTTCGTGTAACACAGATTGTTTGACCACTTGCTGTTCTAACCATGAAACTTGAACTTCTAATCAATGGAATATGTGTTGTAAACTGTTGAGGGGGAGAGGAAAGTGTTGTAAATATACGTACACAAGACCACATATGGTCTTAGCTACATTATCAATACCCTAAACCACCCTGCTCATTACATGAATTTCGACATCCATCAATACGCCTTAAAGTCTAAAAAAAAAACTATAAACATTTTTAATAAAATAAAAAGAAAAAATATTGATAGTCATTTCTTACAGGAAGTGTTTTGGAGAGAGTTTTGTATTTTTAGTTTAGTTAAAGTAGTGAAATCCCAAAGTGTTGTTAAATACATCTTAAAACTGTTGGTGCACCCTCATCAGCTTCTTGACTACCACACACACACTCACACGTGTCGATGATGATGATGTTCTTTAACACAATAATCATGACTTTCTATTGGAAAAAAAATACATAAAAGAAAATGCCGAAACAAATGTTAATTAAAAATATCTAAAATAAATTATAACTAGTAGATGAGATTTATTTTACTATATAAAAACACACCTGAGGGTCAATTCTCGTTCTGTGATAATGTGAAGTGAAAAAAAACTTTTCATTTTCGTTTTCATAAGCACTTTTCACTCGAACTTTTCACAAATACATAAATTGCGATTCTCGTATGTATTATGAAAAAAATATTTCATTCGCACTGTACCCATGAAAATTTTGTAACTGTGTTACCCAAAATTTAAAGCAAATGTCAAAACAGAGAAAAACGTAAACAAAAGTGAATTAAGTTCGTAAAATTTATTTTAAATAATTTTATAAAAATATCTGAATTAATTGTATGGATATTGCTCAAAGAATTCCGGATGAATAAAGGTAAGGCAATGATGTTACAAGCATTTAATTGCAGTAAATAATTTAATAATTTATAGGAATTTTTTGAGAGTGCTGAGACGCATACTTCGTGCTGACCACAATCCATTCGAGATGACAACCGACAAGCACTTCATTGATTTATATCGGCTTACTTTAAATGAACTATATTTGGTGCCCGTATGAAGTCTAATATTACTTAAAGAAAAAAAATTTCATAAAGAATATAAATAAACTATAAATAAATATGCCATACTTGTGCCATTTTTCACTGTCCTTTTGGGTCCCACTAAAACTGTTAAGGCTCGCCGCTAATTCGTTAAACTTTTCGTCTCTAAATTTGGCACCATCTGCAGTTACAAATCTGTAAATATGGGATTAATAAAAGTGTGATTATGGTTATTAAGCTACTTACTTATCGTTTGCAATGTCCACATGCTTTTTTTAATAATTAATTAAATACCCCTTTTGGCTTTCGCCGGCACGCTTTCCTCTTACAATCTTCTCTTTTTTTCACTTATAAATAGTCTGTGTAAACAATTTTTTCATATGAAAATATTTTGACAGTTGTTTGCTGTGCTTCTTCTTTACTTTAATCGCTAAAGTCTAATTTAAAATTAAAACTAGCTAAAGTTGACTCTATCCAATTTAACAACACACAACAGCTGTTTTTCGCCAAGAAAATTTTTGTGAAAAAAAAATGTTTGAATTGCAAATTATTAAAAGGAAAATTATATCAATAAATACGATATTTTGCATAACATTTATTAAGTTAATAAATTTTTATTAATAAAAATACACTTTTCAATCCTTTTTTATTAAGTTTTTCCTTTTGACATTTTGCAATTGCAAATCTTTTATTTACACACTTATCATTTTTTTCGGCAAATATAAAATCAGCTGATCAATGTTGCCACCTGCTTCTTTTTTAGTACAAAATTTATGCGTTCATTTGGTACATTTAATGTGATACCCATTTAAAGCCGGTTCAACTTAAAACTGGCTTTAATTCTGACTATAATAGCAAAATAGATAATAAGAAGTTTTTAATTTAAAGTTGTTTTTAAAAAAAGCCTACTTTAGTGCGGGACTATGATTATGGGCCAATGTTTTTAATAAAAATATAAAGAAAAGTAAATTTCATATTTGAACAAAATAAATATAAAGCAAAAGCAATTAAAAAAAACTTGTGAAAAAACAATCAATTTTGTATAAAAATTACGAGAAAAAGTTGTAACTCGAGACATTTTTAAATTTCCCAGTAATGGTTGAGATATTCTCATGCGTTATCTTGTAATGATAGCTCGTTACCTTTTTCATTATTTGCAAGCATAAAGTAATAAGTTACTCATTATTGATTACGTAATATATGATTTATACACTCAGAATATTATGTAGTTAACTGTTTGTAGTTTAATAAAAAAGTTTTTCGTTACATTTAAAAATAAAGGAACATATATTTATTTTTCAAAGAAATATCTATATTAACTTTTTTATACATTTATTCGAAATAATTTACCATCATTTCATTTATTTTTTTCATTTGTTTGAAATTTAATAAAAATTTACCCACAAAACGGATACTTGTGGTTTATTTGTGTCCGTAACAGCTATTACAAATTTAAATTTTGTTTGCTGTCTGTTTGAAAAAAAAAATATTCTAAAAATTTCAATTTGTTTTTTTATTTAAATTGGTTGTATATATAGAAAATTTTTCAATTCAAATTACAAGAACTTCATAAACACACATACATATACAAACACATTCATACAAAAAGTGTTTATAGCTTCATATGCATACATACATTTTGTATTGTACGAGTATATTAAAAAAAAAAACAAAAAATACAAAAAACGGAAATAATTTTAAATAAATGAAAAAAACATTTATTTTTTAAGGATTGGTGGGTAAAATTTTGACATTTATTTTAACTGATTATATCATTTGTTTCTTAGGGATGTGTCAGTTGATTAATCAACATTTAAAAATAAATAACAAATGGCATTTAATTTAAATGAAAATTAAGTAGGCCGGTTTTTAAATGAAATATCATTTCTTTTAAATGATATTTTCAGTTATTTTAACTTACAAACTTTTTTAAGTGTAAATGTAAAGTAATAATTGAAATATTTTTGAAAATCTATTTTTAGATACATCACTTTGTGTTTTTTTGTAAGCAAAAGGGTAATGTATGTTTATTTTGATAACACTAGCGAAAGAATGAAGCGCAACAATTCATTTAAGTTTAAAGCAATAAAATTGTATTTGCATCGATAGCTCAGTGGGTAGAGTTCTTGGCTGGCGACCAGAGTTTCCTGGTTCGATTTCCATGATTTTAATTACAAATAATTTAAATAAAATATTTGTAATAATTTTTTTTTAATAAAAATTCCTCTTTTTTAAAAATCTATTTTTAAACACATTACTTTTTCCATTCTCGTAACCATAAAAGTAACCCCTTACATTATCACCTCTAAAGTAATGGGTATATGCATTACTTTGAGGCTCATCACCTGTAAAATTCATCAATAAAGTAAGGTGTAAAGTAATCCATCGGCCCCTATGGCTATACATTACTTTACCCATTATTTGGTAATGTGTGGTTTTGCTGGGTTGCGCGAAAAACTTATTTACTTTAATGAAATTTATAATAATTTTTATTAATAAAATATAAATTTCCTAGTGTGGAAATCTAGTAAAAAGTTCCAAAAATTTAGACCAGAATTACTAAAATGTACTAGTGAATCTCTGGTTCCAAAGTCAATAGTGAATCAGTACATTTTCACTATACAACATTTCCTTCAGGGTTATAAATTTTATTTTTTTTTTTATTTTTACAATTTAAAACAGATTTCTATAATTCCGCTAAAGTTACAATAATTCCGCAACATTTAAAACTTAAAAATTATACTAGTTCCTTAATTATTTATTCAAGAGTTCAATTAATTTGATTTTTTTAATAGAACAAATAAAAATTCGTGAAATTAAAAAATTAAACAACTTTTTGCTTAAAATTAAAAATTCGCTATTTTCTATAAATTTATCTTAAGAAAATCTTATTCAGCAATAGTAAAATAGTTAACTTCCCAGCAAAAATGAAGCTGCCAAAGAAGCAATAAAAGCAGCACTTCTATAGCAAAGGCATCAATTCTTTGCTGATGGCTTCATCAATGAATTTAACATTAGCGTGTCATAGAATGCAAGTATTCAAATACAGCTACTTCCATTACTCTTACTTTACTCTAAGGAAGCAATGACAATGCAATGATTAGAAGATATTCTGATGCATGTTTGGAAAATGTTCATATACTTTGTAGTATTTAAGCTTTAAGAGAAAATTTAATTCATAAGAATGCAGAAAAATAAGTTTAAAGAAGTGAAATTTATGCACTGATATAGAATTACTCTTTATTAGAACAAATACATAATTCTGCATTAATGAAAATGCTTCTTTGGGCAACTTTGAAATATTTTTCAAAAGTTTTAACGAATTTTTGGACAAATTTAAAATATTTTTAGATAATTTAAAAACTGGTTGGACAATTTTAAAACATTTTAGAAAATTTTAATATATTATTGAACAATTTTAAATAATTTTTGTACAATTTTAAAACTTTGATTTTATAAAAAATTTTGAAAGGTCTTCAGAATTATTTTTGCATTCAAATTTTTGACTTGAATAAGAGTCATTCCATGTCAGACCGTACGATTTTTGCTAAAAATTGACTTTGATGTCTCCGATGTCTTGAAAAATTTTAGTACGTATTCTTCCTTAAAAAATATTTTACTAAAAAAATTTTTTTTAAAAAATGTGCATTTGAAAATCGTCAAAATCGTGAAAAAAAAAAACTTCCGACATCACAACTTTTAAACTAATGTTTCGCAAAAACTTGTCCATGGATTTTAAAGGCCAATGCCATATTTTAAAGGTATTTGAACCTCCTTTTTAAAAAATTATTTTTTTTTTTAATTTATTTATTTTTTATTTTTAAAATTTGGTTACTTACTTAATTTCCGTTTTACACCATCTTCGAACAAGTCGAAAAATCTGAAAAAAAATATTTTCTTAAAGCTCAATATAACCTTAATATTCCCTGTAAATTTCAGAATGGAAGTCGAATGGATTCTATTAGTTTAGAGTAGTGTCGAATTAATTTTTTTTAACTTATTTGTGTTATGACACATCTTATATAATTAATTTTGTAATTCAGATTACGAATATGACAAAAAAAATTTAAATATCTTGGGGCAAAAATCGAGTTTAAACTGTAGTTCCGAAATATCCTTTTTATATTGAACGCAAACACATATTTATTATTGTGATGATTGCGTATGAACGTTTTGCAATCAGCAAATGCAGTTCTCTGGTAGGTACTTACCCATTTGAGGTTTTTAAATTTGTTTTCGAATTTGAGGTTTTTTAATTTCTAAAAAGAAAATAGTGATCAAAGGATTATGGGAAATATATTTATAAAATTTCCATAGAGTTTTTTTTTCTGCTTAAAATCTTGATATTTATATATTTTCTTTAAATATTTCTTCATTTAGATTGCATATCGCTTAGCGAATTTAGTGATGCCTGTGATTTACTCGAATAACATTTACCTGGCACAAATACCCGTGAACAACTGCTCAATATGTGCCGCATGATGGATTTAAATAAAGAGCAGACATCTGGGAAAAATCCAAATCGCTAAAAGCAACAGAGGGAGGAGAGACCAACTGGGAGAAAAAAGAATGAAAGAAGTAAGTTGTTAAGGTTTTTAAATTTTTTAAAATTGTTACTGATTTGTTATTTTGTCATTAAGGATACAGCACTCCAGTAGCTTTGGCAGAAGCTGAATTAAAGAAACAACGTTTACCCTCGGTGGATGAAGATTGTGATGCTGATATAGATCCTAATGATTGTGAATCGAATACTCTGGAACATTAAATAATAATAATAATACTCAACAAGAAATTAAAAACAAAAACTGAATTGAGGTTTGAAAAATTAATACATTTAAAGCTTTAAATAATTAAAAAAATTCTTTTAAATTAAGCCCAAATCAAAACAAAAAAAATGAAGTTAGTGCTGCAGTTTGTCGATAAAGCAGGTTTTTTTAAATATCTTTATTTGTCACTATGGAGCAATTTTCTATTAAATAGAACAGACTGCAAACAAAATTCAAAAAAAAAAAATTTGGCAAAATTCAAAACAATGTCAAACAACAATGCCACTGTTCGCATTTTTACTATCTGGTTTGGGCTTTTGTTGTAAACTTATTTTACTTATTTATTTTAAATACATTTTTTTTTTTAATTTTCTTTGTCATTATATTAATTAATCAATTTTCATTTTTACTTCAGAATTTTGCAAAATTATTTCAAAATGTTTTAAAATTGCCCAAAAATTATTTCAAATTTTTCAAAAATGTTTTAAAATTGTCTAAAAAAATGTTAACCAAAAATATTTTAAATTTGTCCAAGAATTTCTTAAAATTGTTTCAAAAGTGCCAAAATTATTTTCAAATTATCATATTTGTTTATATGCATTACAAAATTATCAAAAATTGATTTTAAAATTTTCATATTACCCTTCTTAAATAATTTGCCTTTTTTTATTAACAAAACATTTGAAATTGTACGTTGGCGCATATATATTTTTAAAAGAATTCAACAAACTATATTTGAAAGAATTCACAATTTTGTCCTTTAAATAGTGTAAAAATTAAATGTGTTAAAAAGAATTCTCTATGAGCATTAGAACTGACTTTAGAACTGTCTTTTTAAATCGTTTAACAATTTCAAAACTATAACAATTGTCATTAATAAGTATACAAAATTATTTGAATTGCTTATAATTTATCACATGTATTTGAAATGACAAGAAGTTCTCTCCTAATAAAACATATATGACAACTGTTGTAATTTTGTCCTTTAAATTGTATGACAATTAGAAAACTATGACACTGTCAAGCTCATCGTGCTTGGCGTATTGATTGATTAAGATCATCTTCAATGCTTTCCTATACAGCGGCTACAGCTTCTTCAAATTTAAATATTTTCAAGTAAAGTTCTAATTAAAGTTCAACAATAGGCCCTTTTTTAAATTAATTTATTAAATCAGATATAAAATAATATTTGATTAATCAATTTCATTTGAATCCTTTTTTAAATCATTTCAAACATAATTCATTTTTAAATTCGCAAATAAAAAAAGTTTAATTTGATTTGCGAATTAAAACAAAATAAAAAACATTAAAATTGACTTGCAAATAAATCTTGCTTAGTTTTCTACATAATTTTTTAAATTACCGGTGTGTCGAAAACTAAGCGAGGGCAAAACGAACAAAATTTTTGCTCTATGAGAGTATAAATATACTGCGATAATAAGAATAGGTTCCAGGAAACCTTTCGGGGACCTCGCTACTTCGCTTAGTTTCCGAGATATTCTCCATTTTATAAAAGGCCGATTTTTTAAAATGGTTGGTAAAACAAAGCGAGATAGGGCAAAACGGACAAAATTTTTGCTCTATTGGAGTATTAATATACTTTGATAATAAAATTGAACCAGGTCCGGAAAACATCCCGATGAAGCTGTTTTATAAAAACGTCCATGAAATCCTTTGGGTTAAAAAAAAAATCAAAACCAAATCATATTCGAGAATCGAAATAATTAATTTTCTGATTCGCGTATGAATTCAAAATTGAAAAAAATTGATTTGATTGTTTGATTTAAAATTTATTTATTTTGTGTTGATTTAAAAAAAGAATTATTTAAATCAACTTGATTCTTTTAATAAAATTAAGATTGAAATTTGGTAGTAAATACTTCAATCGGAAAAATTAATTCGCAAATTAATTCGTCAATATTTAAATCAGATTTAAAAATTGATTTAAGGAATTATATTTTTAAAGGTCTGAATGCAAATTATAATCAATTTGACATTTTCTTTTGAGGAATTAAAAAAAAAGCTACAGGTTTTCGAAAAAAATATAATAATATGACAATGAAATAAATAAATTGACAAAGGCTTAAAAACAGCAAGACCGTCTAGAAAAAAATTGCTAGATTTCCCACTAATAACTGAAACATATTTTCTACCGCTTAATATACATTTATTTAAGGTATCCCTAAAAATTATTCGGTTCCAAGGAATCGGATTTTTAAAAAAAAACTGTGTTTTTCAGCGGATTTAATTTTAAATTTAATATATAGTTTCTGAATTTAGAACAAATTTTGTTTTTATCTTAAACTTAACACTTACTCGCTAATAAATTGTGAAAGAAAATCTTAAATTTTTTGCAAAATTGCAATTACCGGAATTAAATTTTATAAAACTAAATCCAAAATCCATTTCTTAAATCCTTTTGGATTAAGCTTAATTTAATTCCTGTGTTTGCATTTTTGAAACATTTTAATTTTTTCGTTCTCTAGCATTAATTAAAATTAAAAAACCAACTATGAAATTTGTAACGAAATAAATAAAATCCGTTGATTAAAAAACAGGCAACCGGTTATATTGCTTCAAAATTGAACTGGTTCGCGTCAAAACCACTTCAGTCACCTTACATTTAAGTTCTATGGAATGGTAGAATCAGTTGTGGAATAGGCGAGATTGAAAAATGTTTTCAAGTAAACTTCTAATTAAATTTCAACAATATGTGATAATTTGGGTGTAAAAAGTTTTGTGTGTCACCAGGAATTATTTACTGAGTAATGACGAAATTTTATATTATTTTCACTAACTAATTGTTTTGGGTGAACAAATTTAGGTGTAGTTAACTTTTAAATATATCTACTAAATAATTTTTTGGGTTTAAAAAGTTTTGGGTGTCACCAGGAATTATTAACTGAGTAATGGCCAAATTTTATATTATTTTCACTAACTAATTGTTGTGGGGGTAAAAATGTATTAGAAGAACAACCGTTTAATCAACTTTATATACTAATATATTTTTTTGAGTGTAAATTTTCTTATACCACCAGGTACCTACCACCAGGAGGAATAAAAAAATAAATTTAAAACGATGGCTAAAAATGCTATAAACTGACGACCAAGTACCAGGCACACAGAAATATCAAAAGCAGAAAAATTATTTTGAAACAAATTATTTTTATTATTTATTTTTGTTTTTAAAACAACAACTTTCGTGGTACGAAAACAAGCACTAACAAACTACAACAAATAGTCAAAAAAACCAATATAAAGTTTTGCATTGATCGTTGTTGTTTTTGCACACAAAAATGTAATCGTTGTTGTTGCTCCTCTATGTTAAGTGTACTGTTTTTTTTTTCACTGCATAAAAAACTTAATATTAGTTGTTGCTTCTTTTGCATATTTGAAACAATAACAAAATTAGTTATTGTTTTAAAAACAAAAATATTCTTAAAAAAAACACTGCTGCCAACTTTTTCCAAAAATCATTAAACTAGACGAAAAAAAATCGCTGTAAAATAGCTGTTCAAAAAAAAAAATAAAACTCACTAATTTTTTCCAACTTTACAAATCGATGGCTTAATATGAAAAGGCCCTAACTCGATTTTTTGTTACTTGACAGGAGAAGGAAAAAACTAAATAAAATACTTAAAATTTTAGATACAAAAAAAAGTTTTAATGCAATTTTTAATAAAAAGAGGCAACACATTTTTGTAACAAAAAATCGAATTAGGGCCTTTTTATTACCCAAAAAAAAAGAAATTGTTTAAATTTTTTAAATTTGACTTAAAAGTTTAGCAATAAATCGCAAAATAAAAATATCTCAACAATACTGACAAAGAAATAAATACATGAAAAAAGCTAAGAAAAATTTAAGCTTGAATTGCAACAATTGATAGATTTTCGACCAAATTTTAAAAAGTTAGCGACATATCGCTAAATACTAAAAACGAAAAAAAAAATTATAAAAACGCTATTATCTATATGACATCAGCTTTTTTTATGCGACTTAAACGTTTTGTTTTTAAAATATTTTGTAGAAAAATCCATGTAGTCACTTGAAAAAAGCAAATGTCATAGAGGTGTAAGAAAACGTCAAGATTGACTTGCAAAAAATCGTTAGATTTTCCGCCAAAAACTATATCACATATTGTCCCACTAAATGCATTAAAAAGTTAGCGACATATCGCTAAATACTAAAAACGAAAAAAAAAATTATAAAAACGCTATTATCTATATGACATCAGCTTTTTTGATGCGACTTAAACGTTTTGTTTTTAAAATATTTTGTAGAAAAATCCATGTAGTCACTTGAAAAAAGCAAATGTCATAGAGGTGTAAGAAAACGTCAAGATTGACTTGCAAAAAATCGTTAAAATTTCCGCCAAAAACTAAATCACATATTGTCCCACTAAATGCATTAAAAATCGCTAAATGCGACAAGGAAATAGCTGAATTGGCAACAGTGTGTAAAAATAATTGTTTATTACTTGCTGATTTTTTTCAACATCAAACCGGTTTCAAGATAAAGAAAAAACCAAAAATGTCCTCCTCCTCCGCATCTAACAACATATGATAATAAGATCAAAACAAAAATTTACCCTTCCCGCTTTGGCCAAAAAAATTATAATACATTTTTTTGCACTCTATTTTTTGTGTATTGTTTTAAATCATACCAACAAAAGCGCACGTACATACGCATTTAATGCGTGTATTTAGTTGTAAATCAAGAATTTTTTTATTTAACTTGCATATTAGAAAAAAATCACAAAAGTTGTTGTTTTTAATAATAATAATTTGTTTAAAAATATTTATTTACTTGCTGTTTTATTGTTCGCCTGATGACTTCAAATCGTTTTCAGACTTAAAAGTACAACAAAATGCCCAGAATTTTTTTTCTTTTCTTGTGTTGTTTTAAAAAAGCCGGGATGCCGATTGCCCTACACCAAGTTGAGTTAAATTTCGGTAATTTCAGGACAGTTCAGAAAAATATGCATTAAAATAAATATGTAATATAATTAAAAAAAATGTAATAGAATTAAAAAAAATCATTTAAGTAAATACCGGGAGATGTGTTTATATGGGTAATAGGTATGATTTATTGTCCACATAACATTCACATCACAGGGAGTGATTCTTATGGCCATAATTTCAAGCAGTTGATACCGCCTGATACCTAGTATTGCCTGAAATTACGAGCTTTCATCGATTTATATAACCTTATAAAAACTTTATTTTCACAATATACAGCAAATGTTTGTAACTACCAAAAATATTATAACTAATGTACAAAAAATATTTATTTACAATGACAATGTTTTTCGTAGTTACTTTTACAATCAAACATCAATCAGCTGAAACTCATTACACCCCAACTTTCGTGTAGGGGATAAAAAAATTATATTTATATTATACATTTAAAATACCAGGCGAAGCAGCAAGCAATAAAATAAAACATTTTTTTGTCAACAGTTATTCTTGTAAATTTTTGCAACAACAAAAAGCTAATTAACTAATAGTAGATCATTGTTGTTGGTCCTGTTTTTTTTTTTTTATTTTGTTTTACACAGCACAAAAAACTGCATTTTCAATTGAATCGTTGTTGTTGTCCCTTCGTGTAAAGCCATAGAGTAGAATAAAAAAACCCACTGTTGCCAATTGGGCGATTTTCTTGGCATATTGAGCGGTTTTATTTGTCTTCAAAACGTAATTGTAAAAGTAAATAATATTTTTATTGTATTTTTGTAGAAAACATGGCATATTAATACCAGGCAGAAGACATATTATAAAATATTTTCTATGATTTACAACAAAAATTTTCAAATATTTATACAAAAAGTAAACAAAAATCTTAAAATGTTAAATAAAAAACCCGAATTCTGCCTAATGACCTTACCTGGTGTTGTATTGGCATGTAAGAAAGCAAAGACTTTTCAAATAAAGAAAATATAATACACTGAAAAAACTATTTAAAAATAGAAAATTTAATTTTTTTGCGGCTTACAATTTAAGTTTTCATTTTGTAAAAGTTAATTTATTTTTATTTCCAATAAAATGCAACTTAAAACTCTTCTAATGACTACCGATTTATATATTAAACATGTTTTTAAGACAACATTATGCGTTTGTTCAATTTTTGCACCATTTATAAATCTAGCGATTTTTGGGTCTGATCCAGCTATTTGATTTGAAAAGTAGTTGGCATCATTGGTTAAGAAAAATGCACCCACACACACACAACTAATGCGTGCATTTTGTTGTTGTCCATAAGCTAGTTTGTTTTGCATACTTAAAACACCACTACAAAGAAAGTTTTTGTTTTGTTTAAAAAATATTTTTCTGTTTGCTGACTTTTCTGTTCGCCTGGTAACTTGAAATCATTTTCGGTCTTAAAAAGCATTATAAAATTTTTACAAAATTTTTAAAGCATGTTTGAGAAATTGTTTTTACCTCGCAATAATAGAAATTAATTGCCCCTTGCCTCATTAAGTTGCAAACTTTTGTTTTTGCAACACCCTCTCACACCTCCAGACGTCATTAACAAAACATACAATAATATTCACCCCCTTGCCAAGAAGCAAAATTTTTCTCTTTTTCTTTACCTAACCTAATTAGGCTCCACCCACAATGAAAATGTTTCTCTTCAAAAAATAAAAATATCCACCTTCTGCTGATTTCTGTTTGCCTGGTATTAGGTCGTCAAATTTTAACATTTTTAGCGATCGTTTTCAAATTTATTTTTTTACACCCAAAAAAATCAGTTTGTAAACTGCTAATAAAAAATATTGCTGGTCGTATCCAGAATCCTTTAAGGAAATTTTACACCCAAAAAAATATGTTAGTATAAAAAATTGACGGCTAATTTAGTAAATTTAGCCAGCTTTTTTTAAGGATACCCAAAACTTTTTAGACTCAAAAAATAATTAGTAAAAGTTAATTCTACACCAAAAAAAAAAATAAATTAGCATATAAAAATAAACCAATTTTATCTATTTTTACTTACTTCTCTTTTATTTTAGTTTTGGAAAAATCATAAATCATTTTCATTTCAAATAGTTCATATAATTTGTTTAATATATTTATTTTGTTTTTATAATTGTAATATATAATTGTAATATAGAAAAAAACTATATAGAAAATAAAATCAGTAAAAAAAGGAAAATTACATAAACATTATAATAATTAATTATAAACATATAAAAAATATTAATTATAAACAACATTAAAATGTAATTATTTGATATCAAGAAACAAATATTAAATTTTAATTATATATATGTACATATTTTTAACATTTATAAGCTTAAATTTAATAAAAAAAAATTATTTAATAAAAAAACAAATAAAAAATAATTTTTCATTTGTATTTAAATTACTTTAATATAGCGTAATTTGGGCAGAGCAGGAACAGAAGGCGTGGTTTATAATTTTGTTGTTGCATTACTGTGAATTGATTTTCATATTTCCACTTAATTCGACAATTTATTGCGTTTTTTGTAGAATTTCAATTTTTTCCACTTTCTGGTTTCATAGCTAAAGAAAAATTGTTTCGATTAATTTTTCAAATATTTTTTTTTTAATTTTTTTTGAAAACTTTACCTGTATTGCCTCAGCAAAGGCTCTGTCATGATCAATTGTATCTCCATCAGATTGCATGGTCATCTTTTGTTCAACACGGGTTTCAACAATACCATTCGTTTGGTTTTGTACTGAAAGAAAAAAATTAAGAACTTTTTTTAAAAACAAATTCCAGAGATTTATGTACTGCTATGCTAAATAGCCCTTTAAATTCCCTTTCATTGGAGTATAATATTGAGTGAAAAATTTCGATTTTTTGCAAAAAAGGACGATGTATACATTGCATTTTTTGTCAAAAAATTAAAATTTTTTTTTTACACCAAATATTATACTCAAATGAAAGGGAATACTAAGAGCACCCTATAAAACTACTTTTCACTTCGAAATACCTTTTGGTTTTTGAGAAAATTATGATTATGGAAGATCGATTATTGCAATTTTAATGCAAAATCCATACTAAATCTCAGAATTTCGCAGAGATTTATGTACTGCTAAATAGCCTTTTAAATTTTCTTTCATTTGAGTATAATATAGAGTGAAAAAAATTTTCGATTTTTTGTAAAAAAGGATGATGTATAACACTGCATTTTTTGCCAAAAATTAAATTTTTTTTTTGCACCAAATATTATAGTCAAATGAAAGGGAATACTAAGAGCATCCTTTAAAACTACTTTTCACTTCGAAATTCCTTTTGGTTTTTGAGAAAATGATGATCATGGAGGATCGATTATTGCAATTTTAATGCATTTTAATGCAAAATCCATACTAAATCTCAGAATTTCGCAGAGATTTATGTACTGCTAAATAGCCCTTTAAATTCCCTTTCATTTGAGTATAATATTGAGTGAAAAAAATGTTCGATTTTTTGTAAAAAAGGATGATGTATAACACTTAATTTTTTGCCAAAAAATTAAATTTTTTATGCACCAAATATAGTCAAATGAAAGGGAGTACAAAGAGCATCCTAAAAACTACTTTTCACTTCGAAATTCCTTTTGGTTTTTGAGAAAATGATGATTATGGAGGATCGATTATTGCAATTTTATTGCAATTTTAATGCATTTTAATGCAAAATCCATACTAAATCTCAGAATTTCGCAGAGATTTATGTACTGCTAAATAGCCCTTTAAATTCCCTTTCATTTGAGTATAATATTGAGTGAAAAAAAATGTTTGATTTTTTGTAAAAAAGGATGATGTATAACACTTCATTTTTTGCCAAAAAATTAAATTTTTTTGTGCACCAAATATAGTCAAATGAAAGGGAGTACAAAGAGCATCCTATAAAACTACTTTTCACTTCGAAATTCCTTTTGGTTTTTGAGAAAATTATGATTATGGAGGATCGATTATTGCAATTTTAATGCAGAATCCATACTAAATCTCAGAATTTCGCAGAGATTTATGTACTGCTAAATAGCCCTTTAAATTCCCTTTCATTTGAGTATAATATTGAGTGAAAAAAATGTTCGATTTTTTGTAAAAAAGGATGATGTATAACACTGCATTTTTTGCCAAAAAATTAAAATTTTTTTTGCACCAAATATAGTCAAATGAAAGGCAGTACTAAGAGCATCCTATAAAACTACTTTTCACTTCGAAATTCCTTTTGGTTTTTTAGAAAATAATGATTATGGAGGATCGATTATTGCAATTTTAATGCAAAATCCATACTAAATCTCAGAATTTCGCAGAGATTTATGTACTACTAAATAGCCCTTTAAATTCCCTTTCATTTGAGTATGATATTGAGTGAAAAACAATTTTTTCGATTTTTTGCACTGCATTTTTTGCCAAAAAAATGAAATTTTTTATGCACCAAATATAGTCAAATGAAAGGCAGTACTAATAGCATCCTATAAAACTACTTTTCACTTCGAAATTACTTTTGGTTTTTGAGAAAATGATAATTATGGAGGATCGATTATTGCAATTTTAATGCAAAATCCATACTAAATCTCAGAATTTCGCAGAGATTTATGTACTGCTAAATAGCCCTTTAAATTCCCTTTCATTTGAGTATAATATTGAGTGAAAAAAATGTTCGATTTTTTGTAAAAAAGGATGATGTATAACACTTCATTTTTTGCCAAAAAATTAAATTTTTTATGCACCAAATATAGTCAAATGAAAGGGAGTACAAAGAGCATCCTATAAAACTACTTTTCACTTCGAAATTCCTTTTGGTTTTTGAGAAAATTATGATTATGGAGGATCGATTATTGCAATTTTAATGCAAAATCCATACTAAATCTCAGAATTTCGCAGATTTATGTACTGCTAAATAGCCCTTTAAATTCCCTTTCATTTGAGTATAATATTGAGTGAAAAAAATGTTCGATTTTTTGTAAAAAAGGATGATGTATAACACTGCATTTTTTGCACCAAATATAGTCAAATGAAAGGGAGTACAAAGAGCATCCTATAAAACTACTTTTCACTTCGAAATACCTTATGGTTTTTGAGAAAATGATGATCGTGGAGGATCGATTATTGCAATTTTAATGCAAAATCCATACTAAATCTCAGAATTTCGCAGAGATTTATGTACTGCTAAATAGCCCTTTAAATTCCCTTTCATTTAAGTATAATATTGAGTGAAAAAAATTTTTTGTTTTTTTGCAAAAAAGGATGATACAGGTACACTGCATTTTTTTGCCAAAAAATTAAATATTTTTTTCACTCAATATTATACTCAAATGATAGGGAGTACTAGGAGCATCCTATAAAACTACTTTTTGCACAATAACCATAATTTTTTCAAGTAAATCACAAAAAAACATTTATTAACATGAAGTTTCTTGTTCAAAGACACAAAGCAGAAGTCACGCCGATACAGCATTTTTCCTTTTACACTAAGCAAATTGTTACACTTACCACACCATGCTGATTTTGGTAAATTAAACATACATACAGCGGCAGTACACACCGTTACAAGAATGACTACGATCTAAAGCAGCAGTTGTAAGATGTTCTATTAAATATGGTCTTTCAGCATCAATCTAACCAAAGTTGGCTGCTTAAATAAGTAAACGCCAACCTCTTTGTATTGATTGGGAACATGGCGAAGGATTTGCTTTTGTCCATTTCATTTGACTGGCAATAAACAACAATAAATGCTGAAATGAAAAAAAAGAAGTTTGATATCAATATATTTTCTGATCTTATTTCAAAATTTAATATAATTTAGTTGCTTCAAATTAATAAAAAAAAAATTATTCTAAAAATTTAAAGGAGAATATTTGAAATTGCGATTTTAATGAGTTTAGATTATTTTTATTGCATATCCCTTTATTATAGCAAGCTTACATATTCCAATAAATTTTTCACATAAATATGCAATTGGTAATTAGCAGGGCCTGACCATCACGCAAATGCATGTTTGTTGTCAGTAGCCCACAAACGATTTTGATCAAATATTTTATATATTATTACTTGTTAAAAACTTTATTAGTAATTTAAAAAATCTGAATTACTTTAAAAACTTATTTCAAGTTCAGAAACCAAAAGAAACACGAGATTTTTCAACAAGCAGCCACCGATTCACAAAAAAAAACAAGAATACCAAGTTTTAATTTTCAATGCCTTGAAGTTGGCTGCAGTTCGTATATTATTGCAGAGATGGAAACCCCATGACAAAAAGTTGAAATTAGTACTACTGCCAAATAAACGAATTTGGGCCTAGTTTTTAGGGTGTGCGCTAACTGGTTAAATAAATTCTAAATTAAAATCAGGTTTCCAAATTATTATGAAATTTGCAATATTTTGTCAAAGAAATTTTTTAGTTTACTTATTGTGTAAATACAATTTTTCAAAAAAAGAAAAAATAAAAAAAACAATAAATTTTCAACAAATTGCAATTAAAACTTATTCGCAGAAAAGAACATGGAAAAAGGTGTATTTTTATTAACTTTTTAATGAGTTTGTAGACTAACAATATAGCAACTACTTAGCAAACTACCCAGTAATAAACAACAGCAGTACTTGTCAAATTATGAGTGTTCTTAACATTGAATAAACAGACACTTATGTATGTACTACCAACTGGCAAAGTATTGTCAACACCCCTAAAATGTTGGAAAATAAGAAGATTTTGTATAAAAATTTCACTTGTTTATTGCAATGATTAATGAGGAGTTATCATGATGAAGCAGCAAGCAGCCAGGCAAACAGACAGGCAGACAATATTTGTTTTTTTTTAGTAAATGCTTAACTAACAGAGACAGTGGGTGTTTTTTTTTTGGTATCCACTTGTGACTTTAGTCTGTAGTCGTCTAGATCTATTTTAAATGATGAAAAGTATAGACTATAATTATTGTATAGCGAGCATTAACCATGGGAAGCAGCATATTATTTACTTTAAATGCAGTTTTTCATTTTTTGCAGTTGAGGTTTTTGTTTATTTTAAAGAGGTGGTAAAGAAAAATTGCTAATTAGACCTTGTTTTCTGGGTAACAAATGATTCAAGTGCTGTTATATAAGGTGGGGCAATAAGTATCACCCTATTGGAAAATGCTGCCATTTGTACAAATCGCATCGTATGTCCGTTTCGTTTTGATATTCGTGAAGTAGACACGTGCGAAATTTAATGTGAATAACAATGAATCGCTATACGCCTCAAGAACTCGCGATAATTGTGACAATGTTTGGGCGTAATAATCCATCGCCTTAAGAACGCGTGATAATTGCGCAATAATTCATGTGGTGTTAACGCTCATGCTCACTTAAGGCTCCTTTTTATTTCAGTGGCCACGTCAACAAGCAAAATTCTCGGTTCTGGGGGACAGAAACTCCACGCATAATTCATTACAGCCTCACAATGTCACCAAGTGGTGTGCAGTTACGTGGGAAAATGTGATTAGACCTTGTTTTTTTCGAAAGCAACCGCTATAGAGCCATGCGGACTGAATTTTTCTTGCTAGTAATTGACGATTTGAAGTTGAAACAGGACGAGGGCAATGTATGCGACATAATGCGTATTTTGAAGGATGCGTTTCGGTGATTTGGCTTATACAGTCAGATCTCCCAATTTAACTGTTCCGTACTTCTTCCTCTGGAAATGTTTGAAGTCGTTGAAGTAGGCTAACAAGCCTCACACCTGGGAGGAGCTAAAGAACAACATGCGAGCCGAAATTTACAAACACCAATGCTGAGCACAGTTGGACAAAATGTAATCAAAAGGGGGCGAATTTTCATTAACACCGACAAGGACCAATTGTTTGACAAAATTATCCATAATTAATTGAAAAAAAAAATATAAATGCGAATAAATATTATCACTTAAACACCAAATAAAATTTCCACTCTAAACAAAAGTTATAGCGAATGAAACACAGATGATAGTTTTTGCCCCACCCTGTATAATTGATAACAGAAAAAAAATTTCTATTTTTAAAATATATATATATATATATATTTTTTTAATATTTTTATTTCAGCTTGTGTCACACACGTGCATTTTCTCAATATTCAATTTATTTTTTATGTTTAAATTCACATAAATTTAAAACTAAATGTTTTGTAACATAACAAGCTGTTTTTGGAAACAAGAAATGTGTATCAAACTGACATTAATTATTTTGAAATTTTTCCCTAATTAAGAAAAATGTTCAACAAGGCCACCGTCAAATTTAATAAATAAATTCAAGTTCAATATTTACTTGTCTTGTTGCAGTGAAATGCCGAAATTAATTATAATAGACACATGTTTGAAAATGCTGCTGTTTAGCTAAAGATGCTGTATGATTTAACCTTCTAGTGATCTAGGCCGGCAAAAAGTGGACTTCAGATATTAAGTAGTTTTTGGCTAAATTAATTTTTTTTTTAATTATTTTAGTTTTCTTCGATCTTCTCTATTCATATAATATTCCTTATTGAGCCAAAGATCCTTTATTTTTAAATTTTTTTTATTAAAAATTCCCGCTAAAAAGCTTATGGACTTCAGGTATTAAGTAGTTTTAGGCTAAATAATTTTTTTAATTAAAGCAATTGATTGAAATTTAGTCTCTACTTGTAAACTGATTTATTATTTTTGCTCCAGGACTCACAGGCCAAATATGCCTATAACTCTAAAATCAGCTAACAGTTTTATTTTTTTAAATTAAGCACAGCTAATATACTCAAACTTAAAAACAAATTATAATTTATTATTGTTAAGTAACAATTTTGTTAGATTTCTCAATTTTTAAAAAAGCAAATATCGCTATAAATTTTAATATAATGACATCAATCAATTTTTAATACGAGGGCGGATCAATAAGTCTGTGACTTTTCGAACTTCCCTCGTAGTTATATGAAATGCAATAATGCTCCCATCAAGTATCACCTGGTAATAGACTACTGTCAAATTTTTAGCAAGTTCCGTCATTTACTTTGCGTTTAACAGCTGTTCAAAATATACAAACCACGTGGATTTTCTTAAAAATGGAAAAAAGTGAATTTCGAAGTTCTCCTTAAACCAAGGAAAAGCTTGATAAATACTATGGGGACTCTGCAGCATCGATTTCAATGGTAAAAAAGTGGTTCACTGACTTTCGTTGTGGCCTTGAGTTCTCTACACCCAAAACAATTGAAAAAATTCACGATATGGTGTTGGCCGATCGGAGATTGAATGTGCGAAAGATTGTGGAAGACATAGGCATCTAACATGGCTCAGTGGTTTCAATTTTGAACGATCACCGCTCATAATCGACCACCAACGGGATCGTGTGATAGCTTAGTTTCCATGGCAAAAATCCATGAAGTAGACTACGAGTTGCCATCTCATTCGCCTTATTCTCCGGATTAAGCCCCCAGTGACTATTTCTTATTACCAAACCTAAAGAAATGGCTCGTTGGAAAGAGATTTGGCTCCAACGATGAAATTATTGATCAAACAAATGCCTATTTTATGGAACTCGAAAAATCCAATTTTTTGGAAGGGATACAAAAATTGGAGAAACGTTGGACTAAGTGTATTGAGCTAAAAGAAGATTATGTTGAAAAATATTTTTTTTTGCAAAAAAAACTGTGTTTCATTCAAAAGCGGTAAAGCATTTCTTTATATGTTTATAGTAAGTTTTCAATGCCAAATATATAAAAAATACAAAAAAATCGTTTTACAAAATATTTCGTTGTTTTGACAAAAATTTCGAATTTTTATGCAAATTTTAATTTGAGTGTAGTACAAATATTACTGATATTAAAAAAAAGAGCATTACAGGTTTAAGTGCAGGTGCTGGTTTTATAGGAAACACACAAACTCCTAAAATGGAAGAAAAATTATGTTTTTTTTTGAAGGCTGCTGCATTTTAATTAATGTATTAAAACATAAATTAAAATCAATTATGGGTGACATAGAATGTCAAATATTTTTGTTGAAAAATTTCAATATTTTATATAATAAAAACTAAATAAAATAAGACCACCTTCTTAGCTAAATATTACATATTCCCCTTAAAAAAAAAAGTATTTGCTTTATCTCACTTTATAGTTATTAACAAAACTTCATTATATAAAGTCTTTTGTTGTGAGATTTTCAATTAAACTTCTTCCGTATAGTTCACACTTTTAATTTCCTGTCTTTACCATTGTCTAAATATCTCCTTAGACACTTCGCCCCTTAGCCTTCCTTTCTCTCTAGTCTCTTTAGAAACTTCAAATATCACTCTAAAAGTAGTAATTTTCTTCATAACATACGTGTTAATGAGAAACCCCTTAACCTTAAGCTACAAAAATTCAACACTTTTTCATTGTCAATTTTTTCCAAGTCTTAACAAATTTCATTTCATATCGTTTTTTTTTTTTTTTTGTTTTGGTTTTTGTAAATTTCACTTTTATTAATGAAAAAATTCTTTACATACTCCACTTTACTACTCAAGTAGCACATATGTGTGGTTTGGGGATACCTGTCATTTATATTACACCCTGGGGATTTTTATATTTGTGATGATGCGCTTCAAAGGAGCATTTAATAAATACACAATACGGAACACCTTTTGTTTAAAACAAGTTTTAATTTAAGAAGACACTTGAAAAAAATTATTAAGCAAAGTAATTGTGAGCGGTAAAATAGACTTAAAAAAAGTAAAAACTGCAATTCAGATTTTTTTGCTGAATATAATAATTAACAGCTGAATTGAGGTTTTGTATTTAAAAATGTTCATTAAAATGTAAAAATAATAGATTTAGCCAATTCTTTACATATCTTTTGATTCAGCTGATAATAGATTCAACCCATTCTTTACATATCGTTTGATTCAGCTGATAATAGATTCAACCCATTCTATACATATCTTTTGATTTAGCTGATTTAAAGTAGCAGCAATATAAAATTTTATATTAAAATCACTATTTCATCATTTTTATTTTAATTGATAGATTGTAGTATCTTAAATATATATTTAAATCAATGATTTATAACTAAAAAAATGTGTACATTTGAATTGAATTTCTCAGCTGAATGGGATAAGAAGTAGCTGAATTCATTTTTTGTATTTTAGAATGTTTACTAAATATAAAAATAAACAAAAGGCACATATTTTCAATGTATATTCCTAGCTGAATATAATTTAAGGTTGCTGAATTGCATTTTTTTGAATACAAACATAATGTCATAACTGCATTACATGTTAGATTGAAATTTTTGCAAAATATATTTTCAACACTAACAAATATTTCACTTTAATATTAGCTGAAAGGTGAATTTAATTATTTTAAAACAAATGTTTATTGTAAAATTAGATTTCCATAACTTTAAAATATTTGTATTATAATATTAAAGCAACATAGCTTATTAATTACCACTCATAGAGATAATTAATCTGCTGAATATGATTAAGAGTAGCTGAATTGAGTTTTTGAATTTAACAAAGCCTACAAAATAATTTTAATTTAAACGATAGATTCCAATATCTTAAATATATATTTAAAATTTGAATTGCATTTCTAAGCTGAATATGATAAGAAGTAGCTGAATTAAGTTTTTGTATTTTGTAATGTCCACTAAATATAGAAATAAATAAAATGCACATATTTTCAATGTATCTTTCTAGCTGAATATAATTTATGGTTGCTGAACTGCAATTTTTTTTTAATACAAACATAATGTTATAACTGCTTTACATGTTAAATTGAAATTTTTGCAAAATAAACTTTCAAAACTAACAAAAATTTCACTTTAATAGCAGTTGAAAGGTAAATTTTACTTATTTTAAAATTAGATTTTCATAGTTTTAACATGTTTTTATTATAATATTAAGGCAACATAGCTTATTAATTACCACACATAGAGATAATTCATCTGCTGAATATGATTAAGAGTATCTGAATTAAGTTTTTGAATTTAACAAAGCCTACAAAAAAAATTAGCTAATTTTATATGAAAAACATAATTTTAAAATTTTAATTCCAAAACAAGTTTTCAAAGTTAACATATTTTTCCAGTGACTAGAAGATATCTTAATGAAATTTTGGTTGATCGGACCATATATGAACATGGTCCCCATATAAACTCACCTTCCCGGTATTTGCTTAAGTACAGTGTTGGATTTGATTCCTTCTTCTTTTAGCTTATAGCAATTTTCATAATAATATTAAAGCATTTAAAAAATATTGATATTTTAAGTCATAATTTAGAGCAGCTGAATTGAAGAGTTTTGATACAGTTATTTCTATGTAAAGCATAAACAATAAAACTCACATATTTTCTATATATTTTCTTAGCTGAATAAGATTTTACATAGCTGAATTTCAAACATAATTATTTTTTTTTAATTTTAATTTTTATTTGAATAAAAAATTATAACTTAAATTTTTCAAAAATACATTTTCAAAACTTATAAGATTTTCAAGCAAATTTTAAGTTTTGATATTTTAAAAACAAATCTTTATTGCTAAATTTTATTTTATTTAGCTTAATAAAAGCTGAATATGATTAAGAGTAGCTGAATTAAAATTATGTCTTAAGTTTTGTTTACTAAAGGTAAACAAATAATAAAATGAATATATTTTCAACGTATGTTGCTAGCTGAAAATGATTTAATGCAGCTGAATTGCTAAGTTATATAATACAAACATCATTTCAGAATTTATATTAGCAGAATAATTCATTTTAGCTGAATTTAATAGAATAAAGCAAAACAGAATTATACAGACATTTTATATATCGAAACATTGTGCTGCATATATATATAAGATCTAATTAGAGTTCTGATATGCAATTCAACTGTATTAAATTGCATTATTTTTTTTAAATTTCATTTATCTGTGAAAAATTAACTTAATTTAACACAACAATACCAGCAATTAGTGCATCACCTAATTTCATGTTTTATTCTTTTTGTTATTATTAAACTAGAAAAGTCATTCTTCAGACAGTTAACAATATTTCTTATAACAATAAAAGAAACTACTGTAATATACACACACAAAAAAAAAATCCTCAAAAATAAGCCGCGATATATTTAACCTTTACTTTAGAGAAGAAGAAGTAGAAGTTGAAAAAAAAGAAATAATCTAAAGCCAAGACAATTAATCACTTTGGCAACACTGTTAACGAATACATGTTCTTACACATAATATTGTAATCGTATCATGACTAAGATAAAGTTTACTTTATAAATATGCATCTGTTTTATTATTCCTAAATCGATTTTATTCTTCTTCTTGTCTCAGTTAAGGTTCATTAGTGCTTACAACATGCTGGGAAAAGTGAATATGCATTTTTTGTTGTGTTTACATATGTTGCATATGAAAGAAACCACCAAGAAGGCTTTTTTTAAGCCGATTTTTTCCCTAACAAATAATGATAATCAATATGTTATTTTCTTTAACACATTTTTTAAGGTTTAGTTACTATGTAAGCGGCTTATTTGAATGTTAAAATATTACTGTACTTTAGATGAGATTTTCTAAATGAATTTATTTAAGTATTGATAAAATGCGGAGCTATTTAAAGTGACAGTGAAATATTTAACATTTTAAAAATATACATTTATACTAGGAACGAAAATTATTTTCTTTTAATTAGCTGAATTTAGTTTTTTGATATTAAAAATGTCTTTTAATTAGCTGAATTTAAAGTTTGGTTAATTTGATTGCATAAACTGATACCAAAAAATTTTTTCAGCTGAGTAAAAAATTTTAAGAAAATCATATTTTTAAAATTTTGTACTAAGAAAGCTTGCATTTAGCTATTTTTAAAAAAGAAAATTACAAATAAAAAATTACAAATAATATATAAGTTTTATTAACAATTAATAACGAAGAGCATATTTTTAATTCAGCTACTGTAAAATGTATTCAGCAAAAAAAAAAACTATAAAATTTAATCAATTAAATAGAAGTTAGTTGCCTAGTAGACACACGAAAATAAAAACTCCTATTCAGCATAAAAAAATCATATTCAGCCAAATTCATTCTTAAGTAAGATTGAGAAAAAATCTATAAATATCACAAGCCTAGTTTAAAATTCATATAATTAAAATTATATTAAGCAAACTTTGATATAAATTCATTAAAATTTTAGTAGTATGAATAAAATTAAATACAAAAATTCATAAAAAATGTCCATTCAGCAATACAAATAAATTTGTTTATAAATATCTCAAAGTATAATTATCATCAATTCAGCTATACTTTAATATGATTTAAACTAATCGTTTGCCTTTAGTTAAATCCTTCAATTCGCCTGCGAACAACGCAACATTACTATCTATATTGCTACAGCTTAAAAGAAAAATCAGTTCTCTTGTTTGTTGACCCAATTCTTAACAAAAATTTGTTTGCTAACTTTTTTTCTCCAAATCTTAAATGTTTATTTTTAAGATTTGCAAATATTTTATTTTACCCAATTTTCATTATAACACTTAAACAATTCGAGGGGGAGGTTTTTTTTTTCACCCTTCTTACGTTGATAATGTAAAACTAAAATAAACAAATCTTTATAGAAAAAAACGAAAAAATATTTAATACTTCAAAAAAAAAAAAAAAAAATTCCATTTAATGTGTTTGCTTAATAGATTAAAAGAAGAACTTAAAGCAATGCAAAAAAAAAAAATTGAAGCCCTAAAATGGGGAGAAAAAAAATAAACAAAACAAGAAAGTAACAAACAAAAGGGAATTTAATAATGTTACATATTTGCTAAGAAACAATTTGAGAAGATAAATAAATGGTCATTATTCGAAAGAAATCGAAATGAAATTGAATAGTTACAATAATAATGTGTAGCTGAATAAGGAAAAATTCATGCTGAATTAAAAAAAAACGCATGATAATACAAGCATCAATTCAGTGGAAGTGATAATTTAACATTTTAAAGTTTTGTGATAAAATTTAAGGCCATCCCCCCTACCACTAAATTACATTTTATAAAGCAGGACATTTTTTTTTGTTATGTTACTGCTAAGAATTTTTCTTTCAGCTGAATGCAAATCTATTTGATGAATTTAACTTTTTCCCAATTAATTTAAAATTTAAAAAATAAATTTAAGATTTTTCTAAAATTATTTTAAATTTTTGTTTGGCTTAATAAAATAATTTTATCAGCTAAATATAAGGTTTAATGTAGTGATATTAGTTAAAATTTAGCTGAAGTAAAAATAAGTTAGCTAAATTAATATTTTCTTTAAAAAAGTAAAAATTTATTTTTCTAAAAATATTACAAAAATTTTGTTGGTAGAATATAAAATCCTGTTAGCTAGATCTTTTATCTCTGTGTATAATTAATGCTCGTGTAAATTCTTTAATTATATTTAAAGACTTCAGCTGAATTAAGAAAAAAAAATTAAATAAAATATTGTTTTGTTCTGATGTTTTTAATTTTAAGCTAAATATGTTAATAGAAATATTCACAAAATAATAGTTGTTAATACTTTTTATTTATCTGAGCTGAGTATCTTTATTCAGCTGAATTTAACTAAATAAATATTTTTGCAGAATAGAAATTTTAGCAAATTATGTTATTTTATTTACTAATTTTGTGAATTTTAAAATTTCCTTGCCAGCTGAACTGTGATATTAACAGCTGAATATAAAATAAAAAATTATATATTTTTATATGTTTATGAATTTCTTTTATGCTCCGTAACTGAACAAAATATTATTTAATATTTTTATTAGTAGAATTTAAAATTTTTTAATAGCTGGATATAAAATTGCAATCACTAAATATCATTACTTTGATATTACAAAACTGTATGCAACCAAATAAAAAGAACTATTTTGTAAATGAATGCCAGCTAATTTTCCTTCAGCTGAATAAGAATTGTGCTCTTGAACTGATTTGATTTTTAAAAATTGTAAACTAGAATAATATTTTCGTTTTAAGCCTATTCGAATAATATTAAAATATTGAGAAAAGTTACTGAATAAAAACTCGTAAGTTAATTGTTATAAATGCAGCTGAATTAAACACAGGATATATATATATATTTTTTTTGCTAAATTTGATTTTTATATTAGCTGAATATAAAATTTGATGGATGTCATTATGTTTAAATATAGCTATGCATAAAAATACATGAATATTTTATATAAAACTTGTAAGGAGCTTTCTTTTAAATTAGCTGAATTATTATTAAGCTTAACATATAGTGTTAAGAATTTACATCTCTATAAATTAATTATTAAGCAGTTGAATAAAATTCTTACTAAAAAATTCTTATTTTTTGGAGCTGAATAAGAAACACCTAATCGTTTTCTTAGCTGAATATAAAAACTGATTAATAAAATTTTGTTTTAAATAGCTGCACATTAAAATGTATTAGTGTTTTTTTTATAAAAAGTTGAAATATATATTTTTATTTAGCTGAATATTTAATTGTGTAGCTGAATTACAAATTTTGCTGCTGTATTAGTGTTATTAGTGTATGTGTTTTTTTCTTATAAAAATTTAAAAGAAATATATATTTATTTAGCTGAATGTGCAACTAGGTAGCTGAATAAACATTTTTGCTGCTGTATTAGTGTTATTAGTGTATGTGTTTTTTTCTTATAAAAATTTAAAAGAAATATATATTTATTTAGCTGAATGTGCAACTAGGTAGCTGAATAAAAATTTTTGCTGCTGAATAGTATATATCAAGATTTTATATTTGCCATATTATATAAATATTATAATTTTTATTGCTTTATTTATATTCAGCTAAGTTTATATAAAAATAATGTCTCAAAATTTAGCTAAATATAAATTATTCAGCTAAATTATAATTTTTCCAGCCGAGTTTTCTAGCTGGGTGTGTATTATTAGCTGAATTTGAAATTTGGTTAGCTCAATTATATTTGGTTGCTGCATTTACAAACAAAATTGCATTTTTTTTATTACAAAAACTGATTAATAAAATTTTCTTTCAGATAGCTGCACATTTAAAAATATATTAGGTTTTTTTTTTGCATAAAAAGTTAAAAGATATATATATTTTTATTTAGCTGAATTACAAATTTTGCTGCTGTATTAGTGTTATTAGTGTATTAGAGCTTTTTTGTATAAAAAGTTCAAAGAAATATATATTTTTATTTAGCTGAATATTTAATTGTGTAGCTGAATTACAAATTTTGCAGCTGTATTAGTGTATTAGTGTTTTTTTCTTATAAGAAGTAAAAAGAAATATATATTTTTATTTAGCTGAATATGCAACTAGGTAGCTGAATAAAAATGTTTGCTGCTGAATAGAATATATCAAGATTTAATATTTGCCATATTATATAAATATTATAATGTTTATTGCTTTAATTATATTCAGCTAAGTTTATATAAAAATATTATCTCTATATTTAGCTGAATATAAATTATTCAGCAGAGTTTTCTGGCTGGGGCTGTATTATAAGCTGAATTTGAAATTTGGTTAGCTAAATTCTATTTGGTTGCTGCATTTACAAACAAAATTGCGTTTTTTTTTTATTTGCAATAAATATATTTGATTTATGAAAACTTGTATGATTTGTATTTTCATTTCTACATTTCAGTATAACATTAATTTTCAAACACTTATTCATACACATCATTACTCATTCTATAAAGGCAATCTAGTTAATCTTAGCAAGATTCAAATTTAATTTATTATTGGAGCCCATTCAATGAGGGTTGTTTGTTATAAATATATCGCCGGCACTTTTGTGTCATCATTTTGCCCTACGAGAAGAATGCATGGTGGAGAGATAGAAAATGTTACTAAAGTTCAATTTATAGTTCAACACCCTTACAAAAATCGTCATCATCATCCATATCATTGTCGTTATAATATTTCGCCCCCCCCCCACACCTCATCAAAAAGAGGGTGGCTGGCTCATTGTTAGCTTACAATCCCCCCCAATATACGCATTTTGGCAAAGACCTTGAAAACAAAAGAAATACTAGGAAATCCCCAGCAGAAAAAAAAACCAACAATAAAAGCCGGTGTTTTTTACATAGAAATTACATAAAGACTACCGGCAAAATATTGCTATGCCTTAACTAATATAAAGAAAAAAAAAGTTTTGTATTATTATGTTTTATACTTTAATGTTACTGTTTTGTAATTCTATAAACGTTTTTGTGCGTCCGTTTTTATTCCATTGAGGATTACCACCACAGCTTATGCAATTCTTACAAAACTTTTGTGATTCTATTTCTACCACCAAATGGAAAAATACTTAAAATAAAATTCTATTCCTTATAGGTATGAGTCACCACCAATCTAACGTTTATCCGACTGGCATTTTTTTACTTTTAAGGTACAAAATGTTTCAGTTATTTTTGCATAAAAATTACTTTACTACAAAAAGTTGAAAAATTACATTGCACTTGTTTTTTATTTTATACATCCTCTGCAATTTTTTTTCAAAAAAGGGATGCTTTAAGGGGGTAGTTTTATGTTTTATATCTTTAATATTGTGCGTATGTTACCCTTGGGGATTAAGTTTTGTTTTTCCAAAACAATTGTTGTAGCTCATAACACCACATGTTCAGTTTCAATTGCATTCCCCCACTTCTTTTAATGCTTCTGCTGCTGCTGCTGCCACTTCCACTATTGGCATTTTTTAACACTCTTCTTATGTGATTAGATTTTTATCTCTTCTACTGTTGTTGTTGTTTGTTTAATTCAAGTTGATGAGGCGCAAAGTTGTGGAATTTATTACGATTTTATTATTTGTTTTGCAGACGGAATTTTATTTTAGAAAATGAAAATAAAACTTAAGTGGATTTTTGGAAAATTAATGACCCCATATTAAAATTGACTTTTTGTTTTGTAATTATTAACTTGATTTTGGGGGTGGATGACTATAGTTCTAAGGGATCAAAAAAAAGGTGTTGGGGACTTGTTTTTAATTGGATTTTTTTCACAGCTGAATATATTTGAAAAGACTGAGTAATATTCATTGAAAAGGTTATACAATTTGTTCTGCCATGACAATTAAAAATTAAGTCCTAAATTCGATGAAAATTTAATCAAATCTGAAATTACTTCAAGCACCATTTTCGATATCTCTTCTATAGAAAAAGTTTTAAAGTAATATGTTTTAAAATACAAAAGAAATGTTCGAGAACCCATATTTCGGAATATTGTCTTAAATATCTGACACATAAAAAATAAACTCCCGTTTCCAATATAAAAGTTATAATATTTGTATACATAAATATTAATTCAGCTAACTGAAATCGAATAAGAATTTTAAAAACAACCATACAATAAAAAATATGACCACTATTGGTTCAAAAATGACATAAGTTTTATATTCAGCAGCATAAATACAAATTCAGCAAAAATAAAAACAATTAACAATTACAAATAAAAAAAAACATTAGAAACTTTGCAAACAATTTATGTTGGGCAATAAAATTGTAATTCAGCTACTAAATGTTAATACAATAATTTGCGTTTATCAAAACAAAAAACTATTAGTTTTAATATAATTTTAATTCAGTTTACAAAAATTTACACAGAATTAAAATAATTTAAACTATGTTTGGCAAAAAAAAAAATACAATTCCGCTACTAAATGTATATACACTAAATTACCTCTATAAGAAACACATATATTTTTTTTAATAAAATTTTAATTCAGCTAACAAAAATTTACATAGAATCAGATTAACTTAAACTTTTATGTTCCCATCTAAATTTTAGCTTCTTAATAAAAGTTTTAATGCAAAAATAATCGAGTTTCTTTTATATTCAGCCACAAAGTCCTGTAAATCATGTATACTCAGCAATAAAATTGTAATTCAGCTAATAACTTAATATATTTTGGAATATTTTTATATTCAGCTTCATTAAAATTAATTTTACTTAAAAATATCATAAGCAAGTACTGTAAATCATATATATTCCGCAACAAAATACTAATTCAGCTAAAAAATATTAATACAATGTTTTGTTTGTTTAAAAAATTGGTTTGAATGCAAAAAGTTTTAATTCAGCTAACGAAAATATGAATTTATCATCACCGTAATATTTAAAATGTATTATACAAAAGGAATATTATTGAAGCACAATTATCTTATAATACTAAATTTCAATTTAGTTATATTCAGCCATAAATTTGTTATTCAGCTATAAAATTTGGTTTGAATTTAAGCTGCTGAATAATATTAATATATATGATTCAGTTTGTGCTACGTTATGTTCAGTCACAAAAATATCAATTCAGCCGTCAAAATAAAAAAGTTTGCTTTAAGGACGTACATTTTTAAATAAAGTTTCCGAAAACAACAATAAATTCTAGATTACTTAAAAGTTATTTTACACACAAAAACAAATTTTTTAATACTAAACAACTGTTATAGAAATAATTTAATCCAAGAAGCGAATTTGCTATAAAATACATCAAAATTGAAGCCGAATACCACAGCTAAATGATAATTCAGCCACTGCTGAATAACATATATAGTGTGTTTGGTTTACTCGAAAATCTTTCACATTTTTTTAGAATTGCAAAGTTTTGTATTGAAATTTTTCAGCTATAGTAAAATTAGTAACTTATACTAAGCAAACGAACAGTCATTTTGTATTGAATTTTTCCAGCTGTAGTATTATTATTATCACTGAATTATTATATTTACTGAATTGCTGAATTACAAATTAGTTAAATAAAAATTCGTTTTTTAATTTGTCATTGCAGCTCTTTACCAAAAAAAAAAAAATTATATTCTTTAGCTGAATATTGCTAGATAATTGTTTAAATATTAAAACATTCTTTTTTAGTTAAATAGAAATTTATAAGATAACTTTTTTATTTTGTTAGCTGAATAAGAAATATACACATTTTAAAAAATATTAAAAATACATAAATATATATGTTGCTTTAAAAACTTAAATACATAAAATGTAAGCTTCTTTTCTGTTGTTTATTTAATGAATAACTTATCAGCTGAATTTCAAAAATTTATTAAGTTTTTTGTACCAACTGAATAAATATAAATATTTTTCTCGCTAAATAATTACTCTTAAGAGTTAAGTTTTTAAATATTTAACCTAAGTAACAAGGTGGGGCAATAAGAATCATCCTATTCGAAAGTGCTGCCATTTTTGCAAATGCGTGCAATATTTATGGCGACACAATGCGTATTTTTAAGGATGCCTTCCCATCCTGTATTAACTTGCTAAAATCTACCGATTTGACTGTCCCGGACTATTTCCTCTAAGGATATTTGAAGTCGTTGGTCTACGCGAACAATTCCCGCATCTTGGAGTAGCTAAAAAATAACAATAGAACCGAAATTGACAACGTGACACCACAAATGCTGTGAACAGTAATGCAAAATATTATCAAAACAGCCCAAATTTGCAACAACTCCTACGGCGGCCAGTTGTCGGACAAAATATTTCACAATTAATTAAAACAAAATTTAAAAGTGCGAATAAACATAATCAGTTAAAACCCAAATGACTGATTCAAAAAGAACTTTAAAATAAATGATATGCAAAAGAAAATCAGATGATGGTTTTTGCCCCACCATGTATTATAACTAATGATCTATTATTTGCTGAATTGTTAGTTTTGCAGCTGAATAAGAAAGTAATATGAACTTAAGCTAAGTAACACTTTTTGCAGACAAATATTTAATATAATTGGTAATATACTGAATTTTATGATTTTTTATTTAGCTGAATTTAACAAATTGTAGCTGAATGTTAAAAGTAAACGTTTTTAATGAATATCCAAATACAAAAAATATCTATTTATCTATACTGAAAAATTGTTTGCTGATTTCAGTTTTTTTCGCAGCTGAATGAGAAAATAATATTTATTTAAGAATTTCAAATTTTTTTTTTTCATAGTTTAATATAAACATTAGCTGAATTAAATTTTATTCAGCTGAATATTAAATATTATTATTTTTTTCAATGCTTGAGACATAATATGTTTCAGGCTGAATAGGAAATTTTATTAAGTAATTTTAAAAAAAGATTATACAAATATTATTAATATTTATTAAACTAATTTAAATTTTAGTAAGCTAAATTGTAGTTTTTAAAGCTGAATATAAAAATAAAATATATTCATTATACTGCATTTTAGCATTTTATAAGCTGAATATGTAATTTGCTTAGCTGAATTTAGTTTTTATTGCTACGTAAGAGATAATATGTTTCAGGCTGTATAGGAAATTTTATTAAGTAATTTTCAAAAAAGTTTATACAAATATTATTAATATTTATTAAAATAATTTAAATTTTTAGTAAGCTGTATTGTAGTTTTTAAAGCTGAATATAAAAATAAAATATATTCGTTAAACCGCATTTTAGCATTTTTTAAGCTGAATATGTAATTTGCTTAGCTGAATTAAGTTTTTATTGCTATGAAATTAAAAAATGTTATTTAGTTTCCATCTGTTCCTCACTTTTCATATAAAAAAACAACAAGAACCTTAAAAAGAGTCACACATGTTCTTATTGATTTAATGAAATCTTTAATCCAGTTTAAAAACCAATCGCCTAAGCGTTGAAGTCAAACATAGGGATTTTTAAAGAAATTAAACATTAAATTTTATGTTCTTAGAATTTTCTATATAAAAAAAAAACGTTAACTTAAAGATTCAATTCGATGGAATCTTGAAAAAATCCTAAATAATTTTGTATACTTCTTTACTAACAAGGTTTAAAACGAACTAAATAAAAATCAATACATAGATCTATTGCAATTGATAGGAACTCTAAAATAACTTCTAATTATAATGTAAATTTTAAAAAGGTCTTAAGGCTTATACTTAAAGAAAAGAAGTTTGTAAGATAAAAATCTTTGATTTACAAAAAAAAAAAACTACAAACAAAACGTGAGCATTGTAGTAGATCACCTTGTTTCATATTAAATGATACATGATCAGCAAGGCAGCCTCATGAATTCGATTTTAGGTTGAATTTAAAATTGAAAACATAAAAATTATGTTCAAATTTATGTTCATTACGAATTGAAATGACCACAATGATTTTAAAATGATTTTAATTGTAAAGAACACACACACACGCATATAATTTCTCAATTCGTTTGTATTAAAAGAGAAATGAACAAAATTATACTTAATAAATTTGAAACCACCATATAATTTCATAATTCTGTACAAACAAAATATGAAATGATAAAATAAACAAAACCTCAACAACAAAAAAAAAAAAATCACCTGTCTTTTTTTATATAAAAAAAACATTAAAACAAAAGGAGCCAAAACTCCAAGCGCGTATTTTGGGTTTTTAGTAATATCTTGAAAATTGATCATTGATCATATTCAAAAGAACACTTTGAAATAAATGACCAGTTTTGGTAAATTTTTACCTGCTGTTTTGAAGTATTGTATAATTATGCGTATGGTTTTTTTTTTGTTGTTCATTGTTGCAATGTTAAGGGTTCTTATGCTTTTTTGTATAATAAATCCTCTTGTTAAAACCTTAAGACCACTTCAAAAATAAAAATTCATAAAAATTTGTATAAGAAGATTTTCTTTATATGTCTGCTTGAAAGAGAACATTTAAAATTCGGCCAAACGCCAGATGACTTTTGACCAAAAAAATATATATATATTGTGTTCATTTGTTATACATCTGCTATTTTAAGGGCTCCTCCTGCTGATTTTGAATTTTAGATTTTGTTTCGTTAATTTTTATGTTCTTATAAATATTTTCAAAATTGATGACGACAGGTTAAACAATCTGCAATCTGTTTTTTTTTTTTAAACTACTATTTTTTGTTTACTTTAAAAAAAAACCTTGTTAGGTTTGTTTTCTCTAAAAGATCATTTGGTTTGTTGTTAGAATTAAAATTCCTTGTATATTCTTGTTTTTTTTTTTAGAAGATTGACGTTAATCGAATAAATTGGAGCAGCTGAATATGTCAGTTCTTGTTAAATGTTTTTATTGTTGTTAAAAAAAGGATGCTTAAAAGGATGTTTAAACACGTCTAAATCTTGTTTTTATATCGATTAGGGTTAAATAGTTGTTAATTTTCTTTAAACTAGTCATGATTGATGTTTAGTCTTTAATATTATTTAATTATTGTTAATTAAAATTTTAATTTTAATACTACAAGATTCAATTTAATTATTTCTATTTATATTCAGCTTAAGCTTAAATTAATTTAATTTTTAGTTTACAACATAAATTAACAATTCAGCTATTTTTATTTATATTCAGCTTAAACTTAAGTTAATTTAATTAATAATTTAGTAAATAAATTAACAATTCAGCTATTTTTATTTTGTATGCCAAAAAAAAAAAAAAACTGCAATTGAATTATTTTTTTTATTTATATTTAGTTAAATTATAGTATATAACTGTAAGACATTTAGTAAATATTCAGCTATTTAAAATGTTTTTTTATCTAATTTTTTATAAATAAATTATTAATTTAGCTACACTAATTTAAATTTAATCTATATGTTAGAAATAGTTTTTCATTTATTTGTAAAAATTTGCAATTTATTAATAGTTTGTTGTCTAATATGTCTCGGTTTATATTGCAATTTCAATTTTTTAAATTAAAATTGTAATTCAGCTAATTTAATATATATTCATCTATTGTTGCAACTAAATTATTTTATATATTTATCTTTAAAAAAACAATTTCCATATTACTATTTGAATTCAGCTAAGTTTTTATATATTAATTAGTAATTAAGCTAAACCTTTTTAAATTGAAATAGTTTTTCATTTATTTGTAAAAATTAGCAATTTATTTATAGTGTTGTCTAATATGTCTCAGTTTATATTGCAATTTCAATTTTTTAAATTAAAATTGCAATTCAGCTAATTTAATTTGTATTCAGCTATTATTTGAACTAAATTATTTTATATATTTATTAATAAATAAACAATTGCCAAATTACTATTAGTATTCAGCTAAGTTTTTATTTATAAATTATTAATTCAGCTAAACCTTTTGAATTGAAATAGTTTTTTATTTAAAAATTAGCAATTTATTTATAGTTTGTTGTCTAATATTTCTCAGTTTATATTGCAATTTCAATTTTTTAAAATAAAACTGCAATTCAGCTTATTTAATTTATATTCAGCTATTATTTAAACTAAATTATTTTATACATTTATCTTTAAAATAACAATTTCCATATTACTATTTGAATTCAGCTAAGTTTTTATATAAAAATTAATAATTCAGCTAAACCCTTTTAAATTAAATTTGATTTTAAGAAATCATTTATCGTTAATTCGATAAATTAACAATTCAAATATATTAGATGATGTTAAAAAAAATTGTTTAATAACATTTTTTTTAAATTTGTCCTAAAAATAGCAATTCAGCTACTTTTATTTGCATTCAGCTAATAAGAAATTAAAAAAAAAACTTGTATATTTATAATTAAATTAACCATTCAGCTATTAATATATGTATTCAGCTAAGGATTTTTTATATAAATTAATATTATATCAATTGAAACATTTTAAATTTTATTTTTGTTTATTTGATAGTTGGATCAATAGATGTTATATGTTTGAAAATACAGTTAATATATTTCGTAGCGCAAAAGCAGGTGATTGTCTAACCTTTTTAAAACAGTTTCAAATATATTTCAAGTGACTTCTTCCTAAAAGTCTGCTTAAAGTGCGAATTTCACAAGAATTTACAAGATCATAAATCACATATACGAACTACTTATGTGTTTGGGACACTTGTTGTCTGTTTAGGCGGTTTTATCAAATAGGCGCTTGTCCTTATTATCCTTAAACATTTATGACATTTGTCGCACTTCAAATGCAGTGAAAGTAGTAGGAGTTTTAAGAGAAATTTTTTTAATATATGAACCGAAAAATAATTAAAAATTGTGTATTTTATTTTAAAATTTATTTTAAAACTTGAGGATTTTTTTTGAAGACATGGAGGTCGTCTCTATGGGGTTTTTTACGAGGGTGGGTCAATTAGTCCGTGGCTTTTTGAATGAAACACAGTTTTTCTTTCCAAAAAAAAAAATTATTTTTCAACATAATCTCCTTTTAGCTCAATACACTTAATCCAAAGTTTCTCCAATTTTTGTATCCCTTCCAAAAATGAGGATTTTTCGAGGTCTATAAAATAGGCATTTGTTTGATCAATAATTTCATCGTTGGAGCTAAATCTCTTTCCACCCAGCCATTTCTTTAGGTTTGGAAATAGGAAATAGTCACTGGGGGCTAAATCCGGAGAATATGGCAGATGAGGGGGCAATTTGTACACTAAAAAATGTCTGTAAATTTACTACTATAAAATTGGTAAATTTTTGTGTAATATAACGCACAGTGAGTAAATATAAACACAAAATGCGTGAACTTGTATTGTACACACTTTCTAATATAATAGTACACATACACTGTAATAACATGCATTATGTGTTTATAATTAGACATTTTGTGCCTAAAATTAAATTTTTTGTCGACAAATTCAAGTTTTACACACAAAGTTTGTGAATTTACTAATTTGTAATAGTAATTAAAACATTGTCATTTTTGTCATTTACAAATTTGAAAAAAAACTAAAAATATTTAAAACCAAAATGAATAAAACAGAAAAATAAAACAAATTATAAAAACGGATACATTATTATAGTGCAAATTGTTTGACTCATAAGGAGGTAAGGTTAATTTCGCAATTATTTGTGTTAACAACAATACTCCTTCTTTCTGTCCTCAGGCTAATGGGATCAGTGGTAGCGATGACAATATAATTTTTGAATTGGCAATGAGAGAATTTGGAAGGAGCGCTATATGAATTCAACAAACATTGACTGTTGTCGAGTGGTAAAAGATGTACCGATGGTTTACAATATGTGCAGTTAGCTGTCTCGAGAAAAATGTTAAACTAGACGTAATGAACATTTGGATGTGATCAAAGTAAATCTCTTTCAGGACCGAATTCAACCCGTTGCAAAAAATTTTTTAATTTTTGATACTTTTTCAAGTTTTTTAAAAAGAAAAAGGTGCTTAATATCTGAAGCTTTTTCTGTAGAAAGTGCTAATAATCTATGGCTATTTCTTCGATTACTATTACTATGAACTTTTTCTATAGGAAAAACTCGAAACAATTTTTTAAAGTCGTCAGGTTTGACGAACATAATGATTTAAATATTTTTATTATATGTGGAATAAATAATTATAAATAAAATACTCGTACATTTACATTTAAATTTAAAGAAAATAATATTTTTAACATAGAGGTAAAATATTTTCGCATTTTTCGTTATATTTATGAATGGTATATATAAGCATTTTTGGGGGATTTTTACGCATTTTCAATGGATTTTTACGCATTGTATGTGTACATTTACACGTAAAATGTGTTTCTTTACGCACAAATTTGGTAAATTTCCTTCAAAATTTTAATATTTAATTCCATTTTTACTCTTTTTCAATGTAATTTTACTCGTTTTGTATTTACCAACTTACGAATAATGTGTGTATTTTTTTATTTACGCACACAGAGTGAATTTACCCAACTTTTAGTAGGAGTATAGTTTCCTACTATAAGTTGGGTAAATTTCAACAGAAATTAATTAGAGTGTAGTCTACTTCATGGATTTTTGGCATGGAAACTAAGCTGTCACACGATACCGTTGGTGGTCGATTGTGAGCAAACACGCAGCCATCTTGCGGAAAGCTTTCTCATACCCAAGTGATCGTTCAAAATTGAGACCACTAAGCCATGTGAGATGCCTATATCATCCACAATCTATCGCACATTCAATCTCCGATCGGCCAACACCATATCGTGACCTCAACTGGACGTCCAGAACTTTCGACAACTTGCGTGCTTGTAAGGCCACAACGAAAGTCAGTAAACCACTTTTTTACCATTGAAATCGATGGTGCAGAGTCCCCATAGTATTTATCAAGCTTTTCCTTGGTTTGATTGACGGTTTTTTTTCGCAAAAAATAATGTTTAATGAGCATTCGAAGTTCACTTTTTTCCATTTAAAAAAAATCCACGAGGTTGTATGTTTTGAACAGCTGTTAAACGCAAAGTAAATGACGGAACTTGCTCAAAATTTGACAGTAGTCTATTAACAGGTGGTACTTGTCGGGAGCAGTGTTGCATTTCATATAACTACGCTTCTCGTATAACTGAACCATTAAGACTAAACTTTTGTGTGTACTATTTAGTTTTTCGAAGAGTCAAGAAAATTTATTTTATTCAAGAGCTATTAGACAATGCGGTGTTCCATATTAGGATTTCACGTTTCTCCCCTATACAATCATCGGTGGAATTTTAATATCATTTTTTGTTAACCAATAATGACCAAATTATTTTATGTATGTAAATTTTTCTGCTGGCCCACCCACAGAAAGAACCATTCTAAACACCATTATATTAAACAATTAATTGAATAAATTAAAAAGTTTCAATTAATTTACAAATTTAAATGGTCTACAATATAAATGTACTAAATTGTTAAAATTTTTCTTTAAAAATTGGTGTTTGTTTTTAAAACTTGTTTATTTAAAACTTCCTTATTTATCCAACAAAAGGGAGAATCCTTTTTGCCAACTAAGTTTTAAATAAACACAAAAAAAAAATACTAAAACAATAAATCTGCAAAATATATTAATACAATATAAAAATCAAGACCCTCTACAAAAGCTACAAATAAAACCCAAAACTTAATGAATGCTAATGCCTTTGGTTACACCAACAACAATCATCAAATAAATCCTTTATATGTTTTAGGTTTCTTTTTTTTTTTAATGTTTGGCACAATAAAAATCCCAAACACAGGAACACACCCACTTAATGGGTGAAGGGAACAAACATTAAAAGTGATGTTGCAACATCCTTCATTATATACTTATAAACTATAGAAATGTTGCATAAATAATTGCCAAATAATACCGGGTGAGAAAACAAAAGATTTTTAAAAATATATGGCCACAAAACATTTTATTAAAGGTAACATATTGTTGGTTTATACAAGATATTGTGTTGTCCAAAGAAAACAAAAGCAAAAAAAAAAAAAAATAATCAGAAAATTTAACAATGCAACATAATTCAACAATTTATATCGAATGTATAAAAGGCCTTAACTCGATTTAATATTTCATTAAAGAAGAAAAACAAAACTTAAGGAAATCTAAAAAAAAAATATAGGATGGGGCAAAAACCATCATCTGATTTGCTTGCACTATAACTTTTGTTTAAAGTGAAAATTTATTTGGTTTTTAACTGATTATATTTATTTGCACTTATTAATTTTGTTTCAATTAATTGTGGAAAATTGTCGCCCACAAATGGCCTCCTTCGGCCTTAATTTAAATTTGGGCTGTTTTGTTTACATTTTGAATAACTGTAAGCAGCATTTGTGGTTTTGTACTATTATCAATTTCGGCTCGAATGTTGTTCTTTAACTCCTCCAAGATGCAGGGCTTGTTCACGTACACCAAGGAGGACTTTAAATATCCCCAGAGGAAGAAGTCCAAGAAAGTGAAATCGGAAATTTGACCAAGCCAAAACGCGAGATTATATGCGCTGGAAAAGAATCATTCAAAAAACGCATTGTGTCACGTACAGTACGACAAGTGACCCCATCTCCAAATTCATATCGCCGAGCTCTGCTAAGAAAAATTCAGTCAACATGGCTCTATAGCGGTCGCTACGGTCGGCTACTTCGAAAAAATACACCCAAAGAAAAGATTAGTTGCAATTCGATCAAAACCATCAACATTTATTTGTAAGGAATTTATTTTATTTGGAATAACCTATAATCCATTATTATAGCAAAAATATGGTATTGGGAATTAAAAAGAGGGAAAAGGAACTAAAAAAAAAGAATACTATTAACCAATTATTGATATTTCCAATCATCTTTACAAATAAAATTCGTTTAGAAATTGCATACAGTAGAAGCAACCATTTATTTAGTGAATGTACAAGAAAATTAGTACAATCTATCAAAATTATCAAAAAAATTATCGATATTCGAAAGTGGTAACTACAAATACGGTTATCCTGATGAAATATAACATTAAATTAGGGTTTCAATTGAACCAACCGAATTGTGGATTGTATTGATTATAGAAGCCGGTAACGATTGGTATTTGTGTTTCTGCTATATTTATTTTCCTACAAAAATAATTTAAATTCAAAATTAGAAATTGAAATTTATAAGTGTTTGTAGGCTAGTGGGTAGAGAGCTAGTCTAATACTCCTAATTTCCGAGTTCAAATCCCGGTAAAGGCAACACTTTAATCAATTTTTTTTTTTAATTAAAATAAAATATTCAAATGTTTAAATAACAAATATATCAAAGAAAATTTTATTAAATTGTAGTGCAGTAAGTAAGAGTGTGAATTATAAATCTGGTACGATACCGGAAAAATCTAAAATAAAATGTTGTGGAACGTAATAATATTTATGTGGATTATAAATATTTAATTGACAACTGAATATTGGCTTTCACAACTAAAAATAAAATTTAATTTGAAGATAGTTGTAGTAACCGTCAGAATTCGATTGGCAACAAATTCGGTGGCCACAACTGATACTGTTTTTTGGGTGTAAGGTCAACTCACCTTTTCTGACGTAACTGCACAGCACATGGTGACTTAGAGAGGGTGGAATTGTGCTTCATGAATTATGCGTGGATTTTCCGTCCCCCAGCACCGAGAATTTAGCTTATTGACGTGGCCGCTCATAATCAATTTCTGATGGAAAATCATTCACTTCGTCTTCAAGCCTTCTTGAGGCGTATATCCATTCATTGTTTTTCACTACACTCACCAAAAAAAGTCTGTAATGGCAAATGAAAATTTTGCTGTTATTACGGGAAATTCTGCTAATTTGAGCCCAGCGGTATTTTTTGCTAATCTTAGCAACACATGTCTGCTGACGTGTAGTACAATGAAATTAGTAGAAAAATTAGTAGCCGCTACTAAATTTTAGTAGACTTTTTGTAAAGTGGAATTTAAAATCTGTTTGCTAAAATCAGCAAAAAAAATCACTAAACATTATTAATATTAGTAAAAAGCTTTGAATTTATTTTTCTTATTGAGCATCAAAAATTTTGAATATATTTTTTAAAAAACGAATAATTCATTTTGTTTTAATTTGGTAATTTCTGTTTTGAAAAATATTTGGTCAATTTTTTTTTTACTTTTAAGGTTAAATTTTAATTGTTTTTAGGGCGGATTTTTAGAACTAAAAAACCTTTTTAGTGCTATTTTAAGTGGATGTCCTCTTTTTAGACATCAGTCGGTATCTTCGCTTCCGATCCCTTTTTTTAATATATGTAACATTTTAAGGAAATTTAAGTTTGTAGGTGTAAGTTTTAATTAGAAATAACATTTCCTTCAATAACCACTTTTTTAAAATTAGTAATATTTTTTGCTAATTTTAGCAAATCGGTTTTCAAAAATTTGTAAAATGATTTCTGAAATAAGCAACAAAAATTTGTAAATATTCTGTAAAAATTCTGTAATTTGTAAAATGTAAATAGCAAAAAGATTTGCTAAATAATAATTTTTTACTAAAAATAAGTACAAAAATAGTAGAGTGGGATTGAAAACCGTTTACAAATTTTTCTACTAACTTTTTTTTCTGAGTGTATAGATTTCGCACGTGTCTTCCTTACGAATGTCAAAACCAAACTGACATTTTATGTCAGTTGTCAAAATGACAGCACTTTTCAATAGGGTGATACTTATTGCTCTACATGTTATATAAATTTCTTTTGAATGCAATTTTTCAACAATTTAAAAATATTTTATTTAGTTTTTTTTTTCCCCTTCTCCTCTATAGGAAAAAAAAATGCAAATAAGCCCTTTATACATGAACCATTCCGAGAAATTGACCGCAGTATTGTTGCTGCATACTTTTTCCAATTCAGTTTGAAAAATACCAGAAACAAAAAAAATATGAAGCAGAAAATATATTTGATTAAAAACTATAAATAACAAGAGAGAAACCAAAGAAGAGGAAAAAAAATAAACTACAAAAAACACGAAACAAAAGGATATTTTGGAGCTTAGACAAAGGACTCAAACAATACACTTGTTCTTTTCTTTTCTGTTTTATTTTTTTGCGGCAAACTTCTTTTTATGACATCAATTGTATACAATCATGTAAAGTTAAGTTAAGGGCTATGAACCACAACTAAACAAATACCCAACAACAATAAAAAAAATATCCTAGTGGAAAAACTGACATTTAACAAACAGCAGAAAAAAAAAATACAGAAAAGAAAAAAGGACACGCGCTCTGCAGGATACTACCAAAGTCACGAAGCAAAGGAGCCTCTTTAAAAAAAGCGGCATTTCGTTGCAACATTTTCAACATTTGTTTTATATTGTCTCTGATCTTTTGTCCTTAAACCTTAAAAATAAAAAGACAATTGCAATTGTATAGATATTTAATGGCCTCCCTCCCTGCCTTGTTAATTATCCCTAAAGATTCTTGGGAATATAATTTTTGATTTTATCTCATGATTTAAACTAATCACACGTTAAAATCTATTGTTTAAATTTAATCAATTGGCAAATATGCATTTCAAATCATTACACAATTACAATACTCAAAATAAAAGGATACCGTATGTATGTCCTTTTTATCTTATAGAAATTGTTATATAAATGTCATTCAACATTTTTTTTATTTTTGTTTTACTTCTTAGGCATCATGCAATAGTTATTACAGGGGGTATCTCAGGTATTTATGTTGTAATTACTTGTTAATTCATGCCATTAGAGATTGTTTAAGATTGTAATAAACTGCAGACATTTAAGTAGATTCTACTGCCGCAGATCATATAACAAGTGCCTTAATAAAGGCGCCTTTTTGATTTTACCGTCTCGATTTATAATTTGATGATATTGCGACAAATACAAGTCAAGTGTTGGGCTTTTCAAAAAGAGCAATTTAAAACGTAAGGGACTTAAAATGTTATAAAATCTCATGTAATTCTCACTTTAAGGAGATTTGATATGGCAGCTTTTCGAAGAGGATTAATGTATAGACAAGTAAAAAGTTAAAGTAAAGGGTATGCCGACTATAGAGTACTCTATTACCGTCTGTTTAAAAATCAACTAGTGTTTGGGTCCGAAATTTTATTGGCTTAAAAAGGAATATTTAATAAATTTGTTAGAAATTTTGTTTTTGCGGATAGGATGCTACCGGAACAGATTTTGGTCAGGTACTTTGACGCTATGTCTTTTGATAGGAGCATGTGGACCAACCGGACTTGGGAACCTGAAAATGGGGCCCAGTTATGGTTCACAGATGAATAACGATACGGGTGCGGGTGAATAAGGATACGGGTGCGGGGGTTTTAGGGCGTGCCCTTGCCGTGGGCAAATATCCCCCCATTTTCCAGGCGGAAATTTACGCCATATGTGTGTGTGTGGAGGAATGCCTACGGAGGCGTATAGTCAGATCCCTTGTCTATATTCTCTCTGACAGTCAGGTGGCACTCAGGGCTCTTATGTCCCACGAAGTGTCATCTAAACTGTCATGAAATGTATTACGGCTCTCAACCGACTCGGCAGGAGCCACTCCCTTATCCTGGGATGGATTTCGGGCCATGAGGGGCATGAGGGCAACGAGAGGGCGGATTGTCTGGCCAACCGTGGTGCCTGTAGGCCCTGAACCTTTTTGCGGGGTACCCATGGGCTATATTAGGGAGAGGCTTAGAATGCGGAGTCAAAATTTTATGATTATTGGCAAACATCTCGTGGCCAACGACAGGCCAAGAGATTTATATCTATACCCAGTGGTGGGTCTGGGCGACTATTGGCCCTTGGTCGAAGGGACCTAAGGACCCTGATTGGATACTTTATTGGGTATTGCGACCTTAAGTACCATAGGCACAAGAAGGGTCAATCGGACACTGAGTTGTGCAGGTTTTGCGGATTGAAATCGTAGACGTCAAAGCATGTCCCCTGTAATTGTCCTGGGCTTTGTGTCAGGAGGATCAGGTTTTTGGGTGACCGTTTCTTGTCGCCTTCCGATATTTGGAACACTTCACCCGGAAAGGTTCTTGGCTTCATCAATAACTTGAACCTTTAGGGTGGTTCTGGGCAGCACAAAAGACCTATTATGGTCGCGGTGCGCAGTGCAATTTGAAATAATAATAACAATAGGTATGTATATTAGGAAAAAATCATATGGGCCCTAGGTCCAAAGATGGACCAAGACCACTCTTATGTAGCGTAATTATTTTTCAAATACTATTTACCTAATACAAAACAGATATTTATAAATTTTTCGGCTTAAGTCGCACTAAAATCCCTTTTTGATGACACTTATATGCGGTCTAGGTTGAAACATGCACTGACTTATACCAGAAGCAATAGCTGATGCCAGTTATTTGGCAAACTTAATTATTAATCGAAATATTATAGTATTTGCGACAGAAGTTTGCGAAGTAGCATAAGAGCCAATTTTTTTTTTTGGGGGGGGGGGGGGGGGGGGGACCTTTATATGGCCGAACAAGCCTATTAGTCTTTAATAGAAGCACTAGGTCTAAACATGAACCAATTTTAACCAAAATTAATGGGCTTCCCTGACCACGTAGTGGTATAGGGGTACACAAATTAGTTAAAGAATTTCTTGTTATTTTCAGTTGCTTTTTATTTTAAAAAAATCCAAATTTCCATTTAAGTTTAAAAAGGATCAAACAAATTCCACTAAAATTGATATGTTTTAAGTGAGATTTTTTGTGTTTTGCATACAACAGATGCCGCCTTCTGAATCTAAACACATTTTGTGAATAATTTAATTTTTTTAGATATTCCGAAATATTATAAACTATTTTATGGCTAATTTACAAAAGTAGTTTTTTTTTCAGGAAATTCTAAAAAAGCAACCTAAAACGGGCATTTTAAGGGTGAAAATGTTCTGCGAATATGTTCACTAGGGATTCACGAAAGTTTTTAATGGTATTTTATTATTTGTAGTCCAATAATGGCGTAGATGATGTCTATGGCAGATGAAAGTATTAGGGTTGGTATAATAAAATCATCAAACGGTTTGGTGCGATAGGGGTTCAGACAAATTATAAGACCTTTTAAATTTAAATTTTTGGGTAAATTTTTTTTTTTAGTTTAATTAAACGGACGTTTTAACCCCGCTACTATGTTAGGGCCATTTCATGACCCCAATCGTGTTTAACATTATAAAATTTCTAACTGGTGGAATATATTTGAAAGTTCTTACTACTCAGTGCATAAATTGTTAAAATATATTGAATTTGATTAATTACAACAACATTTTAGGCTTTAACAATTTTTTATTGCAAGTGTTAACACATATCATGTTCAGGCCACATTATGACCTCTTATCAATTTTGAAAAATTGATAATAAATATATAATATAATAAGTCCATTTCTTTGTACACTTTTACAAACATTTGAGGTAGGATATTATAAATTGCAACTGAGAATAAAATACACCCATCCCTCGTTTTGCAAGCTAGATAGGTTCCTGTTTCGAAACTTTTCAAACTATAGATGATATTGAGTTTGATTCTTACCTGGAACTACTTATTCTTATTGGTAATGGTATACAATATTTCCTTTATATTATAATTATATACGGTGAAAGTCTTAATTCTCTGTGGGACGTCCATGAAGTCCTTTTCTGAGAGCAATAATGTCTTTGGAGCGATTAAGCAATATTTCTCGTATACTAGCTTTTGACGATAGGCAAATAAGATCAGAACAAAGAGGAGGTAAACTTGCTCCTATTCGCAAATTTTATGAGCATGAAAGCGTGGATAGCAGCAGATTCTGACACCGCATTTTGTTTACAGTTCCAAATTTACTTGGGCAAAGTGGGAGAAAATGCTGAACGGAACCAGGGCGAACGTGTTGTCCTAGACTTAGTTTCATCATACCGTGGAAGAAATGTGACTACCGATAACTTTTTTGTTGTTGGTACAGTTAGAAAAAATAAACGTTTTTTGCCGGTTCATGATCCAGCACAATAAGCTCAAGTAAATTTTTTTTATCATGACAAAGAAACTGTAGTTATGTATGTGTCGAAAAATACAGAATGGTTCACTTGCTTAGCACTTTTTACCATAACAGCAATATTTTGGAAGATCTTCCAAAAAAAATTCCGGGAGTAATTGAATAGTACAACTCGACCAAAGGCGGAGTCGACACCATGGACCAAATGGTTCGTACATATTCGTGCAAAAGAAAAACCAATCAATGGCCAGTTGCCTTGTTCTCAAATTTACTAGATATATCTGCTTTCAACGCTTTAATAATATGGACCGAAATATATGCTGAATGGCAGAAAAATAAGCTGCATAAAAGGCGCTTATTTTTAGAGCAACTCGGCGAATCTTTAGCTCAAGAATATAACACGAGGCGTAGTCGGCTTTCTCGCGCAGAAGCATCTGCATCATTAGTACGAAGAATTCGAGCAGAGGAAAGTGTATAAATGCGCTAGTGAAAGGAAAAGGTGCAATACTTGTAAAAAAACCTGTTTGTCCATCGCACCGATACACAATAAATGTATCTTATTGCAATAATCACGACTTATTGCAATAATCACAAGCCTTAAATTTTTTTAAACTATACAAATGTAAATATTCTATATATGTATAAATATATGGGGTCATAAAATGACCCAAACATAACGTGTGTATTTTTTTTCTAACGTAGTAGCGGGGTTAATAGTTCAAATGATTTACAAATATGTATGTTCGGCGGCAAATTTTACTAAAGATACAAATTCATTCGAAGATGTTAAATCGCGAAAATCTTGAATTGTATTTTAGAACTTGTAGTCCAATGTAAAATGTACACCTCAACTTCACCCATTCAACGTGAAACCCTTTGAAGGGGGAGGTTATTTAATTTAATACTAACCTAATCTACATTCATCAGGCAGAAAAATACTCGATGCTCGTAAATTATGACCCAACCATAATGCAAGATGCTAATTGTGGGTCAAACCTTAACGTCAAGTTTTTTACCTAACTTAATTTGACATTAATTGGTTTCAGTGTTTGATCATGGAGAGGTACACAATTGAATAGCGCGTTAAGATTGTTGAAACCTCTTATGAAATTGAACGTTTAACAATTCCAAATGCATTTCGAGCACTTAGTGATTTTTTTTGTCAGCATAATCGACCAAATGTGTCCACAATCGGGAGAATTGTGCGCAAATTTCAGCAAACCGGGTCTGTAGGAAGTGTGACTGTTTAGTGCGGTTTATAGGCTGGCGGCGTCATCGGGCCGTACTTATTCCAAAATGAGGTCGGCCAAGCAGTTACCGTGAATGGTGTTCGCTATCGCGAGATGATAATGAACTTCTTGTGGCCAGAAATTGAGGATATGGACCTGGACGATATGTGGTTCCGATAGGATGGTGCCACTTGCCACACAGCCAACGAAACAATGGCTCTTTTGTGCGAGAAATTCAATGGCCGTGATATCTCACGTCGTGGCGATGATAATTGTTCGCTACGATCATGTGATTTGACACCGTTAGACTTCTTTCTTTGGGGATATTCAAAAGAAAAAGTATACTTCAATAAGCCAAGAACAATTGAAGAGCTTAAAGATGGGATAACTCGGTAAGTTAACGACACTGAACCTTAATTATGTCTCAGAATCATTGAAAATATGGACCATCGTGTAGAGGTATGCCACCAAAGCCGTGGCTAGCATTTGGCCATCATAATAAACTATATTAAGATAATTCTCTGAAAACTGTTTGTTTTATTTACAATTAACATCGTGCATTATGGTTGGACCACCCTTTAGTTAAACCTTTTACTCACTAATTATCGTACTTGTTCATTAATTTTCTTTATACCACAAATATCCAAATTTTAGTGAAATCGATTCATGACCTTTGGAGTACCTTCCCTCAAAAACCAAACAACAGAAATACATTTTGTTAAATTCAATACAATTTTTTTTAAATGAACCAACAGATATATTATTTTGAGTGTACTTCCTACAGTTACGAAAATTTTAAGAGCATATAATACAAATAATCGAGAACTATCGATTTTTATCTGATTGAATGTAACCAGTGCCCGGTTTTTATATCTAATGTGAGAAGTTCTCGCATCGAAAAATGCAACTCAGCCAAATCAAAGACAGAATGAATCATTTGACGTATTAAGCGAATTTTTTGTCTTATATGAAAAAAAAAATATATATATTATGTGAATCATCCTGTTTTAAACATGGAAGCATTGAATTTTTTAATGCTAAAACTTCTCGCAGAAATCGGCTACAGTATTCAACTGGTTTCATTCCCAGCTTCCCATACTGCCTTAAAGCTCATTTACATTTATATTAATTTTAACCATTTGCACTCATATTTTACGCCTTTTCTTTTATTAGACTTTGATTAAAAATGTATGTGCTTAAACCCCCCAAAACAAAAAAATAAAAGTAAGCCCTCAATTCTCTACAACATGGAACATGTCTAGTCATGTCGTATTTTGTGTCATAAACCGCAGCTTATATGAGGTTTAATTATGCCTCATATATCAGCAAATCATATTAAAATATTTGACAGGCAGTCTGACTACTACTGAGACAATACTAACCTCCCCATAATGATGGAATCTTACCCCCCCCCCCCTGCCCCATTTTTGTCATTACATTTTCTTTTATTCTATACTAATGGCTTGGAATACACTTGTTTTACTGATCCAAAAGAAGAAAAAAATTTCTGTTATAATTTGGTTTTGATTACAATTATTACAATGATGACTTGCCGCCTGCCTTCGAATAAAACAAGGGTTGTCGGTCTAGCTTTCCCTCCTTAATGTTTTTTTTTTTTGCGCCATAACAAGTGTTGCCAATTGTTGTTTTGAAAACGTGTCGTTAGCCCCTGCTACTACACTGCATTGTTGCAATTTTAAGGCTGAATTTATCTTCTTCCTCTTCCATTTTTATTTTATTATAGAACAATTTTATAGATTATTAGAATTTTGCTTTAACCACTAAATATGAGGGTTTCTTGGCTAAATAACAAATTTTTATGTCTTTTAGTTTTTGTGGTAAAAATTTGTTTGAATTTAAGTTTAATTTTACAAAGTGGCAATAATAATGAAATACTTGTGTAAAGGGAGTAGAATTTGTATTTTACTATTTTTTGTTGATATCAAAAGGGGTGTTTTATCTTAAAATTTCTTTATGAGGGGGGTCGTCAAAGTGGGTACATAAAATATATAACTGTAATTTGTTTACTACAAAAAAGGACATATTTTCTAAAGTTATTGAAGTGTTAAGTTAGGAAAATTAGCTAAGGGAATTTTATTTAGCTGTATTACAAAAAAAAAAAAGAAAAAAAAAAGAATTAAATTGAATTGTGTTTTTTTTATTTATGATGAATAATACAATTTTTATTAAAAAAAATTGGAAAAATATCCGTAAACTGCTGTTAAATCAGTTTAAAATCATTTTTTCTTTAACTTTTTGTTAAAAAAATCTTCAAAACTAAAAGAGATGTTGATAAATAAATGACAATTTGGAAGTGTCATCTAGAGTTGAGCATTATGTATACAAAAAATGCAAAAAAAAATATCAAAAAAGATGGCATCGATATACCACTACGTCCAAGTTTCGTGATCCTGGGAAAAGCTGAATGTGGTATAATGCGTGCACACACACACACATACTCACAAATGTTAAAAAATGTGTTTTCGCGATATTTGGATAAGCTGATCAGCTACAATTTCGGGGTTTGCATATTTTTGACCTTAAAACAAGTACAAATGAATCCCCGAAAGCCGATTATAACTACATTTTCATCACACCTATTGACTCTTCAAGACAACTGTGTATAGTTCACAGCTGATTTTGTTTATTTTATTTATCAAACTACACCTTTTCCAATTGTATTTCAGAAATACAATTGACAATTTCAGAATAACAATAAACTATTCTGAAGTATAATTGACTATTTCTCAAATACAATTGACTATTCTGAAATACAATTAACAATTTCTGAAAAACAATTGACTATTGTAAAATACAATTGACTATTCTGAAATACAAATGACAATTTCTGAAATACAATTGACTATTCTGAAATACAATTGACTATTTCTAAAATACAATTGACTATTCTGAAATACAATTGACTATTCTGAAATACAATTGACTATTTCTGAAATACAATTGACTATTCTGAAATACAAATGACAATTTCTGAAATACAATTGACTATTCTGAAATACAATTGACTATTTCTGAAATACAATTGACTATTTCAGAAATACAATTGACAATTTCTGAAAAACAATAAACTATTCTGAAGTATAATTGACTATTTCTGAAATACAATTGAATATTCTGAAATACAATTAACAATTTCTGAATTACAATTGACTATTGTGAAATACAATTGACTATTTCTGAAATACATTTGACTATTCTGAAATACAATTGATTATTTCTGAAATACAATTGACTATTCTAAAATACAATTGATTATTTCTGAAATACAATTGACTATTCTGAAATACAATTGACTATTTCTGAAATACAATCGACTATTCTGAAATACAATTAACTATTTTTGAAATACAATTGACTATTTCTGAAATACAATTGACAATTTCTGAAATACAATTAACTATTTTGAAATACAATTAACTATTCTGAAATACAACTGACAATTTCTGAAATACAATTGACTTTTCTGAAATACAATTGACTATTTCTGATATACAATTGACTATTCTGAAATACAATTGACTATTTCTGAAATACAGTTGGAAAAATATGTTCTCAAAAATTGCCAATATCTCTATAGTATTATTTAGAATGTTTACAGGATTTTGTCCCCACAATTTCTTCATTATGCAATTTGTCACAGTTCACAATCGAATTTCTTTGTATAAGAAAACATTTTTTGACATGATTTAAATAAATTTCCCATCTTTTTAAATATTTACTTAATAAATTCCTATTTATCTCTCAAACTTCAAAGATACTTTGGTAAAATTGTCAACAGTATATTTTTATTGCTTGATGATTATTGACATTTTCTTTGAGTTTGTTTAATTTTTTTAAGCAAAACTTTCCATATTTCTTATACAAAAACCCAATTTATTTATAACTATTTCAGCTTTTGATTGACAAAGGTGGCAAACAGTTAACGAAATGTCAACAACTTCTATGAGACGCAAACATTTTCAGGTAATCACAAATAAACCTTTTTGCAACGTTATGTCAATCGTCAAGAGTTGCTAATCATGTTATATTTGTCAAATAAATAAGAAATAATGTATTTAGACTACATGCCTGTTATCTTTATGGGATTTGAGTTCAATGGAAAATTTATTTAGGCCAAATTAAGGCAGCAATATAATTAACTTAAATGACTTTAGTTAGATATCGATAGAAAATTAAAATTTAAAATTTTTTTAAATAAAAAATTTGTATTTTTCAAAATTTTGTTTCATAGCAAAACAAAGCTTAAAGTTATTTTAAGTTTACACTACACTGAAAATTTTGTTGTTATTAGGGGAAATTTTGCTAATTTGAGAACAGCGGTATTTTTTCCTAATCATAGCAACACATGTCTGCTGACGTGTAGTATAATGAAATAAGTAGAAAAATTAGTAGCCGCTACTAAATTTTAGTAAAGCTTTTGTAAATTGAAATTTAAAATCGGTTTGCTAAAATCAACAAAAAAATGTACTAAATACACAGTCCAACAGCATTTTTGGAACAGAATAGCGACTCCATAATTCTGAAAGGGTATGTTGAGTAGATCATTTTTGTAGAACAAACTTATGGTCCAGCACGTCTGAGTTTTTTTTTACAGTGGGTCAAAGTTTTAATTTTTTGGTCGAAGGGAGCATTATACTATATGAAAAAAATGCTGTAAGTTAATGTCTGAGAGAATTCTTATGGTCAGAGTTGTATTGTGGAATTGTATGAGGATTATTTTTGTGGAAGATCTTAACCCTCTAACTGGTCTCTTTATGGGTCAATTTAACCCTTTTTTCGATAAAATCAAAAAATATCCTTTAAAAAAGGACATTTAAGGATTAAAATATTCTACGAAAATGTTTGCCGGAAAATTTCAGTGGGGGTCACCAAACCACCATTGTTGTAAATAAAGCTCTTTACGCTTAATTAGTAAAATTATACACCAACATATACAAAACAGGTAAAAACGGCGTTTTTTTTTGTAAAATGATTTCTGAAATTAGCAACAAAAATTTGTAAAGATTCTGTAATTTGTAAAATGCAAATAGCAAAAATATTTGCTAAATAATAATTTTTTTACTAAAAATCAATACAAAAATTGGATTGAAAACCGTTTACAAATTTTTCTACTAACTTTTTTTTCTGAGTGTACGTAGAGATATTTTAATACAATATAAGTTTTAATCTTGTTTAAGGTAACAAAGTTGGTATTTTATCTTAACCATGAATCGAATTTGCAGGCGAATAGCTCTAGATAGTGTTATTTCACGATTTTCTTGATATACACTCAGAAAAAAAAGTTAGTAGAAAAATTTGTAAACGGTTTTCAGTCCCATTTTATTTTTAAGCCTTTGATTTTTTTTTTTTTAATATTGTATAAAATATTTTTGAAAAAAAAAATAAATAAAATAAAATAAAAAAATTTTGCTCGGAAATAAAAATAAATTTGTATATTCCAATTCGTAAGGCAATTTCAAAAGAAATTAGCAGCTTTAAAGTGTAACAAGTGTATTAAAAAATAATTGAGTTAATTTGTCCATTTTAGTAATTTTTTTTTATAAATTAAAATTTTGCTATACTTTACAACTCATTGAGTTTACAGCGATTTACTAAAATTTAGTAGCGCTACTAATTTTTTATACTAATTTGATTGTACTATTATTAATGATATTTAGTAAATTTTTTTTTTGCTGATTTCAGCAAACCTATTTTAAATTTTACTTTACAAAAAGTTTACTAAAATTTTGTAGAGCCTACTAATTTTTTCTACTAATTTCATTGTACTGAGATTAGCAAAAAATACCGCTGGGCTCAAATTAGCAAAATTTCCCGTAATAACAGCATAATTTTTATTTGCCATTACAGACTTTTTTTTGGTGAGTGTATTAGCGATATCTTACCCCAAGTTAAGAGAAAGCCGTATAGGAAGACATATTCATAGAAAAACGTAACTTTTAGCAGAAATAAGAAAGTGCTTCTCACGGTTCTTGATCTTTGAGTAAGAAAAAGCCTCTTAAGAATACTTATTCATAAAAAATGCGACCAAAAGTAAAAATGACAAGTTCAGTGCCTAAGAGAATCATAAAATGAGACTCCCACTTGGAGAAGTACGATCATATTCTTAATTCTTATAACCTATACCACTACGGAGTCAGAGTTTGTCCTGATGTTTGTACCAAAAATATTAAACTGAGACGTCTGAAAATTGCTTTAGGTTACAAATATAAAGATATTTGGATAAAATTTGGTACATACGGTTTAATTCGTCCAGCGACGAAAGCTTTTAAATTTGGTTAGAATCAATCTACATTAAGGTCCTTTCTGAATTGAACTTAAGTGGTATTAAAACACATAAAACCATAAAAATCTAGTGCAAATTTGGGTTATAAATGTTCTATGGGACCATTGATCACGCCTCCGAAATTGGAGAAAATCATATAATATTTGTATCTAGCCTTCTTTTAAACCCTCTTTCCCGTTATTTACTTCAGCGAACTTAAATCAAACTACAGGTCGCAAGTATAATATCAATGAAATTTAGAGTACATAAATTTCTACTAGCCCTGGGACAAACCCTATTTAATATGGGTAGAATCGGATCATACTCAGACCTACCCTAATTGAATTGTGTTGAAATGGTATTTAAACACACAAAACTGTAGGTATTTGGTTGAAATTTGAGTTGTAAGCGTTGTATAGGACCATAAATCTTGCCTTAAAATTTTTACCTAGTCACCATATGAACCCACCTTCCCGTTATTTGCTTAAATGAACTTTAATCAAACTACAGCTCGAAAATATGTAGATATGGAAAAAATTTGGTATATAAGTTTCCACTGACCTAAGAACGATTCCTATTGATTTTGATTAAAATCGTTTCAAACTCAGATCTACCTCCTATAAAAAGTTCCTGTGTAAATTCGGTTTAAATAGTTCTTGAACACACAAAGCCGTGATTAGAAAAACCTGACCTAGTCCCAATATAAGCCCATGATTCCTGTGTTTACTTAAATGAAAATTTCGTGAAATTTTATTCTATTTTTTTCTACCTGTTTATAAAAAAATGATGTATAGAATTTAAGCCGCTTTCCGAAACTTGACCTAAAATATATTAGGTGTAGGGTATCATATAGTCGGCATGCCCCAATTAAATATTTTTATTAGTTTCATAGCAAAAAATTCTTAGAGAAAAAATATTATATTTTTGAAGAACTTTTTCTAATAGAAAATTCTTTATACATACTGTACCCTGCGGGAAAAAGGGGTCAGTTGGGGATTAGAACCTGTCCCGTGATAGGGTGAAACTGGTTTTTAAAGTCCTTTCGCGTGACCTGTTTAAAAGTCATGACATGTTATTATGCGTTCGTTGTGTGATATGTTTTTTATGGTTAGTTGTGTGACTTGTTCTTTTAGACTGTAACATGTCAGAGAGTGTAATTGACCCCCCTCCTAGGACAAACCCATGTTAAAGTGACCTTCTCATCCCGTGACCGATCCCTATCACAATAAACCGGCCACGTGACATGTCCTGGGATAGGTAATTTTCTCGCAGGGTATTTACATCTCACCCACCGATTTCACGGAAATTTGGGTATGTGATGGAGGAGTGAAAACGAGCGATTTTTAATTTGTAATCACAATGTACTCGCGAAGATAACAAAGGGTATTTTATTTTTGGCTTTTCTTTCAGAATATATTGGATTTTTCCATGGGTGCTAAAAAACTATGTCGGAAGGTGAAATAATTATTTTTTTAAATTTTCCGAAATTTCGATAATATACTTTATAAAAAAATTATGCTCAAAAAATTTTGAAAATTAATTTTCAATTGAAAAAGCTGAATTGTAAATTATAAAATATTTATTTGACGTGCTTTTAATGCATTCTATTAAATCCCGTTAAAAGGCTGTCGTAATCTACGGGTTTGGGTTTTCGACTGGAAACACTGCAGTTTTGGTGTCGAATAAAAACTAAAAGAAATTTCGAATGTTTTTCGAAGATATCTGATGCATTTTTTTTAAACACTCTGGGTTCGATTCCTAACGTGAGCGAATCAAAAAATTTGAATTATTTCTAATTAAATTTTAGACAGTCTAAACACATTATCATATTCCAATTTTCATATAACTTTTATGTGCAACTGAAATAGAATATGTTGACACTTTATTAATGTCACTTTATCCCATCTTCCAACACTTTAGGACTTTATTGAATGTAGATTTTAACAGTTGAAAATAATCAAAATCACGTAAATTTGTTAAATGATTTTGTTAAAAAATAAAAAAAATCATTCCTTGATGATATGTTTATGCCAAAAGCTATATTTGATGCAGTTCAAATGGGGGTGGGGTGGGGGAGGGGGATCGCTCTTATCTAGATCTTTGACACATGTCTGATGAATAAAATTAACTCTAGGATATGTTAAGGAAGTTTGAAATAATGATGTTATGTTGGCTGTATATAACTAATGTTTCCTTAGAATTGGTTAAAGGTAAAAGGAAAAAGTTACTTAATTTTGTTAGGCAACAAGGAAATTTAGCTATTTAGCTTAAGGCACGTGTCAGGATGGTGTTGGAAAATATGAAATTGATTTAAATGGAAATGATAATAAGAAAATGAGATAAAACTATAATAAAGACTTTAAGGAATGATTTTATTATAATTGAAATTTAATACAAGATTTCGTATTTGAATTTATAAAAAGTTTTTAAGTGTCACTGAAAATCTTTAAAATTTTTTGGAAAAAAATAAATTCTTAAGAATTTTAAATATATAACATTCTATTGAAATATCAAATTATTACCTTAAAATCAAACATCAAGAATTTAATACAATTTGAATAAAATTCTTTACATTTTTTAAAACAAAAATCTTTTTATTTCTTTTCTATCAAAATATACGAGTAATATTCCCAGAAAAGACACCCCTTTTTATTTGCCAACCCACCTCAAAATGCTTATAAATTTACTTTATATCATCACAGCTTAAAATAATCATAAGTTTGTTTAACAAAACCCAAAAATATGATTATTTTTCAAAAAAAAAATTATATTATCTCCATCGACAAACCACCCCCCAAAATTGCATTAAAAATTCCACCCTGTTTTACAATAAAAAGTTCCCCCCCCCCCCCCCCCCCCCCCACCCCAACTGAATGCACGTGTTTCTGCTTCTGACAAAATATAAGAAAAATATGCTAATATCCATGTAATCCCTGTAAAATGTTTTGTATAAAATGAAAAATAACAAAATGCCTTTAAACATCATCATAACTCAATGTCAAATGGGATATTTGGAAATTCGCATCATAAAGTTTTGGAATTCTTTCAGTTATTGTGTGTTGAATTTAAAGCTATTTCTAATATTATTAAATTTTACCACTCTTTCCATTCAACATAACACAACACTTGTTTTTAAAATGTTTATAGTAATAATGCAACCCTGCTTTATGTCACTGTTTTTGTCTAACAGATGGTAGCGTGAAATTTGGAACGAATTTTTTATAACAATATGAAATTTGCTTTTGGTTTCGTTTTAACAGTTTCTTTATTTTTTTTTTTTAAGTAATTTTTTGGTTTTACAATAAAATTTATACAACTTGTGTTGTTTGTTTTTTGGTTAGGAAATATTTATGTGCAGTTGGAAGGGAGAGGTAAAAAAGGGAGAAAAATTAATTAAATTTGAAGATTTAAAGTTCTGTTGTAAGGGAGTATTTCCATGGATTTTCGAGATTTTCGAGAATTTTGATAATTTCCCTGTTTATTTTTCCGTGACAAAAAACTTTATTAAAACTGCATCCCACAGAATATTCGCAATGTGAAATTTCACAAATTTCATCGCTTTTCTTTATACTCATATGAAAACAATTCCACGAGATTGAACACTAATGCGTCTCTCAGTGTATCCATCTCTTTCCAAATGCATAAGTAGATGCTGCACTACTACTTTTTTCCTTAAAGTAATCAATGCGATAATAATTCCAAATTTGAGGAGGATTTAAAAGTTCTGTTGATAAAAGTAAGGAGTATTTTTAGGATTCTCAAAAAATCCAGTAATGAGTCGGTCCAAAAAATTCGTCTTGGAATTTTGTTTTTCTTCTTCCAAGAGCCGACACAAAAAATGACATTTATTCAGGATTTCCGCTAATTCAGGGAATTTTTCTCTTTTTTTTATTAATTTTGCCAACGTATATTACTCCAGGCAGTCTTTCACACTTTCGGATCTTATTGAGTCGGATTCTTATATCACAAAATTTTAAGTTTGTTACAAGCTAATTTGTATGCAAACTAAGTCTACACATAGAAATGTTCTTCTGGCTCCCGGACCACAACACGGTTTTTCAGGTGGAGGTTGTAACTATTACAGAGTGCATTTGATTTTTAAATGCGACTGATTATTCTGGGGATGCAGTAATTTTCACTGATAGTCAGGCTGAGGTTAGGGCTCTGTCAGTGGAGTCCGCGAAATCGAAGGTGGTTTTGAAATGCTAAAGGGTGACTAGCGCTTATTCCGGCAGGAGAACGTGGAGTTGAGGGGAATTAGAGGGCTGACGAGCCGACCAAGGATGGATCAAATCTGGTCTCTGTTAATCTTCAAAATTGGGGACCTTGTACAAGGAGATCTGGAATGAGGATAATGTTGGTGCGATCACAAAGATATTGTAGGGTGACCCGGCTGTGGGAGAATCTTAAACCAGGGGAAGAGGGAACTGGCCAACATGATGGGAATTCTCACAGGCCACTCTAGACTGCGATCACACCTTTCGAAATTGGGAAGTAGTGACTCTGTCGTGTGTAGGGCCTGCGGGAAGGACGATAAGACCCTGAGGCACTTTGTTTATTTTTACCTGACTTTCGCGAGGAGTAGGGTTAAGTATTGTCACGGCGACGTTATACCGTCATTAAGGTGCTTGCAGAGGATTAATTTGAAAAAACTGAAGTGATACCTGAGATGAATTCTTCAGGTTAACCGAAATGTTTATTACGCCATTTTTGAATGAACATGAAGGGTAAGTGGCCTTTCCTCTAGTCAAACTAACCTATGTCTAAACATGGTTGTTGATATTGTGCTTGTATAACTCAGTGAACAAAATATTTTCAAAATATCTTTATGTTTGCAACATGTAGCATGCAACCAAGCGTACGGGCCAATTTATAGGGGACATTTATATGGGCAATAGATCTAACCAAAATCATTAGGTTTCGTCCTTGGCCCCATATAAGTCAGAGCACCAAAATTTATTAAAATATTTTTATACTTGTAACCTGAAACTTGCGAGCAAGAATATATGGGAAAAAATAAATTGACCGATATGGTCTTTAAACTCATACAATGACCATGTAGTCGTGTAGGGTATACAACTAAATTACACTTTATAAGCCAAGAATCGATTCATCCTTTGACCCTTTTACTCCTATCAGAATTTAAAATAAATGCACCTCTAACTAGAACATAACGAAATTTTGTAATGAATTTGGATTTTTATAAGAATTATTTGAAAACTTTAACCAGACTGGAGTAGGGTGTCGTATGTAAAATGGGATAAAAATGGGGTTAAAAAGTAAAAAAAAAACGGTAGAACTAGTAACTTAAAATTTACCATGTAGATTCCTCCTTCGGCGTTTACATCCTTTAAGACAAGGTTTTTGGAAGTATTTAGTTGGAGGGGCAAAAGGGAAAGTATAGCACTTTCACGTTTTACGACGGCGGATCAATAAGTCCGTGACTTTTCGAACTTCCCTCGTAGTTATATGAAATGCAACACTGCTCCCATCAAGTACCACCTGTTAATAGACTATTGTCAAATTTTGAGCAAGTTCCGTCATTTACTTTGTGTTTAAAAGCTGTTCAAAACATACAAGCTCGTGGATTTTTAAAAAAATTTAAAAAGTGAATTTAGAGTGCTCATTAAACATTATTTTTTGCGAAAAAAAAACCCGTCAATCAAACCAAGGAAAAGCTTGATAAATACTATGGGGACTCTGAACCATCGATTTCAATGGTAAAAAACTTTCGTTGTGTTCGCATAAGTACAAATGACGCTGAACATTCTGGACGGCTATTTGAGGTCAATACACCCGAAAACAAACGTTATGGTGTTGTCCTATCGAAGAGTAAAAGTGCGTGAGATTGTTGATGCCATAGACATTTCATATGGCAGTGATTTCGATTTTAAATGATCAGTTGGATTTAAGAAAGCTGTCTGCAAGATGGGTGCCGCGTTTGCTCTCAATTGACCACAAAAGCAATCATGTTACAAGTGCAGTTTCCATGGCGAAAATCCATGAGTTTGGCTACGAATTGCTCCCTCATCCGCCCTATTCTCCGAATTTAGCACCCAGTGACTATTTCCCATTTCCAAACCTAAAGAAATGGCTCGGTGGAAAGAGATTTAGCTCCAACGATGAAATTATTGATCAAACAAATGCCAATTTTATGGATCTCGAAAAATCCTATTTTTTTTGGAGAAACGTTGGACTAAGTGTATTGAACTAAAAGGAGATTATGTTGAAAAATAATTTTTTTTTTGCAAAAAAAAAAAACTGTGTTTCATTCAAAAAGTCACGAACTTATTGATCCGCCCTCGTATCTAAAGACTTTCGATTAGAAAACTGACAAATATGTGTTCACTGAAGTATGGGCTAAATTGATCAAAAAACGTGGTGCACTCGACTCTGACAAATTAGAACCACTTTGATGCAAGGGCATTTCTTATTGCTGAAATAATTCAATTTTCGGAAGATATTTTAGTCATAAACAATTTTACAAAAAGAATAAAACAAAAACACTCTCATAAATCAAAACAACGGATACTAATTTGAAAACTTTTCTAAGTCAACTCTCACAAACTAGAATCTCAGAAAATCAAATCGTACAACAATTAGAAGCACAAATTCTAATATGAAAGATTTCTATGGTAGATTCTAACTTCTGGAAGGTTCGCATGACTTCGTGTTTAATTTGTGAGAGTCTCCTCTAAAACTAGTGTTAAATAGGGAAGTTCCCCTTTAATGAACTGTGCAAATTCTTGAAGCTAGAAACCTGAAACTTAAACTTGAAACGTCCACTACAAAAAGTTGAAACAAATTTATTTAAAGAGGAAAATCCATAGAAAAAAAAAATAAATTTTCTTCTTAATATATTCCGATGTATTAAACTACCAATATGCAAAGCTAGTGCTAATATATTTATTTTTAGGAAAAATCCCATCAAAAGTCAAAAGCATAATAACAAATTTCAGTTTGTTATTAAGAATATACCAAACGTTTTTAGCATAATAAATATATTTAAATATACAAAATGTTCTATAATTTTTTTTTTGTTGGATACATAAAAGGTTTACTTAACCAGTAAGAATGAATATGATGATTATATAATAACAATATAATCATATTTTATGATATATAATTTGATATTTCAGAGATTTAAATTCAAATAAACACTTTAAGAGGATTTCTTAAAAAAATAAATAAAATTCAAAGAACTTGAATATTATAAAAAAAAAACATTTTTGTAACAAAATGCAATCAAGTTTATTAGGAAAATATACAATATTTATATTTTAGAAGAAAAAAAAATACATCAAAATCTAAGAAAAATATAACAAAGCATTTAGACTATCCTCAAAAACAATCTAATAAAACTTGTGAGATATTAAGAAAAATATATTGTAGTTTATAATTAAAAATACGTTGAAGTTTATAAAATTAAATTTTTAAGCCAGTCTAACTGTAGTACAAGAGTGCATTATCAAATTTGATAGGGGTTTCAAAACTACTAAAGATACTTAGATAGATGCTCACTTCAGTTGTATTTCTTCAAATACAACATGGTCACGCATACATAATAAGTTATTTTTTATACAAGATTTTCCTCTACGGAAAAAAAAACTAAAACTGATTCCATAGTATAAAATTTATAGAGAAAATCAAGTACTTTATATGCATATGATGTGTAAAAGAATATATAACTATAAATGTTGAAAATAATGATTATGATTTTAAATTTGATAATAAGATACTGGATTCATATAGAAACAACATCACACTTGGCTAGGAATACACCAACAATTTGTATCCTTAAAGTTTTTATTTTTTTTTTTTTGGTTGTTGGGTTATCACATCTGACTGTTATTATATGCAAATGTTGGAATAATTTCTATAGAAACCAGCAAAAAAAACTTCTAAAAGTTAAGGAAGATAAAGAAAAAAAATCACTGTTCAACCATAAAAATCATAATAAATATGTAAATCAGTTCAAACATACTTATAAGATTTTTTTTTACAATTTGATTTACTTTTTTTATGAGAAAACATGATCGACAAAAAATTCATATAAAAAAACTGGAAGAAAAATTTGATGAGAAATTGTTTAAAAATCAAGTACGGTTGATGTTGCACGTACAAGTACGGTTGATGTTGCACGCAAATCGTAAACATTGTATGCACTTTAAAAAAAAAATGACAGAATATTACCAAATATTAATTCTATCGATTGGCACACTGAAAATAATATTTATGTAAATTAATTATGGCTCCCAACCGAATTTTAATCAATAAGTCCGTGACTTTTCGAACTTTCCTCGTAGTTATATGAAATGCAACACTGCTCCCATCAAGTACCACCTGTTAATGGACTATTGTCAAATTTTGAGCAAGTTCTGTCATTTACTTTGCGTTTAACAGCTGTTCAAAACATACAAACCACGTGGATATTTTTTAAAAATGGAAGAAAGTGAATTTCGAGTGCTCATTAAACATTATTTTTAGCGAAAAAAAAACCGTCAATTAAACCAAGGAAAAGCTTGATAAATACTATGGGGGCTCTGCACCATTGATTTCAATGGTGAAAAAAGTGATTTACTGACTTCCGTTGTGGTCTTACAAGCACAGAAGATGGCAAACGTTCTGGACGCCCAGTTGAGGTCTCTACACCCAAAACAATTGAAAAAATTCACGATATGGTGTTGGCCAATCGGAGATTGAATGTGCGATAGATTGTGGTAGACATAGGCGTCTTACATGGCTCAGTGGTTTCAATTTTGAACCATCACTTGGATATGAGAATCGACCAGTTTAGTTTCCATAGAAAAAATCCATGAAGTAGACTATTAATTGCCCCCTCATTCGCCTTATTCTCCGGATTTAGCCCCCAGTGACTATTTCCTATTTCCAAACCTAAAGAAATGGCTCGGTGGATTTAGATTCTATGGAACTCGAAAAATCCTGCTGTTAAACGCAATGTAAATGACGGAACTTGCTCAAAATTTGACAGTAGTCTATTAACAGGTGGTACTTGATGGGAGCTGTGTTGCATTTCATATAACTACGAGGGAAGTTCGAAAAGTCGCGGACTTATGGATCTGCCCTCGTATCTCATACAATACGATAAATTTAGATTTATGTATTCCATCAAATGTATGCTTCATATCGCTCCTTTTTACTTCAAGACTTTCATAAGTAAAAAAAAACGTTAATGATGCAGAAATATGCGCCACACCATAATGTAAAACATATCTCTTTCTCTTATTAAATGGCGAACAAAAGTACCCAGCAAAAACATGGTATCAACCAACTACTTATCAGGCTATTTACTCGCTTAATTACTTTTGTTCATGATGTCCAAAAAGTAATGGGTACTCATTATTTTTTGGCTGTTTGTAAGCGACCACCTATTACTTTGTATTTTTTGTAAGCGAAAGGATAATGACCACTCATTACTTTTGGGACATCGCGAACAAAAGTAATTAAGCGAGTAAATAGCCTGGTAAGTAGTTGAAATCCTGTTTTTGCTGGGTATTTTGTATTTTTTTTTTCATTAGTTAGGCTAAATTGAAAATATTACACGCATTTTCTGTAAAATCGATTTTTTGTGTATAACAGTCTTGCAGTAAATGAGCGATATATAGTTTATATATTTATTGCTTCCAGCATTATACAGGGTGGGACATTTAAAATTTTAAATTTGAACTACCGATTACTTTGACTTTGCAAGGTAGAATAATATTAATTTTTATTTTCAGGTTTAAGTTTAACATTTCCAAAATGGGCCGCATATGCTCGAACAAAATTGAGAAATATTAAACATTTACTTCCAAAGTAGTAAGCCTTTCAGGCAAACTGTAAGAAATTTATGTTCTCGAAGAGATCGGGCTTTAGTTCAGTTTGCGTCAATTTGTGAAGAAAATGGATCGTTATTGGAAAAACCAACCCGTGTACGTTCTTGTCCAGTGAGTTCAATCGAAACATCCCAGCGATATAGCTCGTTACCTTTTTCACTATTTGCAAGCATAAAGTAATAAGTTGCTCATTATTGAAAACATCCCAGCGATATTCTCATGCGTTTCCTTGTAATGATAGCTCGTTACCTTTTTCATTATTTGCAAGCATAAAGTAATAAGTTACTCATTATTGATTACGTAATATATGATTTATAAATGTAAAGTAATAATTAAAATATTTTTAAAAATCTATTTTTAGATACATTACTTTGTGTTTTTTTGTAAGCAAAATGGTAATGTATGTTTGTTTTAATGACACTAGCGAAAAAACGAAGCGCAACAATTCATTTAAGTTTAAAGCAATCAAATACTATATGCGTCGATAGCTCAGTGGGTAGAGTTCTTGGCTGGAAACCAGATTTCCCTGGTTCGATTCGACCACATTATTTTTAATTACAAATATTTTAAATAAAATATATGTAATAATTTTTTTTAATAAAAATTCCTCTTTTTTAAAAATCTATTTTTAGGCACATTACTTTTTCCATTCTCGTAACCATATAAGTAACCCCTTACATTATCACCTCTAAAGTAATGGGTATATACACTACTTTGAGGCTCATCGCCTGTAAAATTCATCAATGAAGTAAGGTGTAAAGTAATCCATCGGCCCCTATGGCTATACATTACTTTACCCATTATTTGGTAATGTGTGGTTTTGCTGGGATTGCTGCTGTGGCTGAGAATGTCCATCAACATCAACTCGTCATCGTTCTCAGGAACTGAACATTTCTCGCACTTCTTTGAGAAGAATTTTGCATAAAGACCTCCGTATGAAGGCTTACAAAGTGCAATTGGTCCAACAACTGAAGTCTCATGATCAGCCGATGCGTTTTCGCTTCGCCCAATGAGCTGTAGATTGTTTGGCAGGAAATGAAGAATTTTACCGAAAAGTCATGTTTTCAGATGAAGCTCATTTTCATCTCGTTGGCTATGTCAATAAGCTAAATTGCCGCATATGGGGTTCAGAGAACCCACACGTGACTATTGAGAAGCCAATACATACACAACGATTCACTGTTTGGAGTGGATTTTGTGCTGGCGGCATCATTGGGCAAGGAGCCATCGTTACCGTCAACGGTGAGCGTTAACGTGCCATGTTCAACAAATTTTTATTTCCAAAAATTCAAGAGAATGATGTGGACGACATTTGGTTTCAACAGCTAACGCAACCATCGATATTTTACGCACTGTTTTTGAAAATCGAATAACCAGCGGAAATTGTGATGTCAATTGGGTGCCTTGGAACTGTGATTTAAACCCTTTAGATTATTTTCTGTGGGTTGCCATTAAGGATCAATGTTAAGCAAACCATCCAGAGACAATTGAACCTAATTGAAGCGTTGAAACATAAAATCAAAGTTGCTATTGAAGAGATTTGAGCCGCAACAATCGAAAATGTACTGAAAAATTGGGTTAATCGGATGAGGTATTGCCGAGCAAGTCGTGATAGTCATATGAATGATATGGTGTTCCATTCTTAAATGACAAAGTTCAACCTTTCCAATAAAACCAGAAATTTGAAAAAATAATCTGTACTTTTTTTGTAAAATTTTAAATGGCCCACCCTGTATAAATATATGCCCCAAACACAACAAATATTTACAAAAAAAAAAATTATTTCAAAATATCGATAATAAATTAGACTTGACCTAAATTAAAACTTATTGTTAGATCTACAAAATTTAATGTTTAGCATTATAACCATAAGGTGGTTCAATAAGTATCATCCTACTGGAAAGTGCTGTCATTTTTGCAGCTCTGGACACTTTCGAAATTTATAGTGAATAACAATTAATCACTGTTTTGGATTTAAATAACGATTTTTGGCGCAGAACGACGAAGTTAATGATTTTTGATCAAAATTTATCATGAACGAAGTCAATGAGAAATATTCTAAGTTCTAGGGAATGGTAAGTCTACGCGTAATTCATTAAGCCCCATTAAATCCTCCCGAAGTCACCGTGTGGTGTGCAGTTTCGTTAGAAAAGAAGATTTGACATTATTTTTTCCAATAACATGACGGTAACGCTATTACCGCGATTGCTTTAGATGCTGACTGAATTGTTCTTACTGGAAGTTGATGAACTTGATTTGGAGGACATGTGATTCCAAAAGGACGGGGCCAATTGTCATACTGAATTGTCCTTACCGGAAGCTGACGATTTGAATTTAGAGCAGATGTGATTCCCGTCCTTTTGGACGGCACAATGCATATTTTCAATGATGCCTTCCCAGTGCGTGTAATCTCGACAGCCACATTTCCCGATCTGACTGTCTTGGACTTCTTGCTCCGGGGACATTTAAAGTCGTTGGTGTACGCTAACAAGCCTCGCAACTGGTAGAAGTTAAAAAAATAACATTTGAGCCGAAATTGACAACATACAACACCACAAATGCTGCTCACAGTTTTTCAAAATGTAATCATAAGAGCCCAAATTTAAATCAACGCCGAAGGAGGTCATTTGTTGGCGACAATTTTCCACAATTAATAGAAACAAAATTTAGAAGTGCGAATAAATATAATCAGTTAAAAACTAAATAAGTTTTTACTTTTATAAAAGTTATAGCGAAAGAAAATCAGATGATGGTTTTTGCCCCACCTTGTAATAGTCAAACTAGATCATCATTTGGTTAGTGGCTGCAACATCATTTCTGACAAACTTGTGTTTGGAAAATCACAAAATTATTCAAAGTTTCTATGACTATTCAGAAGTTTTCTAATATCTCGACTGTGACAAATAAACAAAATAAGCTGTCTTAACGACAAACCGTCGCACTGTCATTAAACATTGCTAACCGCTACGTGTACCTGGTTTGGACCTAAATAATATGTAATATTACAAGAAAGTAAATGTTTAGTCGATTTCCAAACATTTTTATTTACACAAATGTTTTTTTTTTTTCTATAAATTTAAAGAAATGTACAGACATTTTTAAACAACTATAAATAGGTAAAAAATATTTTAATAAAATTCTAGTTCTTTACTAACATTTGAAAGGAATACAGTAGTGGAAATATATACAAAAAAAATGAGTTTAATAAAATTCGGTTTAATTTCCATAGGTGAGTTTAAGGACTTAACCCAAGTCAATCATCTCTGTCTATCCATATCTATTATTACCGAGTTTTGGAGACGTAAAAAGTTCATTTTTAAAAGAGAATTTAACATAATTTCATACTGGGTAATCGTAGATGGGAGTAGTCGACGTGTTAATCAACCTTGATGATTCTATTACAATAGAGGGCATGATACTTTTGAAGTTTTTGAAATCACTAGTGCTCTATGAGGTATTAAAAAAAAACTTATTTTACTTCAATGGGGTTAAGTGCTACGAGACCACCGAAAGAGGGTGCAGCGATATGTATGAGAGATAGAAAAAACCAACATATTATTTTTCTAAATTTATTTTGCCGTTGCTGGGGATCGAACCCGCAACCTTCTGTTTAATAGTCCAACGTGCTAACCAATAAAAACCAATTACTTTTATATGAAGGTTTTTTAGGAGGGGGAATTGACCCCTTGTGATATATCACCATTTTCTGCGAAAATAAACAGTTTTATCAGTTATGTGAAATGTAACAAAGGCCCAAAATTCCTATTAAAATGATCCGTGACAGTTGTTACAAATTTTCTGGACCATTACCTGAATAATATTTTTATATAAGAATTCAGTTACATGTCACTGAATTCTCCTAAACAGTTCGTTGATATATCCTAGTCCAGTTTTGCCAGTTGCCAGAATAGTGAGAGGTGAATTTTTGCCTTCTAAAAAAGTGACACGTGACAGTTTGTACATATTTTCTGGATCTGTATCTGGGGAAAATTTGAATGGGACAAATCTGTGCTATGTTAGTGAACTCTTTAAAATATCAGTTTTCAGCTCCGGAAAATTTGTACCAACTGACACTGGTCACTTTTATAGCAGTAAAAAATTAACTCATTGTGACTTCTCACACAACTGACTTAGGACATCTTTTCGAACTATTTATTTTAGGAGAATTCGGTGATATGTAGCAGGCCCCAAGTGGCTAATTTCCTCCTTATATGACACTCCATGGAAAAGGGGGTCGGGTTGGGGATTCGGACCTGTTCCGTGATAGGTGAAAACTGATAGGTGAAATGAGGACCGGTTCCTAAAGTATCTACCACTTGACCGGTTTATAAGTTATTACATGTTCTTTTAGACCAGTCCTCTAACATGGCACAGAGGGCAATTGACCTCCTCCTAGGACAAGTCCATGTTAAAGTAACCGGTCCCGTGACCGGTCCCTATCACAATAAATGGGTCACGTAATGTATCCTGGGATAGGTCCTTTTCCCGCAGGGAAACTACAACAGTTTTTGCAAACTTTCTACACACATGAAACAGATTCATCTTAACAACCGAATTTCTTGCCAACTGAATATTTTGGTTGCAGCAACCGAATTATTTAATTGTCCCAACCAAATGTATTTCTGATACAATTGAAATATTTGCTTTCAACCGAAATTCTGTTGCATTAATCGAATTTCGGTTGAGACAAACAAACACTCCGAATATTATGTAGTTAACTGTTTGTAGTTTAATAAAAAAGTTTTCCGCTCCATTAAAAAACAAAGAATTATCTATATTAACTTTTTTATACATTTATTCGAAATAATTTACTTTCATTTACCATTTTTTTCAGTTTCATTTATTTTTTTCATTTGTTTGAAATTTAATAAAAATTTACCCACAAAACGGAAACTTGTGGTTTATTTGTGTCCGTAACAGTTATTACAAATTTAAATTTTGTTTGCTGTCTGTTTCAAAAAAAAATATTCAAAATTTTTCAATACAAATTACAAGAACTTTATAAACACACATACATACACAAACACACTCACACAAAAAGTGTTTATAGCTTCATATGCAAACATACATTTTGTATTGTACGAGTATATTAAAAAAACAAAAAATACAAAAACGGAAACAATTTTAAATAAATGAAAAAAAAAAACATTTATTTTTTAAGGATTGGTAGTTAAAATTTTGACATTTATTTCAACTGATTATATCATTTGTTCCCTACGGATGTGTCAGTTGATTAATCAACATTTAAAAATAAATAACAAATGGCATTTAATTTAAATGAAAATTAAGTAGATCGGTTTTTAAATGAAATATCATTTCTTTTAAATGATACATATTTTCAGTTATTTTAAATTACAAACTTTTTTAAGTGAACCAACTAAACCATTCGGTTGGCAAGAAATTCGTTTATTACAATGAATCCGTTTTCTCTGTGTAGATTTGGAAATTTTTTAAGATTTCCCAATACACAGACAGAATTTTTCTTGAACGAGTTTTAATAAAACTATTCAGTAAACTATTAATTAATGAAAAAAGTCCTAAATTAAATGAAAAAGCTTTATAATTTAAATGAAACTATTTTTTTTATCAAACTCATTCATTAAGTGTATGAAATTTTTTAAAAAAAATATAAAGAATTTTTGCATAAAATTTTATGAAAAACTGCAGTAATTTAATGAAAAGTGTTATTAAGGGTTAAAAAGTTTTAAAATAATATTTCTTGTAAATATTCCATATTAGCTATACCAAATCTAATCCTCAGCTTATGTACAAAATTTAATTAGATGATTTTAAAAAACTCCACCACATTATATCCGTTGTTTAAAAAACTTCAGATTGGCAGTCAGGAACCTTTAAACCCCTATATTAGATATTTTTTTAATCACATGAAAATGGTTTATTAAGGGTTATTTGAATATATTTTTTGTAAAATTGTATTAGAGACTAGCAATTACCTTTCTGAGAGCTCAGAAATTGTGAAGTATAAAAGACTCTAAAATATGATAATTTTTAGAGTCATAAATAAAACTTAATTGACTCTTAGCCCCTGATTCATAAAGACGGCACAAATTATAATTTGAGGTCTAGCATATGTATTTTTGTTTTTGTACACAACAACAAAGCACAAGTACAAGGCGCAAATACAACTTTGTACCGTCTTTGTGAACCAGGCAGTTATTTATAAGCCTATTTAAAAAAATATTGTAAAATTTATCAACACTCATAAATGACTCAAAAATGAATCATAAATGACTCAAAAATTGGTTCGAAATGTCCAATAATGCTCATACTTAAGAGTATTTTAGGGGCCACAAAAATCGCTCCAACAGCTATAATTTTAGATATTTTTGGACTCTAATTAAGTAATAGGAATCTTAAAAAATCAATTTATTTTTTAAATGTATTTCTGCAAAATTTGCCCACCCTCGATTTTATTAAAAAAAAAAATATATTTGCAAAATATGGAATTTGTATAAAATATTTAAAATTAGAAAACTTACCTTCAGCATATTTAAAAAGAGACCATAACTCTCTGAAAAAAAAAATATATAAAATAAATATTAGTTTTGATTTTCAAGGTAAACCTTTTTAGATCAGATATAGGTATTATGGGAGGAATTTTTGTAAAAATGGAGGAATTTTTGTAAAAATTAATGGGAGGAATTTTTGTAAAAATTAATCATCCATAAAAATTCTTATAATAGTATTTCGACGGAAAGAAGTTTTAGGAAAGTTTTTTGATTATGAAAAAACTCTCCTCAATTAAAAGTTCCCTTAAAAAATGGGTACTTTTGTAGAAATATATATATATTTTTTTTGATAGTTTGTTCCATTATCTTTTCAGTTTTATGCTTGCTGACATTTGCACAAGCCGCCAATTCTAAAACTTCCTCATCTTCGGCAATAAAACTTTCGGAAAAACAAAATTATCAAACTGTAGCCGATCCAAAGAATGTTATATATAACAAAGCAGCTGATCAATATGAACATTATGTTTATTTAGATGAAGATGGTAATGAAGTTGATTATAAGAAAGATAATGAAATATACTACTGTGAAAATTGTGATTATGGTGATTATGACCAGGAGGAGGAGGAGGAGGTAGAGGACGAAAAGGAGGGTGATAATGATGATGATGACGAGGAATGTGTAATAGTTTTTACATATCAAAGCTTCCCCGATGGTTATTATGATGATGATGATTATGATTATGAGATGGAGATGGAGGACAAGGATGGTGATAATGATGATTATGAGGAAGTATGGATACATGTGGATAAAGATGGCAATGAAATAAATAGTAATGAAGATGAGAATGAATATGATAAGGACGATGGTGCTAAAGAAAACCATGATGAAGAGAATGAAGATGTAAATAAGGACGAAGATGAGGATGAAGACATAGAAGATAAGAACAAAGATAAAAAGCAAAATCAAAAGGTTGCAGCTCCTTCTAAACAACTTGAAACTAACACGGAAAGACCTTTAACTTAGAGATAAAATTTGATACATGTATAAATATCTTGTAGACTGGTGTAAATAAGAATAAAACAAATACATTTAAAAATATATTGAAACTAAATTAAATTTATCTCTTTCCACAATTCGAAATCCAAATTTTTATCCTATTCACATTATCCCTATTTTTTTCCTTCTCTAAACTTTCTTAAATGATATAAAAAAAATATTAGATTTTCTAAACTAAAATTAAGTTATTTCCATACTTTTTAACTTTTTTCTCCATCATCTCTTTCAAAACCCTTTACATTTGAAAAGCAAAAAAAAAAACAGGACTAAACACTGATTTCCAATAATTTTATAATGATTCTTTTTAAAGTATTTATTTGATGGCGCTTAAACTCAAGTACACCCTCGTTTATTTTCATTTTTTTTTTTCAATATATACTTTGAATCAAACTTTGTCCATTGCAACAATTTGTATGCAACATTCAACAGCAAAGCATATTTGAAGTGGCCCGTAAGGTGATGAAGTAGTTGGCAACTAACTTTACCACATTGAATGACTGCACTTTTGCAGTAGTACCCACCAGTATCCGGCAATCAACCAACACTTTGATGAAGACTTTGACCACAAGAAAATAAAAAATAAATGAAAAGTTGGTTTAAAAAAAATATACACTGAAAACTTGTTAAAGATGATGATAACAAGCATAAAGTGATAAAAAGTTTTGCTTTAGTTTTTTTTTTTGTTATTTGTTGAACAAATTTTTCTGTTGAAGATTCTAAGTAACGATTTAGCTGTTAAATAATATTTGAATTGTACTTGAGAGTTTTTGAAATCGTTATAAAGTACTTTTGGAAGAAAAAAAAAAAGGGAATATAATGAAGAATTTTTAAAGATATCTTTAAGGGTTTACACTGTACACATTTTAAAGGGTTCACACTGTATATCATTAGCAAGGGTTTAACTAAATATGAACATAATTAAATTTTTCGTATTAAAGAAACTTTTAATTTTATCTCTTATTTTTTACTAGAAGGTGGGGCAATAATTATCATTCTACTGGAAATTGCTGCCATTTTTGCAGACGGCCTCCTTTGTCAGTTTGGTTTTGACATTCGTGAAATAGACACATGCAAAATTTATACACTTAGAAAAAAAAGTTAGTAGAAAAATGTGTAAACGGTTTTCAATCCCAAAGGGTGTCCCAAGAAGAACGTAATTTTTAAATTTTAAATAAAACACAGATATTTAAAAAAAAAATCGTGAAACTTTATTATATCGTAAAGTAGACAGAATGAGGTTATGTATGGAACAATATATCGTGCAGATGGCCGCCGCGGCTTTGCTGGCATGCACGCGATCTTTTAATGAAATTTTCAATGACCGTTTTGCATGAATGCTGCGGTATTTCATTAATGCAGCGTCCAATTTCCTCTTTTAAGGCTTGAGTCGTCGTCGGCTTATTCGCGTAAACCATCGACTTCAAAAAACCCCAAAGAAAAAAATCTAATGGTGTTAATTCGCACGATCTAGGCGGCCAATTCTGATCTCCAAAACGCGAAATAACACAACCGGGAAATGACTGATGCAGCAATTGAATTGTTTCTCTGGCTGTATGACATGTGGCGCCGTCTTGTTGGAACCACATGCCCTCCACATTCATTTCTTCAATTCTAGGCAAGAAAAAACTGGTTATCATTTCACGATACCGAACACCATTGACTGTTTGCGCTTGACCTGCCTCATTTTCATAAAAAAAAGGTCCAATGATTCCTCCAGCCCAAAAACCACACCACACAGTGACACGTTGAGGATGCATTTGCTTCTCGTGAATCACTCGAGGATTTTCCTCACCCCAAATGCGACAATTCTGCCTATTGACGAAGCCATCAAGATGAAAATGGGCCTCGTCACTGAAGATGATTTTATCGGCAAAATCAGCATTTTCATGTTGTCTCTCCAATACCCAATTAACGAACTCCCTTCGCTGTCCATGGTCAGCTGGATTCAGTTCCTGAGTCAATTGAACTTTGTATGCATGAAGATGCAAATCTTTCGTCAAAATTCGCTGCAAAGTGGATTTGGAGACACCAATTTGCTGAGCTCGGTGTCGAATTGAGGTGGATGGAGTTTGAGCGACATCATCACGTACAGCTGCGACATTTTCGGTCGATCGACCTGGTCGATGGCGCGTTGTTGTCTTTACATCACTAACAGACCCAGTTTCGGCAAATTTATCCATTAATCTCTTTACAGTTGACTCTTTTGGAGCATTATTGTGACCCCAAATTGATCGCAATTTGCGAACTGTAGCCGCAAAACTTTTACCATTTTGGTAAAACAATTTCACAATGAGAATGCGTTGTTCATTCGTGTAGCGCTCCATTTTTACTAACCTCGTACCTTCTACTAGCAAACAATAACAATTGTTCAAATGTCAAACAATGACATTTCGAATATTTGCTAAATAATATTTTTTAATATTTACATTTTACAAATTACAGAATTTTTACAAATTTTTGTTGCTAATTTCAGAAATCATTTTACAAATTTTTGAAAACCGATTTAGAAAAAAAATTACTAATTTTAAAAAAGTGGATATTTAAGGAAATGTTATTTCTAATTAAAACTTACACCTACAAACTCAAATTGCCTTAAAATATTACATAGATTAAAAAAAATTGATCGGAAGTAAATATACCGACTCATGTCTTAAAATAGCACATCCACTTAAAATAGCACTAAAAAGTTTATTTTAGTTCTAAAAATCAGCCCTAAAACCAATTAAAATATGACTTTAAAAGTAAATAAAAAAATATTTTTCAAAACAGAAATTACCAACTTTAATCACAATGATAAATTCGTGTATGTTTTTACAATTTTTAAGCCTTTGATTTTTTTTTTAATTTTGTCTAAAATATTTTTTGAAAAAAATAAATAAAATAAAAAAATTTGATGCTCGATAAAAAAAAAGAAATTTGAAATTTCATAGTAATATTAATAATATTTAGTAAATTTTTTTTTTGCTGATTTTAGCAGATTTTAAATTTCACTTTACAAAAAGTTTACTAAAATTTAGTAGCGGTTACTACTTTTTCTTCTAACTTCATTGTACTACACGTCAGCAGACATGTGTTGCTAAGATTAGCAAAAAATACCGCTGGGCTCAAATTAGCAAATTTTCCCATAATAACAGCAAAATTTTCATTTGCTATTACAGACTATTTTTGGTGAATATTAATGAATTGTTTTTTTTTTTATTTGAATCGCGATTTTGTAACTCCACGATGAAGTGGTTGATTTTCCATAAAAATTACTCATGAGCCACCCTTAATTTTTATCTCAGTGGCCAAAACTTTCGGTTATGGGGGATAGAAAATCCTCACATAATTCATGAAGCACTATTATGCTACCTAAAAGTCATCGTGTGGTATACTGAGACGTCGAAAAATGCTGCGTAAAATTATGCAAAATATAAACAAAAGAACTCAATTTTATAAAAACGACGTTGGCGGCATTTTTGGACGGACATATTTTTCTACTATTAATTGACGCGATAAATAAATAAGTGCTTATAAACATAATCAGTTAAAAACTAAATGAATTTTCACTTTAAACAAAAGTTATAGGGAATGAAAATCAGATGATGGTTTTGCCTAATCTTGCACTTATGAAAAATTAGTAAAATTTAGTTATCAGTCTTAAAGAGTTTTTTTTTTTACTGATTAATTACTTTGAGTGTACTTTTCGATAAAATCGTACATTGGATAAAAATAGATTAAGATTACTTGTAGGTCCCTTTATGAATACAAATTTATGTTTAATAATCGTTGGCCGATTTATAGTTAAAATTTAGGATTAGTCAATCACCGAATTAAGCATTTTTAAAACTATTAATCGTTATTCTGTTTATGATCAAAATTTTTTTTTATGAATCCTAGGTGTTTATTAATCACCCTTATTCTAGTTGTCGTTATCAATGTCGTCGTAGTTTTTGAGTCAACATCACTTTGCTTCGACGTCGACATCACTTCGACACCAAATTGGTATTCTAAAACAGTGTTGTAACGACGTCGACAGTTTATCGATTTAAGCAGATTTATTTTGTTTATTATTTTTGCGAAAAAATGTTTTTTATGTGTAATTTAAATTCTGATACCAGTGATGAAGAAAATAAAGAAAATCTAGTATTGGAAAGAAGACTTCTTATACAGAAATCCAATATCTTTAATCTGCCGGATAACAAGTGAGTAGCAAAATCAAAGTCTGTTACTTTAAAGAATGTTAATCTTCTAATTTTTTAAAAGGTTTGAAAGTTACTTTCGGCTGAATAAAACAGCCTTCAAAGATGTGCTGGAAACAATAGCACATAATTTGAATGGAATCAAGCCCACATTTATTTCCAAAAGAATAAAGTTGGCAGCTAGATTAAGATTTTTAGCCCAGGGGTCGTACCAGCTCAGTGTTGGAAACGACTTTAACTTAGGGTTCAGCTGTTTCTGAAACTGTAAAAGATTTGCCACAGCTTCCTTCAGCGGGCTCAACATAAATTGCTTAAATCTGCCGCCACCTGTAGCATTACACTCGGCTTTGTTGGCTACCATTTTCTTTTTAACTTTAAATTTTAAGTCTCGCCAATCCTATAAATAAGTTTTTTTATATTTTTATAATGCACTTTATATGATCATGCTTTCTTTACCTTCTGCCATCCATCTCACATTATTCTCGGTGGGCCAAGTGCATTTAATAAATTTGATATTTCTTCCCATTTTTTCCGGTTTTTTTTTCAGTCATTACTTTTCCTCAAGTCGTTACTAAACATTGTGTCCACAAAATCAGAGTCGTTTTAAGACAATATCGTTGTCACATTTTCTTACAGAATACCAAATACTTGTCGACAGTCATCAATTATTTTCGATAACGACAACGGGAATACCAATTTCAAAAAAAAAAAAAAATCCCAAGACGACATTGTCTTGTGTCGACGACGACAACTAGAATAAGGGTGAATATATAATTTTAGATCAATCTAAGTTCAAAATGTATGAGCGTTGTATTTAAATAAGAAAAAAAGATTATATTTAAATCTTCTGCAGGCTTTTTTTTAAGGCTAAATTTATAATCTGAAGTTATAACGATGAGTAGATTGGTAAAAGTTTTGAATAGTTATTCAGGTATTGAGTACTGAAAACCGACCGTTTTATCATGTACTCAATACTTTAAGTACCTACTCAATACCTCCAGAGTTGTGTTTTTTTTGTGATTTTGCCATGAAATCACTAAAATAAATTACAATACAGTTTTTTTCTTATTTAAATACAACCTTGTTTTTTTTTTTTTGTATAAATACAAAATCAATGCCTTCAGTGATCACCCATAATCTAAGCTATATTCATTTAAAAAGCTTTAACCGAAAAAAGCATTCCGCTCACTGTTTCTCTTTTATAGAAAGCCGTTAATAAAAGCTTTATTTTAGCCATCTTTTCCCCACGCTTCAAGTTGAATGTAAACAAATAAATAAATAAAAATGACAAACACAAATATTAAAACAAAAAAAAAACCTGATAAAAATACAAAGATTGACAAGATCTGGCAAAAGCATGATATTTTAACAACTTTTTATTTTTGGTTTATTTTTATACACAGTCTCCCTTAAAGTTTAAACAAAAACGGTTATAGCTGCTAACGCTTACAAATTCCAAAAATATCAATCTATAAATAATGCCTAATTTAACATACACGGATCCGATTAACAATGATCAATTAATATTTTATAGACCAACAAATTTTGATAATCCATTTGACAATACCGCAACAGTAATATTAATGATTACAGCCTGGTTGTTATTGATTATAGGCTTTTCAATATGTTGTTGTTCTCAGTGTTTTAAGGGTGGATTTTGGTTAAGTAAATGGCGTTCTTGTGGTCTCCGTAGTGGAATAAGTGAACGTGGAGATGATTGGTATGATATTAACAGTATAACTACTATAGCGTTTGAAAGAGGTAAGTTTTAAATATACATGGTTTAGTTAAAGAGAGCCAACGAATATTTATTAAGCTTTTATAGAGAATTTTAACTTGCATAAAAAAGTTTTTTTTTTAAATTGTTTTTAATATCATTAAAAATTGTTGCCTACTTTTAGGCAGAAATTGTAAAGATATTAAACATGATTTGTGGATTTAATTTTGTTTGTTTAACTTTTTTTTTTTTTTTTTTGTTTTACATTTTTTATAACAAATTAACAATTTGTTATGTGTCAATAACAACCATAAAATATTATTTTAATTAGAATATTATTTAGAAGAATATGTAAATTCTTTGTAATATTTTAGTATATTAAGTTAAAATAGTTTTGATTTCTTTACAAAATTGTTGCTTGTTTAAAAGCAATGCAAAAGGAATATTGCAAATTGTGGCAAATTCTGTTGGAAAATTGGCTTAAAGCCAAGTTATGGTCGGCAACAATGTATAAAAAATATATTGCATGTGTAAAGAAAAATATTGCTGGTTATGGGTAAAGTTGTAATTATGCAGAAGAGAGATTGATTGTTTTAGATTAATAAGTAGGTTATAAGTAATAAGTACCTTAGTTTTACAAATATACAAATTTTTAATTTAAGAATAATAAAAGCAGGGACTGAAAGTGAACCTGAACCCGAACCTAAACGGGTTCAAGTTCGCTGTTTATAAAAACGTTGAACCCGAACCCGCTGAACCCAAAAATTTAACCAGGTCCGGGTCCAAAAAATAAAAAAAATATTCTTGCTGTTCATGGCGTGACAAATGTTTGATGGAAAAATCATTACATTTCTTCCATTCCAGTTTGCATTGCTCGGCACTATATCTAGTCTTTTTTATCAATGCAGAGCTATTTGCAAAAAACTAGGAATAACAAAAATTTCTCCTTTAGCTAAAAAGATAAACTTGAAGAAAGTCATGCTAGAATGTCAAACTACATAGAATTTCAATTATGCCTTATTGCAATACAGAAGTTTTTGTTCGGAATTACTGGATGCTGCATTAACTTTGAATATTTGTGAAGAATTCGTAAAAGTTTTTGCACCTGTTAAAAAATTAACGCTGAAACTGCAAGAAGAACAGATTATTTTAGGCGATTTTTATAGAATCCGGATTAATTTTAAATTAAGAGCTAACAAATATTCAAATATTACAAAAAGAGACAACCACTTTATTAATAATCCACTTTTGATTGCAGCATTATATCTAGATAGCAGATTTAAGTTAATGCTAAGTCCCGAAGATGTTGAAGATGCAAAAAAAAAAAACATATTTTAAAAACAATTAAAATTTTCAAAAATTTGCAAATGGAAAGAGAAGCAGAGAATTTTAAGAGAGAATCAATATCTTGTTCTTCAGCAGATGATGAAAATATGCTCGAACAAGTTCTAAAAAAGAAGGAACGATTTTCTAAATCATATTCTTCAAATGAGAGGGAGGGCCTTTTCAGCCTTGAAATTAATTTTGTCGCCACAAAGAACAAATTTAAAAGAAGAAAACTTAAAAAAATATTAATTATAAAACTAAACGAATTTTTTTTGAAAATTAAATAAATTTCCTTTGTATTTTATTCAATTTACATTTATGAAAATTAAAATTACTTTTTTTGACCTTTCAATATTGCAATCAACATTATTCTATTCATGTTTTAGGTCATTAAAACACTATTTTTCTTTATCGGAATATTCTCCAAATAAATACTTCATAGAGTTTTATTAGAAAAAAAATGTATCTATTACTTCAGATCTCTTTAGAAAGTAAAAAGATAACTTTAAGGTCCCAAAGCAAACACTATATTGGTTGTATAATTTCAACTAATTGAGAATTATACAAAGAACAATATTGTCTTTGCTTATCTTTATAAAAAATGTTATGTCAATCTTGTTAATTTACATAGAGACAACCTATGGTTGCCATAGCTATGTATATTTTACTTTCCAAAATAGGAAAATAGAAAAATTTTGTCTTGACTGTAGTCAGCCGGTTGCTCGGGAAAAACTGGCGAGTGTATGAGGTAAAGAATTGATGCGATCTTTAGTAAAATTCTAACCTACGTGACAGCTGACTTTCGGGCTTAAGTGAATGATTGCCCTATTTTTGGACAAGAGTCGGTTGCGAAAAGTAACTTTACTTTCGAATCCTTTTTTCAACCTAACCTTAGGAGATGCAATTCTTTTAGATCGGATATCGTACAAAACATGTACAATAACTCAATTGTCTAAGTAATAAATATTATAAATTGCAAAATATCAAAATCAAATGTTACCCTTCCCCCCACGCCCTACCCATCACCAAACCCAGAACCTTTTGTTCTTTAGATTCAGGAAGAAAAGTTTTGTTTACAACTTGTATTTAGTTTAATTGGTAATTTAAATAATATTTTGTTAGTTTTCTTCCATCTTCTTGATTTATATTGGATATACAAGTTAATAATGTCGATTTTTTTGCTTGAAAAATGTATTTATTATAATAACAAAATGAATTGATACATTATTCCAAGTGTTGTCCAACGTTAGCCACTACTTTTTATCATCTTTCTGGAAGCATATGGATTCCGCGCCAAAAGAACTGCTCCGGTTTTGAGGTAAAGTAGGAATCAAGCTAATTTCTGATACCGTGTTCTGAAGTGAAGCGTATTCCAGTAAGGGTGTTTTGCATCGATCGAAACAAATGGTAGTCAGAAGGGGCAAGGTCTGGGCCATAAGGCGGATGAGCCCATCCCATCCACTGTTTTCCAAATGGTTTTAAACCGGTCCTGCAACATGTGGTCGAGCATTGTCATGATAGAAGATTATGATGGCTTTGTGTCTGGTCGAATATTCTGGTCGTTTTTCGTTGATTGCTCTCTTCAAACGAATCAATTGTGTTCGGTACAGATCCTCTGCGATCATCTGACCCGATTTCAACAGCTCATAATACAACACACCCTTTTGATACCACCAAATATAGAGCATTACTTTGGCGCCATTAATATTCGGCTTCGGCGTTGATTTCGCTGGTTGCCCAGGCTTTACATATTACTTTTTGCGCTTGCGGTTATCGTACCAATGTATCCATTTTTTCATCACCAGTAAAAATACGATGCAAAAATGACTTCTTTTTGTAGCGTTCAGGCAGCATTTCCGACATGTAAAATCGCCTTTTAACATCTCTCGACTTAAGTTCATATGGCACCCAATTTCCTTGCTTTCGAATGAATCCCAATGCTTTTAAGCTTAGGGAAATAGCTTGTTGTGGGACTCCCAATGATAATGCAAGTTCTTCTTGCGTCTGACAACAATCTTCGTCGAGTAATGCTTCCAATTCCTCATATTCATACCTTTTCTTCCGACCAGCCCTCTGATTGTCTTCTGTGTCGAAATCACCACTTTTGAATCGCGCAAACCATCGTTCACAAGTTTTTTGAGTTGGTTCATGTTGACCGTAAGCTTCTACCAACAATCGATAACTATCAGACTTCCCCGCAAAACATCTTTTTTAGGCACAAAATTCGACATTATTATAGCGATTGAAAAAAATGTGTGTTTACACTTTGACGTCTATCGAATACTGAATTATAATGACAGATATTTACCCTCCAAAATATAATTTTTGTTATTATTGACACAAACCATATGTGATAGTTATGCCATCTGTTGTCCAAATCGACATTTTTAACTTGTATACCCAAGATATTAGTTTAAAATGAGCTTAAGATATTTCCTTTATTAAAAAAAAAATTGTCTCCCTGAAGAAGTCACCCAATATGGTGACGAAATATTGGGATAAATAAATAATTAAAATTAAAAATGATCTTAAGCTTATTTTACACTAATAAAAAAATGTATTTTGGATTAGAAAATATTAGAAAATGCTTGACTTTGACTCTGTCCTTTTTGAAACCTAAAATTTTTTGTGCGCAATGTGAAGTTATTTTCATTGGCTAATTAAAAAATAATGTAGAAATGACAATATCACAAACTCCACTTAAGTATTAGTTGTTATTTGAGTATTCACTGTACTTGCAAGGAAGGCCTACCTGAGGGCACTCACTGATTTTGATAAAATCAGAATATGTGATACAAGGGGTAAAAACTAACACATACATTTTTCAAATCTAGGAGGTAAAAATTAAAGTAATGTATAAAAAAACGTAAAAAATTATCCAAAACATGATGGCAGTTCTTTTCCCCTTATATACCCCCTTAATGTGAAATTGAACCGATAAAAATTTACATAATCGTTTATTTTGTGCTCTCTATAAAATATCCAAATTTCTTCAAGCTTAATATTTTTTATGTTATTTGTAACACCTAAAATTGTGCTCTAAAAATAGTTTTAAAATAAATCCCTATAAGTATACTTTGCTATTTCAGCCAAATTATTATTATTTTATTTTTTTCATTTCACCGCAATTCAATTTTTTTTTGTGATTTTTTTTTTTTTGTTTCGTTCAAATTCTTAAGGAAATTTTAAATATATTATTATTTTTTTAAGCTACCTTATTTCCACACTAATTTTCAATTTTCTTTTTCTCATTTTTTATAAATCCCACAGATCTGTGCACAAATTCATTTTGAATTTAACTTTTTTTGTCGCTACCATAAGTAAACATCAGAATTGATGCCAATTGTTGGCCATGAATTTAAATTAGTTTAAAAGAATGAAGGAAAAAAAAACAAAGCCAATGCCAACAGTGTTAAAAAAAATATATAATTCCTTTTTACTCTACATTTTTTCCCCCAAACAAATAAAAGAAGAAATCAGCAACCAGTCCCATAATGACATTGAAAAAAAAAACACAGCCTACTTTTAGGCGTTCTTTGGGTTTAGTTTAAATGTAGGTGGGTGTGTTTATAAACATCTTGAATGTGGGTATAATTTTTTGTTTTGGTATAAATTACTAAATTATGCACAATTTTACAGGCTTTTAAATTGATCAACAGACGTGAGTTGTACTCAAAATTGACAACATTTTTCTACATTTATTTGTTAGGAGTTTTCTGCTGTATTCTGAGCCATTATTATTGACATTGTGCGTAATATCTGTAATATTATGCCCTCCAAAGGGATATACATATACTCGTATATAAAATTACAAAATAGGCTGCGAAATGTTGTTCTTTTTTACTTGTTAAAAACTTTTATTAGGTATTTCCATTAAATATTTAGCAGCCAACAAGAAATTTGTATGTAACAATTTTAAACATTAAGAAATTTTAAAGGTACATGATTTTGTAACAAATTTTGTTTAAAATTTGACTAAGTTTGCACAGAAATAAATACACATATTTAATAAAATAAATGGTGTATATATTAAGGGGACCAAAAATTAAGTAAATTGTTGCCTGATTTTAGGGGACATTTATATAAACTGTTGCATATTTAAAGAAAAAAAAACTTGACAACGCTTAACATAATCTTACTTCTGTTTTGTATACCAAATTAACAGTTAATTGTAGCAATTTGTAAAGTCCAAAATATTGGATGAGTGGTGGGATTTTTTAAGTCTATACTTAAAATTTATTTCCAATCGAATTAAATACAAGATGTACATTAAGGTTTTAACCTTTAGCACTGTGTATATTGAAAAAAATATACGGGGGCCAAAGATTGGTTCTACCGAATATTAAGCCTTAAAGTATTTTGCCCTGGGTCGGGGCAAACGAAATTTTAGGGATATTTTTTGCCTTCAGCTTCACTTTAGTAGAAGTCTGTGCAAAAAGCTTGTCGAGCAGTGTTATTAACATCTTTTGGTTGGGTTTAATATTTTTGTAATTTAAATTTCATTTCATTCTAAAATAGTATGGGGTATAAAAGTTAATAATGTCAATTTGGACAACAGATGGCATAACTATCACATATGGTTAATAATAAAAAATATGGCATTTTGGAGGGTAAATATCTGTCTATATAATTCAGTATTCGATTCACGTTAAAATTTAAAAACACATTTTTTTCAATCGCGAATTTTGTGCCTAAAAAAATGTTTTGCGGGAAGTCTGATAACATTTTTGATTTGAAGAAAACGGCTGCTGAAAGTTATCGATTGTTGGTAGAAGCGGACGGTTAACATGCACCAACTCAAAACACTTGTGAACGATGGTTTGCGCGATTCAAACGTGGTGATTTCGATACAGAAGACAAGCAGAGGCCTGGTCAGCCGAAAAGGTATGAAGATGAGAAATTAGAAGCATTACTCGACGAAGATTGTTGTCAAACGCAAGAAGAACTTGTATTATCATTGAGAGTCCCACAACAAGCCGAGAGACGTTGAAAGGCGATTTTGCATGTCGGAAATGCTGCTTGATTGAACACTACAAAAAGAATTAATTTTTGCATGTGATAAAAAAAATGGATACATTGGTACGATAACCCTAAGCGCAAAAAGTAATATGTAAAGCCTGCGCAACCAGCCAAATCAACGCCGAAGCCGAGTATTCATGGCGCCAAGGTAATGCTCTGTATTTGGTGGAATCAGAAGAGCGTTTTGTATTATGAGCTGTTAAAATCGGGTCAAACGATCACAGGGGACCTGTACCGAACACAATTCGTTTGAAGAGAGCAATCAATGAAAAACGACCAGAATATTCGACCAGACACGAGGCCATAATCTTACATCATGACAACGCTCGGCCACCGGTTAAAAACTATTGGGGTGGATGGGAAGTTTTGGCTCACCCGCCTTATAGCCCAGACCTTGCCCCTTCTGACTACCATTTGTTTCGATCGATGCAGAACGCCCTTTTATTTATTTATTTATTTATTTATTTATTTGAAATTCTATACACAAGACCAATGTCTCTTATTACAGTATAGAATTATGCATTTGTGTGATACAATTATTGAAAAATAAAAAAAAAATAAAAATAAACTAAATTCTAGAACAAATAATAATTTTAAATTTACACAATATCTTGGTTAAAACGATATAATTAAATAAGTAATTGTCAAAAAGCATAAAAAATATTAATTTTAGTTTTGAAATTTTGTGCGTTACTTATAATTTGTAATTGGTATGGGATTGAATTCCAAAGCCGGATTGCATTGCCAGTTGGAAATTAAACTACGACGTTTAAGTGGTTTTATTCTTTTACATCTCTCGGAATTTGAGATAATGAGACGATCGTACAGATATACAGGCTGCTTAGTGTACACAACCTTGTGTAGAAATATTAAGACCCTTGTTTTGAGTAATTCATCAAACTGTAAACCATAGAGTTTGGCTGTTGTTGTTGTTGAAATGGGTTCTTGGTATCTTTTCTTTCCGTAAACGTAACGTGTTATATTTCTAAACACGGAGTTAAGTTTATCTCTACTGACAGCATCGCATTCGGCAAACAATTCACATCCATACATTAGAATTGGCATTAGATAGGTTTTAGCAATGAGAGATCTAATTTTGACAGGTGTACAATGTTGTGTTGACCAAAGTGTTCTAAGCATCGAAAAAGTACGACCACAAGCATAATTAATGTGGCCGGACCATGTGAGAGTCCTATTGAAACAAATTCCTAGGTTTTTAGCTGATTTTACAGCTTCTATACGTTCATTATTCAGATAAACATCAGAAAATGTTCTATTCAATACTATTCAATCACGGCTGAATAACAAGGCATTTAGATTTCATTGGGTTTATACTAAGACCATTTGCTGTAGCCCAAACATTAACCCTTTGTAGTTCTGCATTTAGAGTAGTAACACATTGCTGAGTATGTGATACATCACAGCTGATATAAAGTTGTACATCGTCAGCATACATTCTCACCTTACAGCACTGAAGTTGATTCGGAAGATCATTCGCGTAGATTGAGAACAGAAGTGGCCCCACAATTGATCCCAGTGACATCGACTAGGGCAGTAATACAGCTGTGTTTTTTCCGAAAGCCAGACTGTCGATCAGTTAAAAGATTATGTTCGTTCAGGAACACGCTTCACTTCAGAATAGGGTATCAGAAATTGGCTTGATTCATTCTTTACCCCAAAACCGACGCAGAAAGATGGGAAAAGTAGTGGCTAACGATGGACAATACTTTCAATAATGTATCAATTCAGTTTCAAATATAATAAATGCATTTTTCAAGCCAAAAAAATCGACATTATTAATTTGTATACCTAATATTTTCTATAAATTTTCCATCATTTGGACTTTGAGCCTGCCCTTGATTAAAAATGTAGCAAACTATATTTTCTATCATAAATAATTTAGAAAAAAAAGTAAAAGTACCTAAAGGCAGCCCCTAACACATTAAAGGGTTATGTGAGTCGTTGGGCCAAACTAAGGGCGAAAGCTTGGTGCTTATATAGCAATGTTTTATAGTCCAGTTTAAAAATTTTGAAATTTGTTTCAAAAAAATAAAAAATCACTAAATAATTTGAAGATAAGAAAAACAGGAAAAAAATAGATTTTGTAAAAACAAGTCTCAATTTCTTTACCCAAACAATAAGCTTACTTCTCTACAAAGAAAACAAGATATAAAATTTCATGGATAAATTCCAAAGTTATAGCTAATTATGTGCAACAAACTGAATTTAACCGAAAACGAGTTGATCTAAGCAGCGTATGAGTGATTTTTTTTTATTACGAAGTCATACAAACAGGGAAGGGTTTTATAGTTGCTCCTAACGATTTGGATCAAATTGTGACAGACAACACACAAAATTATCATACATGTGGCCATTCTGTTATTTAGAAAGTAAAGAAGAAATGAGGAAATTTTTATTTTACATTCTTACAAATCAATTTTTTTTTTTTGTTAAAAAGTAAACAAAAGTTAATTTAATTTATTTACATTTTTTCTATGCTCATTTATGATGAACCATTTTCATTACTTCCATTCATTTTATTTGTCTATTATATCAGTTTGCCATCAATCATAATTGTTTGTATATAAATTTACACTTGACACTATCAAATGTTAGAGTTTTTTTTAATGTCATGTTTTTTTTTTTGCCAACAACAAATGACTACTAGATTGTTGAGCTTTGTGGGTATTTTTTTTTTCTATTTTTCACATTTATTCTTTTATATAAATATATATATATATATTTTTTTTTTGCTTTTTTTAACTCATGGTCTATCTTTCTGTCTGTCAAATGGATGACTATCTAACAAATGTATTTATTTTTTCCTTACACAACAAACAAACAAAACACAGGATATAAAACAAAATATAAGAAAAATAATGGCAAAAAAGCTACGACAACATGGTAAAAAATTCAAAGGAAAAATTGAGGTTAAAACCGATCCATATAAGACACTATAGTTTGAGAATAAGAACTATCAATACAGACGTATGATAAAATACCTATCAAAAATCCCTATATAATCACTACTTTTGTTAGATTTTATTATTGACTCTCCGAAATAGGCTACAAGTTTATTAAAATTGTATGCTACAATTTCTCCCAAAAATATGCTATAATTTTTTTTACAAATTATTAAGCTTAACCTACAATACTGGTTAGTGATCTGTAGTGATGATTTTTTTTTCTATATAAAAAACTCCCTATAAACTACAAATTCCATTCAAACACTCAGAAAAAAAAGTTAGTAGAAAAATTTGTAAACGGTTTTCAATCCCACTTTACTATTTTTGTACTGATTTTTAGTAAGAAAAAATATTATTTAGCAAATCTTTTTGCTATTTACAAATTACGGAATTTTTACAGAATATTCACAAATTTTTGTTGCTAATTTGAGAAATAATTTTACAAATTTTTGTAAACCGATTTGCTAAAATTAGCAAATAAAAATTACTAATTTAAAAAAAGTTGATACTGAAGGAAATGTTATTTTTAATGATTAAAACTTATACATACAAACTTATATTGCCCTAAAATGCTACATAGGTTAAAAAAAGGAATCAGAAGTGAAGATACGGACTCATGTCTAAAAGAGGACATCCACTTAAAATAGCACTAAAAAGGTTTTTTAGTTCTAAAAATCAGCCCTAAAAACAATTAAAATTTAACCTCAAAAGTAAAAAACAAAAAAAATTGACTAAAATATTTTTCAAAACAGAAATTACCGAATTAAAACAAAATGATAAATTCGTTTATGTTTTAACAATTTTAAAGATTTTGAAGCCTTTGATTTTTTTTTTGTATTTTGCATTAAAAATTTTTTAAGATATATAATCAAAATTTTTGATGCTCGATAAAAAAAATAAATTTAAAACTTTGTACTAATATTAATAATATTTAGTATTTTTTTTTTGCTGATTTTAGCAAACAGATTTTAAATTCCAAAGCGGCTACTAATTTTTCTACTAATTTCATTGTAGTACACGTCAGCAGACATGTGTTGCTAAGATTAGCAAAAAATACCGCTGGGCTCAAATTAGCAAAATTTCCCGCAATAACAGCAAAATTTTCAGGTGCCATTACAGACTTTTTTTTTGGTAAGTGTACTTAAATATCAAATGGGGAACAATTGTTAGCAACAGCTTTTTGTATGCGATAACAAGCATAAATTTCCTATCATCATACTAAAATATTTGCAATTTAACTACTACAACTATCATACACTACAACTACTACTACACACACTACATATTTTACTCCTACACATACTTAGTTTATTTTTTTCAAAGTTGATCATCATACATTTCATTCCTTATTATCATTATCATCAGCAGCAGCAGCAGCAAACAACAGCAATAACTATATGAAGCAAATATCATTGTCATGCAAATACATGTACAATAAAAATTTCATTGAGGTTATATCTCTACATTTTCTTTCTTCGTTCATTCACAAAGTATAACTGTTAAGGTGGCAGTTATTTGGCGATAATGGGGTTTTTTAAATGTATGACAAATAATGGCGCCCAACGGCAAAAGTTTGAATTTTTTATCCAGCCATTTCTTACTGGCTGATCAGAGAGCTCTAAAATTTCACACAGTGGTGGTAAAGCTGTTCTAAAGCTTACATGCAACTTTTACGACTGATGAACAAAACTTCCCTGTAGTGCATTGTGAAGTCCATGGCACAATTGATCACCCGATTTTAGAGATTAGTTAACTTATCTCAATAGAACGGTGTTTCACAATCCACATTCCGATAATGCTTCAATAAGTCAATAAGGCGGAATAACCTACTGTCATTGATGAGCACCGGCACCCTGCTTCGTACATATCGTAGTCGAAAAGCCCAAAAATAGACTTTGAAGCTCCTGCCAATATATGAAAGTTGTATTTCATTTTCGGTCGGATATAGGTGGTGGTTAGGAATGCTTCTTTCGATACTTCAAATACCTGATTATTCCAACAGACATCACTCTAAATTGTCGTGTACAGAAAGAACATCAAGGGTATTAATTTTCTCAATATTGATATTTACTGATGCCATTGAAAGCTTGCATGAATTGCAATTGACCCTATTCGCAAGATCACATTCGAAAGATCCGGATTAGGTGTATGATTCATAATCTGCAATTTGCACCTAAACTCTAAAACAAGTTATCCTACAATCAGAGAAAAATTAATGCGAAAGAGTAGATAGATAGGGTTGGAAATTTGATCAAGAAGATCATAAACAAATATGAGAAGAAGAGAAAGAAAGAATGGAACCTTGCTGAAAATCGAGTAAAGTCATTGCAGACACCAAAAACAATACCAGTGCGCCGCCGTGCCATAAAAGATCGAAATATTTAAATAAATCACTTTACTTTCACAAAACTGGTAAGTGGACCAATGGACTGGTGAACAGTCCAGATAATTAAGTGGAGATAATTAACAAGATGTCAGTTAAACCATGCTCTCAACCACTTTCGATAGGGCGGAATATATTGCGGTAGGGCGGTAAAGAACTTTTTTAGGGATAAGCTGAACATTGGAATCCTTTCAGTACGAAGCCTTTCAAAAAAGAAGACTACACGCACAGTTCGAAGAGTTAAACGGGTTAATTAATGGACGAGTTAGTGACGATGAGCACCTTGTCAGCACCAGTGCTAGTTTACCATGCGGCCCCAGTGATTTACTTACATTGAGATCTGCAAGAACCCTTTTAACTGTACGAGCTTAGATTACCGGGCCAGTAAGTATTCGGTCAACCGATAAAAAAATAAGTTGGGATAGCTGAACTATGATTGTTCCTAAATTCATTTTAACGAATGAGCAAAAGCTTTTGCAGCCCAGAAGATCAGAAAGAATTTTAGCATAAAGACGCTGTTCAGAAAGAATTTTAGCATAAAGACGCTGTTCGTAAAGAAGATCTTTGTAAATATCATTGCGCAGCAAATAAGAATTTTATTATCGCGCCAAGTTCTGAACGCTTTCTCTTTGAATTTCACTGCGTTTTGCAAGACTGGTTAAGGTTGAAGGAATAAAGGATTCATCCAGTTTTGTAACAGGATCTTTCCCATAATACATTATTTGTATATAGTTTCTTTGGAAACACTATGAAAAGACCCAGCTAAACAGCTAAATATAAGATTTAACAACTAAAACTATACCTTTCCCTAACAAGGAAGGTCAGGTTGAGCTGACTGGTCAATTAGTACCTCACATAGACCAATTTGGTCCCCAGAGCTACATGTAAAGTATCCCGATTCTTTTCTCTCCAATTTTGGTGAAATGTGGATATGTAAAAAACAATCTAAGATCGACCTAGGAATTTTTAGAGATCAATAATGGATAATTTTTGTTATTTCTTTAGCTTTTAAACTTAAGAAACCATATACAACTGTTGGCTACGATACGTACATTGGAAACAGATTTTTAAAGGCTTTTTGCTGATACCTTTTTTGGTACTTTTTTGCTGCACTTTATTGGGTACTTTATATGGAGAAATATACTGCTAAGATTGTCAAATTCAAATGTTTTAATCCTTATTAAATTTTAGCAGTCTTTTTTCTTCTTTTGATATTTGTGCCATTTTGGATTTTAACAAGTTTTTCGCAACGCCTTGCAACAACTTCACAACCCTGTGAAATAAATGAAGCAACTTTTGTTATTGTGAAAAAATGGATAAAAAGGAATTTCGCGTGTTGTTAAATATTGCTTTTTGAAGGGGAAAAATACAGTTGAAGCAAAAACTTGGCTTAATGACAAGTTTCCGGACACTGCCCCAGGAAAATCAACCATCAAGGATTGGTATGCTAAGTTTAGACGTGGTGAAATGAGCACCGAAGACGGTGAACGCAGTTTACGCCCAAAAAAGGTTGTTACGGACGAAAACATCAAAAAAATCCACAAAATGATTTCGAATGGCCGTAAATTGAAATTGAATGAAATAGCAGGTGCTCCAAAGATATCAACTGAACGTGTACATAATATCATTCACGAATATTTGGGTATGAGAAAGCTCTGTGCAAAGTGGGTGCCGCGCGAGCTCACTTTTGACCAAAAACAAATCAGTGAAAACGAAGGCGAAAATCCATGAATTGGGCTTCGAATTGCTTCCGCATCCACCGTATTCTCCAGATAAGGCCCCCAGCGACTATTTCCTGTTCCCAGATCTCAAAAGAATGCTCGCTGGGGAGAAATTTTCATCGAATGAAGAGGTGATCGCCTAAACTAAAACCTTTTTGAAGCAAAGAACAAATCGTACTTCAAAAATGGTATCAAAAGTTGGAGGGTCGCTATAATCAGTGTATCACCCTTGAAGGGAACTATGTTGAATAAAAAAAAAGACTTTTCAATTGACCTGTTAGAATTCCCAAAATTTCTGTAGCTTTTATTCTATTTTGGATTTTTAAGGATATATCAGAGGTAGGCGTAACTTGTATACAAAATTGTGCCAATAGCCCGGATATTAAAATTAGGATATAAAATTGTTCTAAATTTAAATAAAAATAAAATAAAAAATCTCATAATTAATTGAGAAATTTATAGGGAATTCAAACCATTTTTCTTTTGCTTTTGTTCAATTTTGAATTTTTAGGATATATGAAAGGTAGGCGTAACTTGTATACAAAATTGTGCCAATAGCCCAGATATTAAAATTAGGATATAAAATTATTCTAAATTTAAATAAAACAATTTATTGAGAAATTTATAGGGAATTCAAACCATTTTTCTTTTGCTTTTGTTCAATTTTGAGTTTTTAAGGATATATGAGAGGTAGGCGTAATTTGTATATAAAAGTGTACCAATAGCCCAGATATTAAAATAGTTCAAATTTTAAATAAAAGTGAGCCAAAAAATCTCATAATTTGAAAAATTTATACGGAATTCAAACCTATTTTCGCCCTAAAAGCACTTTGGGAATTTTGAATAAAAGTGTTTCCCTATTGCAACTCTACATATGATTATGTAGAATGTCTCTATATATTTATATTACTGTTAGTAGTGTTCATCTGTGTATGTTGTGTGTCACTTTTGCCGTTCAATAGAAGAAACATTATCATGCATATTGCTGTTGAAAATATTATGCAGACAATGGCAATATTCTCGGCTATTATGTGAATATTTTTTTTTTTTTTATTTCTTCTCATTGCTTCTTCTGTATGTTTATTTTACACAATCTACTATGGCTTTATGATTACTACTACAACTACAATATGTATAACAAATACATACGTATGTATGTATTGTATGTTTGGCGCAACTAGGAGTGACAATGAGTTTTCAATCCATAGAACGCAATAAAGGCTAACACAATAACAGAGTATGAAAAATAAACAAATATAAGAAAATTTTATGGAAATTTCCTTCATTTTTTTTTCTATTTATATCCGGCTAACTATGTGTATTAAAATATGTAAATTTCTTTCATTATCTGTTGAATTAAAATATTTTGCTTAATACTTCTAGAAGTATGCTTTAAAAATTTGTATATATGACAATTGCTTGTTTAATTGGGTTATCAAAAGTTGTATCAACACCTTAAGATATGTTTCGATTTAAATGCAATGTGACAGCTTAATGTACACTCAAAAAAAAAAAAGACATGAACTAAAATGTAATAAAAAATTCCCTTCAAAAAAGTTTATAAATTGTTCTCAATTTAAGTAAAATTTTATTAAAACTTAGAAAAATGTTCTTAAAAAGAAATAGTTTATATACTCAGAAATAGTTCATTTTTTTCTTAAGAAATATTTCTTGATTTTAGGAAAAAAAACAAGACAATTAAATAAAAATTTATTAATTTTAAGAAAAAACATCTTAGTTTTAAGAAAATTGCATACTCAAATGAAATAAAATTAAGTTTAGTTAAAAAAAAAAAAATTAGGACATAATTTACTCCCATTTAGTTCAAAAAATGTGTCTAACTTAAATCGAGGAAGTACTTGTACTTAATGTGTGTTAGTTTTTTGTTCGCGAGTAGTAAAATTAACTAAATTTTAGAAAGCCATTTCCAAATGTTGAAGAATTGTTTTCCAAAAATTAGTTTAGACAATTAAAAACAAAAAGTAATCAATTATTTCCTATTTATGTAATAATAAAAATTTACTTGCTTTTAGAAACTGATGAACAATTTCTAAGGAAAATTTTCATGCAACTTAGTTCAGATAAATTTTTTAAATTTTAATAAAATATTCTTTTTTTTTCAGGTAAAATTTTTCTAATCTTAAAATATAATAAAATTTGGTATAGGATTTTTTTTTTTGTTGGCAAACGTTTAAATTATTTTTAATATTCTATTCCAAAAAAACAATCAATTAAAAAGAAATCAATAAGTTTTCCTAATTTTCAATATAAAGTTTAAATTTGTATATGTCAAATAAATCCCATAAAATAAACTTATGACATTTTTCCATTTTCCAATAATAACAAGAAATGTAACTGTGATGTTTTGTATTTTTGCAACAATTTCTTTAAATTAGTTAATTTAAGAAGACAAAGGACCCCCAGTGTTCCTTAGCCATAGATGCCGTGTGTCACGTAGGGCGTCCCTTTTTGTAGTTCTCTCAAGCAGAACCGTTAATTAACTACGAAAAGGATCTGACTTTGTCACAATTTATTACGTTTCAGGATATCCTGCAGTACATTTTTTTAATTTGTTTACCTTTTTGCTAATGAAATTTAATTTATATTTTAAATACATGAATTTAGTATAATTCAATTTAGTTTTAAGACAAAATTGTATAGCAAAAAACTTCTTAAGAGCAGTGTCCTCACAAAGCGTAAGTCCCCTGAAAGTGGGAAAATACCTACTCAATGAGTGTAAAGTACTTTAAAATATATGGTAAAATATATTACCTTTACAATAGAAGCTGGATAAGGATGATTTTCACTTAAAAGAAGTGCTATTTAACTTGATGTTAGAAAATATTTGCTTATTTTTAGGGAGTTAAGTCCTAGTTTTTAGTAAAAAAAAAATTATCTAATGAACTTAAATAAAATAAAATTTTTCTTAAAACCAAGGAAACATTTTCTAACTAACAGTACAATTTAAGATAATGTATGAACTAATTAGGAGGAAATTTTACTGTTTTCTAATAAAAATTTACTTCTCAGTAGTAAAATTTTTCTATAATTTACAAATTTTGATCAAATTTTTAGTAAAATTTGTTTCTTAATTTCAAGAATTGGTAAAAAGTGTCTTTGGCGCCGTTTTCATTTCAATTTTTCCTCTAAATAAGTTAATTTTTTTAAATTCTAGTAGATTTTTTTTTTTTGAGTGTATGTTATATAATTTAAAAGGATAGAATTTCAATGATTTATCATTTGAATTTTTTATTCAAATAAATATTGTTTTCCTTTAAAGTTTAATTTATATATTTTTTAATATTATTCTAATTTTTAATTGTGTAAAAAGTTATAAAAGTTTGTATTAATCTCTATAGTGTTAGAAAATAACTCCTTAATGTATGCTATGATTTTCTAGAATTTTATATTCTATTGTAGGTATGCTATAAATTCTGTAAACATATTAGCACCTGTCGATATGCTTTAAAATTAAGGAAAATCAGAAAATCTTATAGTGTCTATGTTGACTTTAAAAATACTAACTTATCTAACATAAAGTTTAGAAATTATAAATTTTAGGTTTAAAAAAGAGAAATCGAAAGAGAAGGTACTCCTCATAACCAACTCATGTCCAAAAATAGGACATACACTTAAGCCGGAAAGTTGGCTTGTTGTGCACTCTCTTGTAGATACGAATTCTTACTGAGGATTGGATCACTTTTTTACCTCAAACACTCGCTATATTTTCCGGAATTGTGACCGGCTGACTTTAGTCAGCAATCCTTTATACTTAAATATGAAGCAAGTCTCCAAATAGGATGGTTAAAAAAGTCTGTATAAAAATTTTCTACACTTAGAAGAAAAAAGTAAGTAGACAAATTTCTAAACGGTTTTCAATCCCATTTTACTATTTTTGTAATGATTTTTAGTTAAAAAAAATTATTATTTAGCAAATCTATTTGCTATTTACATTTTACAATTAACAGAATTTTAACAGAATATTTACAAATTTTTGTTGCTAATTTCAGTAATCATTTTACAAATTTTTGAAAACCGATTTGCAAAAATTAGCAAAAAAAAAATTTAGTAATTTTAAAAATGTGGATATTGAAGGAAATGTCATTTCTAATTAAACACCTACAAAATTAAATTGCCTTTAAATGTTACATAGATAAAAAAAAAAGAAATCGAAAGTGAATATACCGACTCATGTCCAAAAATAGGTTGTCCAATTAAAATAGCACTAAAAAGTTTTTTATTTCTAAAAATTAGTCCTAAAAACAATTGAAATTTGATTTTAAAAGTAAAAAACATTGACTAAAATATTTTTCAAAAAATAAATAAAAACAAAATGATAAATTTATTTATGTTTTTACAATTGCTAAGCCTGTTTTTTTTTTTTTTTTTTTGAATTTATCTAAAATATTTTTTGGAAAAAATAAATAAAATAATAAAATATTGATGTTCGATAAAAAAAAAATTTAATTTTGTACCAATATTAATAATATTTGGTCAATATTTTTTGCTGATTTTAGCAAACAGATGTTAAATTCCACTTTACAAAAAGTTTACTAAAATTTAGTAGCGGCAGCTAATTTTTTCTACAAAATTCATTGTACTACACGTCAGCGGACATGTGTTGCTAAGATTAGCGAAAAAAAAAATACCGCTGGGCTCAAATTAGCAAAATTTCCAGAGACTTTTTTTGGTGAGTGTATATTTTTATAAAATAACAGAAAATGCTAACATCTGTTAAAAAAAAAATTGGTTAAACACTATAACATCCTTTTTATATGTCTTTTATAAATATCTGTAGATTTTAACGAAAAATTTTCACATTTTCTAAGATCACTTTATAAAAAAATATAAAATAATATGAGCTGAGGTTATTTTTTTTTTATTTCATTTAAGCCTATTTGTTAACCATTAAATCGTGTTAAGTGTTTACATCCGTTGCGTTACAAAAAAAAAAAAAACTATTTATTTCATAGCTGTATGATCAAATGAAAATAATTTTATCAAACCGAAAAAATATGTTGTTTTTATTAAACGGATATAAAAAAGGTTCAATTAAAATTCTCCTTTTTTTTTAGACATTTGTGCCGCATGATCACTATTTGATCCTTAAACCACAGGTACAACACACAACTGTTACTATTTCAAATGGTTATATGTGTCCTGTGTATTGTTTATGTTTGTCTTACAAACAGTATTATATTTTTAAAGATTACACTTTAAGACCCTTCGACAGGATTTGATTTCTTTGTTTATCTATTTTTTTTTTTCTTCTAAAGACACATATACAGATTGCATGTTTAAAACTCTTGAGAACGGAAATACCATAAAGATCCGAAGCATAAAACATTTTATACAAAATTATAAGGTATTAAATGTTATTTTTATGTTGTTCAAAATTGTTCTTTTTAAGGTTTTATCAAGCAACATTTGTTGTTAGTTTTAAGGAAAAGGGTTTCCTTTAAAAAGGCAGTTGGGTGATTCTGTTCAGGTACAATGTGAATTTGTAAACATTTAAGAATGAATATTATTTAATAACAATTTGATTGACAACCACTTAAAGGATTAAAATTTTTGAAAAAGAAGAAATTAATTCATCGCGTTTGAATAAATAAAAATTATTCAAAAATAATATAATACAGGTTGGTTGAAAAGTTTCTGCGCTCGAAATGAAAGAATACTGTTTTTGTTACAAAATATATATTTTTATTCAATATAATCTCCTAGAAGCTCAATACACTTGTTTCAATGATCTTCCAATAAATTTATCCCATCCTTATAATGGTTTTCCGGAAGCTCTGCAAAATAACCGTCTACGGCTGCTATGGCCTCTTCATTCGACGAAAAATGCTTTCCAAGAAGGAATTGTTTGAGATTTCTGAAGAGATAGTAGTCACTAGGAGCCAAATCTGGTGAATACGGTGGATGTTCAAGCAATTCGTACTTTAATTCTTGATGAAAAATGATTTTTTTCTTCTTTAAACCAGGTCTTTTCTCACGAATTTTTTCATCCAGCTGATCCAAAAGGCTGCAATAATATTCAAAGTTGATTGTTTTACCTTTCTGAAGATAATCAATCAACAAAATTCCTTTTGCATCCCAAAAAGCTGATGCCATAACCTTCTTTGCTGATCGTTGTGACTTCACCTGCTTTGGAGCTGAACAACCAGCTTCAGTCCACTGTAAACGTTCTTGTTTCAATTTAGGATCATGGTGGTAGATCCAAGTCTCATCCATAGTTATAAAACGACGCAAGAAGTCGGTTTTATTCGGCTTAAAACGCTCCAAATTACGCTGAGAAATTTGTTTATGATCCAGTTTTTGTTGAATTGTAAATGTGTGCGGCACTAACTTTCCAAACAGTTTTTTCATACGTAATTCTTCATGTAAAATATGGAGTACTCGTTCGTCTGAGATGCCTATGGCATTAGCAATTTAACGCTTAGTCAAACTTGGATCTTCACTAACCATATTATGTACCTGCTCAATGATTTCTGCTGTGGTTGCAGTTTTTGGTCGTCCTTCGCGTGGATCGTCTTTAAGGCTGGTACGACCACGTTTAAATTCACCAGCCCAAAATTCAACGGTGCGTTTTGAAGGTGAGGACTCCTTATACACTTCCAACAATTGTTTATAAATTGTCTTTGCTTTTAAACCCTTCAAAACAAAGAATCTAATGACTGCACGATATTCAATTTTTTCCATATTAAAAAAAATCAATGACACGTCAACTTCAAATGGCTTATAAACAAAGAAAGAATTGACAGAATGACTTGCAACTTTGAATGTGTTCTCAGGACAGTTATACCAACTTGAGAAAAAAAAAGTTTGGAGCTAGCAGTGCCATCTCTTGGTGAGCGCAGGAACTTTTCAACCAACCTGTACACTCAAACAAAAATTCGTTTATAATTTAACAAAAATAATTAAACTTTTTAACCTACAATTTATAGTAATGTGTTGAAATTAACAAGTGTTTAATTGAATTTGAAGTTAATATTTAAACATTTGAACACAATTTTTTCAATTTACAAATTTGTTAATAAATTTTTATTTAGGCCACAATAATATTATTAGCAAAAATCATGTGTTTTTTTTTTATACAGACTTCTTCTAAAACTTTGTTTTTAAGAATTTTGGCTTCCTAAACACGAATCTAAAAAAATCAAAAAAGTTCCCTCAAATCGTGAAATATTCGCTTTTCTTTTTTGACCTCCCATCCAGAAAAATATAATTTAGGGCCCAATATTGGCGAAAACTATTTTAAAATATTTATTTTTTTTAACGAAATGAATTTTAGATAAAATTACTTTTCATTTGTGTTTAGCATGGGAAAAAAAGCAAAAAACTAGCAAAAGTAAAAAAGTTAAAAAAAAACACTTTTTCTATAAAAAAAAATTAGCAGAAAAAATATTTTTTTAAATTCAATATTGCCGGAAGTTGTTTAAAATATTTTCTTTTTTACCGATTTGAATTTTAGATAAAATTACTTTTCATTTGTGTTAATCATGGGAAAAAAAAGCAAAAAAACTAGCAAAAGTAAAAAATTGGGAAAAAAAGACTTTCTATAAAAAAAAACTAGCAAAAAAAATATTTTTTAAATTCAATATTGACAAAAAATAGTTTAAAATATTTTATTTTTTTACAGAAATAAATTTTAGATAAAATTACGTTTCATTTGTTTATAATCATGGGAAAAAAAGCAAAAAACTAGCAAAAGTAAAAAGTTGAAAAAAAATATTTTTTCTATAAAAAAAATTTGCAGAATTTTTTTTTTTTTATTCAATATTGCCGAATAGTAGTTTAAAATATTTTATTTTTTTTTACCGATTTAAGTTTTAGATGAAATTATGTACTTTTCATATGTGTTTAAGCATAGGAAAAAAAGCAAAAAACTAGCAAAAGTAAAAAGTTGAAAAAAAAACACTTTTTCTATAAAAAAAAAATTAGCAGATTTTTTTTTTTTAATTCAATACTGGCGAAAAGTAGTTTAAAATATTTAACTTTTTAACGAAATGAATTTTAGATAAAATTACTTTTCATTTGTGTTAATCATAGGAAAAAAAGCAAAAAAAAACTAGCAAATGTAAAAAGTTGGAAAAAAACACTTTTTCTATAAAAAAAAAACTAACAGAAAAACTATTTTTTTTTAATTCAATATTTTACTTTCAATATTTTACTTTTTTACCGATTTGAATTTTAGATAAAATTACTTTTCATTTGTGTGTAATCATGGGGAAAAAAAGTAAAAAACTAGCAAAAGTAAAAAGTTGGGAAAAAAAAAACACTTTTTCTATAAAAAAAAAAACTAGCAGAAAAAATATATTTTTTAAATTCAATGTAGTTTAAAATATTTTATTTTATTTACCGATTTGAATTTTAGATAAAATTACTTTTCATTTGTGTGTAATTATGGGGAAAAAAGCAAAAAAACTAGCAAAAGTAAAAAGTTGGGCAAAAACACTTTTTTTTTTAAAACTGGCAGAAAAAATATTTTGTATAAACAAGAAAAAAAATTGGGGAAAAACACCATTTAAAAAAAAAAAAAGAGAAGACCTTAACTAGCAGATAAAATATTTTTTTTATGAGAAAAAAAGCAGTTTGAGACAAAAACAAAAATGTGAAAGAAGCAATTTAAAGCTCAAAAATCTTAAGAATAAGCTATTTTGAAGCTAAAACTGGAAAATCCAAAAAACATAAAAAAGCAAAAATTTAAAAAAAAGCAGAAAAAAGCAAAAATTATAAAAAAAAAATGGCAGGAAAAAGCAAAAATGATTAAAAAAAAAGCAAAAACAGCAAAACGCAAAAATTTGCCTTGCCTTCCAATCATGTTAGGAAATGTTAAAGGGTATTTTAAGGGCTTTAGAAGGATCTGTAAAAAAATCATTTGTTCTTAAAATGTTTATATTTGCTAAAAAAAAAAGAACTGGACATATTAAAACCGAAATCATACCAGACACTTCAGTGAATAAATACAGTAGTCACTCTAGCAAATCCCTTGAGTAGGATAGACTAGGGCACATTCGTCCCTTTTTTTTGTAAAACTTCTTTTAATCTAAAGATTTACACCATATACGAAATTAATAGCAAAATAAAAAAAACTTTTTTAAACTAAATAAATTTTCGTTTATTTTACAAAACTTTTTGTTATTTTGATTTTATGTTTTTTTAATTTTTATGCATGGATTACTATCAGTGAGCATATCTTAGCTTTCATTTTAATGCTTAAAATTTCATTTATTTCATAAATTTATTGTATAAAATGTCTGTGAAATAATATCACACGAAATATATATGAACATATATGATCATTCATGGGCATACATGGCCATATACGTCCACACGTGGCTGAATATATGACAATATATGATCTCATATATGGCCATATATCCGAATTTTTAGGGTATATGGCCGTATATGCTCATTTATGCTCATATATTATTCATGTATGCTTATATATGATCATACATGACCATATACGGCCATATACCCTCAAATTTCGGATCTGAAAATATATGTTAGCATATATTAAATCGTGTATGGTCATATATTGAACCATATATGGACGTATATGACAATGTATGCCCATGTATGATCATATATAAGCTCATGTATTTTTATGTATGTTCATATATATTTCGATTTTTACATTTGTATCTACAAAAAATGTTTTATGAAAAAAAATTTATTAACTTTTTTCTAATTTTAATCCAATTAATTTCCCTCGTTTTTATTTCTATAAAATTCCTCAATTCAATTTTTCCACGGTATGTATTTTTCAACATTTCCTTTTTTAATATGCATAAAATTACCATCACTAACAACTACTGTCCCTGGAGATGACAATAGTCTTTTAATAGCAGAGTTTATGTGTTGCATGTAGTATTGTGGAATTTACCCCTAAACAGGATGACCTAATGATCTCTTTTAAAACTTTCGGCCGCTACCGTTTATAGAATGTTGTAACAAATACAAACAAAAAAAAACTTACTGGACAGTAGTAAAAAAATGCATCTAAAAAAAACCCTTACCCAACGGTAGCATAGAATTAAAACTACATAAAGAAAATAGTGAAAAAGGTGACAAAAGATGACAAAACAATAATAATTTGTTATAATTTATAGTTGTCGTTGACTTGCCGACATAATCATACCTTGTTTTTTTTTTTTTATTTTGTGTGCTGAAGACCAACAATACGATATCACCATGAAATAGGAAAGTCATGCATTTTATTAACATTTGTTTGGAATTAAAAAATTTATTTTAAAAAAAAGGAACATATTATATAATGAACATAGAAATGTTAATACCAATAGATGAATGAAGCGTTAATAGTTCAACTTCCTGTATTGAAAATAGAAATTATATTTAGCAAATACGATCAAATTTCTTCAACTAAGGAATCAGAGATGCAAACCGGGCCAAAATTGCGGCGGCAACTAAAGCCTAAAATAACAGTGGCGGCTTATAAGGCTTCAAGGGGTTTTTTTTTGTATAGCGGTTTTTGTATTAATTAATTTATATAAGATTTTAGAAATAAATTTAGGAAGTAATTCTTAAAATAATATCAATTTCTTATCTGTTTTTATTTCTCAAAAGGCTTTAGCTATTTTCTGCACTTTTCCGTACAGGACTATTTTAAAAACTTACGAATTTTGTAATAAAAAGTGCCTAATAGAATGTATATTCCAAGAGAGAAAGTTTAATATGGGGCGGAAGGACGAGCTTTCGGTAGTCATCGCACGGTACCTTGCTCCATTGACAGTAAAGTTGCTATTTTCATTGTTATTGAGCTGTTACGCCGTTTTGGATTACTTTGAAAAATACTTTAAAAAAAAAAAATAAAGTAACTAAAGTAATAGAATAGAATGGTTGGAAGTTCTATAAATTAATAAAAACTAATATACAGATTTTTCCCTACAACATAATTAGTTTAAACAAAAAATGTGCCCAATGCGCCTTAGTCTACCCTAGATAATGTTAAAATCCGAAATAATGCGAACATCACAAAAAATGGGAATAAAACGTAACCGGGAAGAACACATGTGAATTGGAAATTAGAATCCATATAAATTATCTAAAAATCAAAATTCAACAACGACTTAAAAAATCAGACAAATAATCCAAAAAAAGGTGGCAGCCTTTAAAAAGCCTTTTTAACGTCAGCACATTTAAGCAAATTAGAGGAAATTACAAAATAAGCGAAAAATCAAAAAAGAAACGATTTTTGTAACCCAAATTGACCACTGAAACTCTCTAAGAAGCCTAAGATCTGATACATATCAATATTGGATTTTTTTTTCTAAAGTGTGGTCCAACCATAATACACGCTGTTAATTGAAAGTCACACCTTAACGTCAAGTTTTTTGCCCAACTTAATTTAACATTTCTTTGTTTCAGTGTTTGACAAATTCAATCATGGAGAGGTACACAATTGAACAGCGCGTGAAGCCTTTTACGAAAATGGGCGATCAAATCAAAATGCATTTCATGCACACTTTCACCTCAGTGGATTCGTTAACAAGCAGTGGATTCGTTAAAAAGCCGATGCATCCACAAAAAGTGACTGTTTGGTGCGATTTATGGGGCTGGCGGCGTCATCGGGCCGTACTTCTTCGAAAATGAGGATGGCCAAGCAGTTACCGTGAATGGTGTTCGCTATCGCGAGATGATAACGAACTTCTTGTGGCCAGAAATTGAGGATATGGATCTGGACGATATGTGGTTCCAATAGGATGGTGCCACTTGACACACAGCCAACGAAACAATGGCTCTTTTGTGCAAGAAATTCAATGGCCGTGTTACCTTACGTCGTGGCGTTGTTAATTGGCCGCCACGATCATGTGATTTGACACCGTTTGACTTCTTTCTTTGGGGTTATTCAAAAGAAAAAGTGTACATCTAAAAGCCAAGAACAATTCAAGAGCTAAAGGATGAGTTTAATACGGCACACTAACGACATTGAACTTTGATTATGTCTCAGAGTAATTGAAAATTTGGACCATCGGATGGAGGTATGCCACCGAAGCCGTGGCGAGCATTTGACCGATATTTTGTTTCAAACATAAATGTCACAGATCCTTCTGTTATACGAGGGCGGACTTCCCTCGTAGTTATATGAAATGAAACACTGCCACCATCAAGTACCACCTGTTAGTCATTTACTTCCGTCATTTGCTTTGCGTTTAACAGCTGTTCAAAACATACAACCTCGTGGGTTTTTTTTAAAAATCGAAAAAAGTGAATTTCGAGTGATCATTAAACATTATTTTTTGCGAAAAAAAACCGTCAATCAAACCAAGAAAAAGCTTGATAAATACTATGGGAATTCTGCACCATCGATTGCAATGGTAAAAAAGTGGTTTACTGACTTTCGTTGTGGCCTTACAAGCACGAAAGATGCCGAACATTCTGGACGCCTAGTTGAGGTCTCTACACCTAAAATAATTGAAAAAATTCACGATATGGTGTTGGCCGATCGGAGATTGAATGTGCGATAGATTGTGGAAGACATAGACATCTTACATGGCTCAGTGGTTTCAATTTTGAACAATCACTTGGGTATGAGAAAGCTTTTCGCAAGATGGCTCCCGCGTTTGCTCACAATCGACCACCCACAGAATCGTTTGACAGCTTAGTTTCTATGGCAAAAATCCATAAAGTAGACTTCGCATTTAGCCCCCAGTGACTATTTTCTATTTCCAAACCTAAAGAAATGGCTCGGTGGAAAGAGATTTGGCTCCAACGATGAAATTATTGATCAAACAAATGACTATTTTATGTACCTCGAAGAATCCTATTTTTTGGAAGAGATACAAAAATTGGATTGGTTTGATCCACCCTCGTAATATAAAATATTAAAATAATTCTCTGAACACTTTTTGTTTTATTTACAATTAACACTTATGGTTGAACCACCCTTTACAATATACCCAAAGTTTTGTTAAATTTGTAGTGTTTAGCTTGGAGTACCTTGAAAAAATTTAACAATTTCGCTATAGAAAATATTAACTATAAAAAGAACTTTAAATCAGGCAAAAGCAGCACTTAATGAAATAAAAATAGCTTTAAATCAAACTACTTGATTTCGCTGATGTCATGCATATGTGGCAAAGGAGAGAAAATTAATGAACACGTAATTTTGTATCTACTCAATCTCATGTTTAGCGGATAAATGTATTGTTTTTTTTTTTTGGAAATTTTTCATTTCATTGAAATTTAAACCATATGTTTGGCGCGAAAAAATTTATTAGGAAGGCATTTTAAAAATAATAAATAAAGGCCGCATAAGTTAAAAACTGGAAAACCAATGCTCAAATTATACTTTTCCCCAAGATATAATTAGTTTTAGTGTTTTCGAAAATTTGCGAAATTTGACAAAAACATGTCTTAATTTAAATTTTGTTTAAATTTAAACATTTTGCTTTTAATTAAAATATGATAATAATATAATAAAAAATATTATAAATTTTATAAAAAGTCACTTACCCGTTTTCGAGTTAGGAGCAGGTTCTTTTAGTGTGTCCTGTCGTTATGATGTAAATTCTTTTCAAAGACGAAATCTCAGCCATATTTTATGTTTATTATCAAAATATATCTGTAAGATAAAAACAAAAAATTATGTTATTTTTTTTTTTTTAATAAATTTTTCAAATAATATTTTTTTAAATTTTAAGAAATTTCTACTTTAGTTGTATTTCGCTTTTAAATTATAATAAATTATACATTCTAATGAAATAATTTAATTTATTTAATATACACAGAGGCAACAGATTAATCGTGACAACCGAATTCATTGCTAACTGAATATTTTGATTGCAGCAATTCAATTTTTTTGTTGTCGCAATCAAATGTAATATTCCTAATAAAATTGATATAAATGGTTTCAACTGAAATTTTGTTGTATTAACCGAATTTTGGTCATCACAAATAAATATATCGATGGCTCCATCCAATCCATTCGGTTGGCAAGAAATTTGGTTGCCACAATGAATCTGTTTTCTCTGTGTAGCCTTTTAAAAAATAACCGTGCTTAATACAGGGTTAACTATCTCGGATGTATAAACCGGATTACGAAAATTTTTACTTTAATACATATCTGAAACTTTATTGATTTTTCTATGAAAAAAAAATGTCTTGTAATCTGAAATTTTTTATACGAAAAATAAGTCTCAAAATATATGAATTTTTATACCCTCCACCATATATGGTGAGGGTATATATCAGTTTGTCATTCCGTTTGTAATATGTCGAAATATAGGTTTAAGACCCTATAAAGTATATATATATTCGTAATCCTTATGCAATTTTAAGACGATTTAGCGATGTCCGTCTGTCTGTCTGTCTGTCTGTCTGTCTGTCTGTCTGTCTGTCTGTCTGTCTGTCTGTCCGTCTGTCTGTCTGTCTGTCTGTCTGTCTGTCTGTCTGTCTGTCTGTCTGTCTGTCTGTCTGTCTGTCTGTCTGTCTGTCTGTCTGTCTGCCTGTCTGTTGAAATGGCGATCACGACGCGAAGACGCAAGCGGTGGTGCCTATTTTTACCCAGATTATTTAACATCCTCCCGACCAGTTTGGTATTTAAAATGAGCAAAATCGGTCAAGCGGTTCAAAAGTTATGAGTGAAAATGTGAAGGTACCTCTAAATTTTCCATACAAATTTGTACAATTTTTCTGTATCTATTTTTTTTCTGTTAAGTAAGTAAAAATGTTATTAAGTCTTCTTATTGTTCGATTACATTTATTGTCTTACATACTATGAGAAGAACTATATGTGTGTTACTCTGATAACTAACTTAACGTAAAAATCAACAATGTTAAAGTCGCTAACAGAGCAGACCTCTGTAAATAACATTGCTAAAACTAAATAAATAACATTACTAAAACTAAATAACAAAAGTTCGTTACATAAATTGACAAAACATATTCATATTACAGTTCATGCAAAATTTAGTATATACGTATATCATCTTCAGCCCCTATGGTGGAGGGTATTCAAAGATTCGGCACAGCCGAATTTAGCCCTTTTTTACTTGTTTTTTTTGGGACAATTTTTACAAACTTGTGAATTTTTTTAAATTAAACAAAAGGCCAACAATCTTATATTTGTCCCGATAAAACGATTCACTTGAAGAATTGTCTAAATCGGTAAATTCGTTAAATCAAAAATTCCTTAAATTAACACTTTACTGTATTTTGCTAAATTTGAGTGATTTAATAATATAATCATTCTATTATCTTACATCATAGCAAAAATATGTATTTTTTAATTTTAAAATAAATTTTATATGTAATCATAATTTTTCATTACTCATGCCCCTTTAAGAATGTTATATATATTTATCTTAAGTTCCATTTTTCCTTTTTTTTTTTTTTTGTAAATCTTATATGGGGGTCAGTATTTCATATACAAATATATAATGGAGGTTATCTCATATTTAGCACCTGTGACTGGAAAGAATTTTAAATGTAAATATCAACGAAACTGATAAATAGTTCCAACCCCCAAAACCAGGGATGGAAAACTCGATTTTTAAAATATTACTAAACATAAACTAAAAAAAAGTACTTTTTAAACTTTGTAAAAAAAAAAATTGTGACATTTCACGACTTTTCAAAAAATTCTATTCAAGAAATCTGAGCACTTTTATAATAACTTTCAGATTCTTAAAAAATGTTTACCACCAAAAGTCGAATAGTTTTTGGATAAGTTAATTGTTTTTATATATTATCTTGGATATATTTGTTCCGTTAATTCGGATAACTGTTTCCTTATAAATAAAGTTATTTTTTATGATTTTTTTATTACCAAACTGTCTGATTTGAGACATATTTCTAAAGTTATCGTGTATTTTTCAAGTATTCTGCGATGTTTTTTGTTGGATTAAGGGACCTTTTTATTTATAAAAATTTTAAATAAAAATCTCCGAGTGTTCTTAAGAAAATAGAAAACTTAAAATATTTTATAAAATTTAAAGGAATAAATATTTTACTCTAGCACTACACGAAAACAATAGAAAAAAGTTTGATAATTTCTATAATCAAAAAAAATATTTAAGGCTCCATAACACAGTGTTACACTCATCAAAAAAAGTCTGTAATGGCAACTAAAAATTTTGCTGTTATTACTGGAAATTTTGCTAATTTAAGCCCAGCGGTATTTTTTGCTAATTTTAGCAACGCATGTCTGCTGACGTGTAGTACAATGAAATTAGTAGAAAAAATTAGTAGCCGCTACTAAATTTTAGTACACTTTTTGTAAAGTGCAATTTAAAACCGGTTTGCTAAAATCAGCAAAAAGAATTACTAAATATTATTAATATTAGTACAAAATTTTAAATATATTTTTTTTTATCGAGCATCAAAATTTTTTTATTTTATTTATTTTTTCCAAAAAATATTTTAGACAAAACTAAAAAAAAAAAAAAAAAAAAATCAAAGGCTTAAAACTTGTAAAAATATAAACGAATTTATCATTTTGTTTTGATTAGATAATTTCTGTTTTGAAAAATATTTTAGTAAATTTTAATTGTTTTTAGGGCTGATTTTTAGAAATAAAAAACTTTTTAGGGCTATTTTAACTGGATGTCATATTTTTAGACATAAGTCGGTATATTCACTTTCGATCCCTATTTTTATACCCTCCACCATATATGGTGAGGGTATATATCAGTTTGTCATTCCGTTTGTAATATGTCGAAATATAGGTTTAAGACCCCATAAAGTATATATATTCGTGATCCTTATGCAATTTTAAGTCGATTTAGCGATGTCCGTCTGTCTGTCTGTTTGTCTGTCCATCTGTCTGTCTGTTGAAATGGCGATCACGACGCGAAGACGCAAGCGGGGGTGCCTATTGTTACACAGATTATTGAACATCCTCCCGAGCAGATTGGTATTTAAAATGCGCAAAATCGGTTAAGCGGTTCAAAAGTTATGAGTGAAAATGTGAAGGTACCTCTAAATTTTCCTTACAAATTTGTACAATTTTTCTGTATCTATTTTTTTTTTATGTTAAGTAAGTAAAAATGTTATTAAGTCTTCTTATTGTTCGATTACATTTATTGTCTTACATACTATGAGAATAATAACATTCTTAGAGCTATATGTGTGTTACTCTGATAACTAAGTTAACGTAAAAATCAACAATGTGAAAGTCGCTAACAGTGCAGACCTCTGTAAATAACATTGCTAAAACTAAATAAATAACATTACTAAAACTAAATACCAAAAGTTCGTTACATAAATTGACAAAACATATTCATATTACAGTTCATGCAAAATTTAGTATATACGTATATCATCTTCAGCCCTTATGGTGGAGGGTATTCAAAGATTCGGCACAGCCGAATTTAGCCCTTTTTTACTTGTTTAATCTATGTAATTTAATTTTGTAGGTGTAAGTTTTAATTAGAAATAACATTTCCTTCAATATTCACTTTTTAAAAATTAGTAATTTTTGTTTGCTAATTTTAGTAAATCGGTTTTCAAAAATTTGTAATATGATTTCTAAAATTAGCAACAAAAATTTGTAAATATTCTGTAAAACTTCTGTAATTTGTAAAATGTAAATAGCAAAAGGTTTTGCTAAATAATAATTTTTTTTACTAAGAATCAGTACAAAAATAGTAAAGTGGGATTGAAAACAAATTTTTCTACTAACTTTTTTTTTCCTGAGTGTACGTTAAAATTTAAACAATAATTAAATTTAAATTTTGTGTAATAAACAACAAAAAATATGTCAGTTAAAAATCCATTCAATTGTGTTAATGGGGCTTAGTTAAAAAAAAAATTACCAAAATTACTTTTCGACTGAAAAAGTTGTGCAAACTGTACAAAAATACAGATTTTTCCATACCTGCATAGAACGTCTTAAGTGTTGAAATGACAGTAGTTGGTTGCCCAGCAAAAAAATAACACATTACCAATTCATATATAAAGTAATGTAAACACAAAGATTTACATACATTATTTTAAGACCCCCCCTGAAGTCCATAATTAACCACGATGACGCTTTAAATTAAAATTCAGGGAAATACATTAAAAGAACACGATTTTTCAAAGAAAAAAAAAATATACAAAGTAATGCATGAATATATATCGCATTTATATTCAAAATTTTGCTGGGTGGTTGAAGGAACTATATTCATTTTAGTACAAATGAAAAAGAAATTTAAAACACATTCCTTATACTTACACCAAGAGACAAGATTAAACATGACATCAGCATGTTACTAAGAAGATAAGAAAAATACTCGAACATTTTTTTTTACTTTTTTTTTTTTTTTTTGCAAAACAAAATAATATATATATTTCAATTAATTTAAAGTAAAGGAGAACAACAAATAGGAATTAAATTGAAATTTGAGAAATTTTTGCAAATTCCAAGTATCAATTTTAAGATACGATTGCTTCAAAGATTTCAAAGCCCAAGATGACCCAAAAAACGAAATAGATTAATTTTAGATTTTTTTCTTCAAAACTTCACTAAAAAAAATGAACTAGAATTAAGAAAATTTTACTTATTTGGAGGAAAAATTGCAATGAAAACGGCGCCAGACACTTGTACCAATATTTAATAAAATTTTCCTTGAAATTAAGAAACAATTTTTACTTAAAATTTGGTCAAAATTTTGTAAATTATAGAAAAATTTTACTACTGAGAACTAAATTTTTATTAGAAAACAGTCAAATTTCCTCCTAATTAGTTTATATATCATCTTAAATTTTACTGCTATTTAGGAAATGTTTTCGTGGTTTTACGAAAAATTTTATTTTATTTACGTTCATTAGATAATTTTTTTTACTAAAAACTAGGACTTAAATCCCTAAAAATAAGAAAATATTTTCTGACATCAAGTTAAATAGCACTTCTTTTGGGTGAAAATTATTTAAAAATTTGATAAAAATTTTCTAATAAATATGAAACTGTTTCTATGACAAAGATAATATATTTTACCATATATTTTAAAGTACTTTACACTAACTGTGTAAATATTTTCCCACTTTTAGAGGACTTCCACTTTGTGAGGACACTGCTCTTAACAAGTTTTTGCTATAAAATTTTGTCTTAAAACTAAATTGAATTATACTAATTTCATGTATTTATAATATAAATTAAATTTCATTAGCAAAAAGGTAAACAAATTTAAAAAATGTACTGCAGGATATTCTGAAACGTAATAAATTGTTACAAAGTCAGATCCATTTCGTAGTTAATTAACGGTTCTGCTTGAGAGAACTACAAAAAGGGACGCCCTACGTGACACCCGGCATCTATGGCTAAGGAACACTGAGGGGTCCTTTGTCTTCTTAAATGAACTAATTTAAGGAAATTGTTGCAAAAATACAAAATATCACAGTTACATTTCATGTTATTATTGGAATATGGAAAAATTTTATAAGTTTATTTTATGGGATTTTTAGCAGAATTAAACTTTTTTATTATTAAGTGAAAAAAATAGTTCGATTAATATTAAGTTTAATAAGCGCTACATCAATTATAGGAAAGCTATTATGCCGTAAAGTATAAAATGTGCCTGCGATATTTTGTATTGTAGTCAACAAACAAATTTAGAAATTTTTCACCTTTTGCTAACAAAATTTTAAAATATATTTTAAGCTATTTTAAGTTCAATATTTAAGACTTTTAACATTAGAGATGGGCACGTAAGCCATTTTTGACTCACGCACGATCCCGAACCAAAAATTACAATCATGCACGATAATTTTTTTAAATGGTTGCTGTAATTTGTTTCAATTAATAATAGTTTTTCTTTAAAATTAGTAAAACTAAAGAGTTTGTTTTGAGTTTAGTTTTTTTTTCTGAAAAACTATTGAAAATAAGTTAAAGTTAAGGTTATTATTTCTTAAAAATAAGAAAACATTTACTTGAAAAAAATAATATTTTATTAAAATTTTTAAAATTCAATAAACAAAATTGAATAAAAATTTTCCCTAGAAATAGTTCATCAGTTTTTAAAATCAAATAAATTTGTATTATTATAACATAGGAAAAAATGTATTACTTTTTGTTTTTAATCGCCTGAACTAATTTTTTAGAAAACAATTCTTAAAAATTTGAAAGTGGTAGACTTAAAAACTGAATTTAGAAATGGCTTTATAAAATGTAGTTAATTTAACTACTCGCGAAAAAAAAAATGAACACACATTAAGTTCAATTACTTTCCCATTTTAAGTTACACATTTTTTGAACTAAATGAGAGTAAATTATGTTCTGATTTCTTTTTTATCTAAACTTAGTTTTATTACATTTAAATATGCAAATTTCTTAAAACTGAGATGTTTTTCTTAAAAATTGTTACATTTTTTATTGAATATACTTGTTTTTTTGTTTTTCCTAAAATCAAGAAATATTACTTAAGAAAAGTATGAACTATTTCTGAGTATATAAACTATTTCGTTTTTACCCAAACATAAGAATTTTTATTCATTTTAAGAAAATTTTTTGAAGTTTTAATAAAATTTTACTTAAATTGAGGAAAATTTTTAAACTATTTTAAAGGAAATGTTCGATTCATTTTTAGTTCGTCTTTTTTTTTTTTTTTTTTGAGTGTAAATTTCGTAATCTTAAACTTCGATTTTTAATATAGAAACTCAAAAGATTCAATTGTTTCCGACAACATTTCTACAATCCTGAAGAATTGCCAAAACAGTGAAATCGTGATTGGTACTGACTTCGTCATTCAAGTGAGACAAATTCCGATTGGCTATCCGACGCATATGATAAAGATCGAAAAACTCTTGTTTTTAAGCATTAGTTTTCGTGATTTACTCTCAAATTTCTACGGCCCATATCGCCGAAAGTTATCAATAAAATAATAATAAACGCAGTTATTATTTATATATTTTTTGTCAAACAAAAAGCCTAAATTTCTTTTCAAACAATGAATTCAATGTATAAAAATTCAATAACAAAAATGATTGGCTTGAAAAAATTCTAATATGTAATTTGTATACTAGCGCCAGCTATAGTAATTTTTTTGTATTAATATATATTTGGAAAATCTGAAATTTCTAATAAGAAATTAAGAATTTTCTTAAGACATCTAGTGACGAGTAGTAGATATTATATAAATTCAATAGAAATTTTAATTAATACATGATCACCACCTAACAAAGAGAGTAGACCAACAAGAGAATCAAATTTGATTTCAAGGGAAAATGTGTTACTTACTCGTTGCTATTTTCCCTTATGTATTTTTATGTAAACTAACGAAAGGGATGAGATTTTGAGTTAGCAACATTCCCCCCACTTTTAGCAACTTTGGTTTCTCTTGTTGATCGACAAATACCTAACAAAGACCGTTTAGGTTAAAATAAACCAAAGTCGCTAAAGTGAAGAGGGTATTGCCAACTAAAAGTATTCTCCCATTCGCTAAGTATACAAATAAAATACATTGGGAAAGAGACAAAAAAAAAATAACAACAATAAGCATAAAACATAATTTAAAAACAAATACAAAACTAATGCCAACATTATAATTTACAGCACAACAATATTATTTTCAATATGCCTGCCTGCTCATACACACAGAAAAAAAAGTTAGTAGAAAAATTTGTAAACAATTTTCAATCCCACTTTACTATTTTTGTACTGATTTTTACTAAAAAAAATATTATTTAGCAAATCTTTTTGCTATTTACATTTTACAAATTACAGAGTTTTACAGAATATTTACAAATTTTTGTTGCTAATTTCAGAAATCATTTTACAAATTTTTGGAAACCGATTTGCTAAAATTAGCAAAAAAAAAAAAAAAATTACTAATTTTAAAAAAGTGATATTGAAGGAAAAGTTTTTTCTAATTAAAACATACACCTACACTCACCAAAAAGTCTGTAATGGCAACTGAAAATGTGTTAATTTGAGCCCAGCGGTATGTTTTGCTAATCTTAGAAACACATTTCTGCTGACGTGTAGTACAATGAAATTAGTAGAAAAATTAGTAGCCGCTACTAAATTTTAGTATACTTTTTGTAAAGTGGAATTTAAAATTAAATTTCCCTTAATAACAGCAAAATTTTCAGTTGCCATTACAGACTTTTTTTGGTGAGTGCAATTACAAACTAAATCTTTCAGAAAAAATTTTCCACATTCAATGTTACATTTTTCACAACAATGAAACAAAATTTTATTAAACGTATTGAAATATTCTGTTAATCTATTTGTATAATCTGTTTAATGGATTTTTATAAACTTCCATAATACATAACGTCGCCTTATAAAGGTTTTGCCGCATCTACGAAAAACTATGTAATTTAAGGTACTATATTCTTTATCGATAACACTGTTCCACCAAATGAGACAAAATTGGTATTCCCAAATTCAAAATAGTAGAGCTAGATAGATTTAAAATTCCTGATTCCATATCATACTTGAGGCACTATGAAATAACTACCAAGTGAAATAATCCCCAAATTAAAAAATTAAATAACCTCCCAAAAATTAAAGAAAGCCGAATTTTGGTGTTATTTGATTTATGTTGGATATTTTTAATATTTTATTTGGGTATTGTTGCATTATAATAAAGCACCCAAATGAAAAAAAACCCAAAAAATATTTGGGTGTTATGTCCTTAAAATTTATTTTGGTGACTATTTCTCATTTATTTAGAGGTTTTTTTCATTGCCTTAATATAAACTTTTTCAGAGATTCTTTTACATTTAAACCGGTGTTTAAGTGAATTTATTCTACAACTACAGACCAGTACTCACTTTGAAAAAAAGTTATCAATGTTTCCCAATGTTGTTTAAGCGTAAAACGACTCATTTTTGTTGCGCAGCCTGATTACGGTTGTCGAAATTACGGTAGTCGAAATTTTCAACAAAATTATAAAGTAATTAAATTCTGATTATATATTTTTTATAATTCGATTGTTATTTATGATAAGTTCAGTGGTAAAATTTTTAAAAAGTAGCGTTTTTACAACTTTTTGGCAAATTCGACTTACTGTCGAATTCGACTACAACAATTGACAATATTTTGAACAGAAAAATCTATCAGTGTCAAAATAACATATAATTTAAAAAGAGACCTGTTTTTGGACCACATTTTATAATTCAGATTTTGTACAAAATATCCAAAAGCGACATACTTAATTCATCCAACTCTAACTAGATTGCACCAAAAGTGACATTTACCGCAAACCAATTCGAAGTAGACGATTTTTGTGCTAAAAAATATATTTAAAGAGAAAGAGTATTTACAGAGTAAATATTGAAAAAATATGTGTAATTTTTCACAATCGATAACTAATTAATTAAAAAAAAAGTGTTTTACAGCAGCAGATAGATTTCATATAGAAACATGAGTATCAGGTGTTTAATTTATATAAGAAATATTAAATAAAATTGAAATTGTTGTGATAAATATTCATAATAATACACGCAGAAAAAAAAACATTTTAAAATCAAGTAGAAACCACATTAAATAAAATAAAAAATAGCTAAGAAATTAAATCTAGTTTAATTTCATTTTAATTTAAATATGTTTCTATTTAATTTTTAAATGCTGAAACAAAATATAAAAATTTTGTAATATTAATTTAAATGCCAAAAAAAAAAAAATATTTTAACTAGAATCTTAATTACTTTTAAAAGATTCATACTTAATTTAAAAATATTCGTAAATAATAAAATTTTAGTTTAAAAGTAACATAATAATTAATTTAACTGTGATTATTTTACTCTATGAAGAGAAATTTCAATGAAACTTTTCATAAAATTAATTCAAAAAATATTTCAGTGTAGTTTAAAATATAAATTATTAGAATTTCCGCACTTTAAAATTCCATTAATAATATTTGCATTTTAATTACTGAAAAGCAAGGTTGGCAATCGATACTTTTTTCAAAATCCTTTTTAAATTGATAACCGTTACCAATACCGAAACTCTTTAATTCAAAAATACCTGTATTCCCAAAACCTTTTACTTTAATATCGGTATCGTTAACGGTAACGGTTTCAAACAAAATCAGTTTTTTTTTTACGTTTTTAACAAAAAATATAAATTGTTTTTTTATAAATCTGTGGCGAAAAGGAAAAACTGCTTGAGTCTGATTTTGTCATTTTGCAGAAGAGCACTTTCCAAGTTTAAACCTAATTTTTAAAAATTAATCGTGATTCTAGTATAGAGTGGTTAAATTTTAAGGGCATTTCATTTGACATTTCTTAATTTCAGACTAACTCAATTTGAACTATGGAAAGATACACAACCGAGCAACGCGTTAAAGTTATTCAGGCTTATTATGAAAATGGGTGTTCAAATCAAAATGCACTTTGTGATTTTTTTGGTCAGCATAATCGACCAAATAGGTCCACAATCGGGATAATTGTGCTCATATTTTTTCCTTTTCACCACAGAAATATCAAAATTTGTCAATTTATTAATAAAAATTCGCATTGCAAAGTTGACTTACAGTTATCAGTTTTTAATTTGAATTGGCAATATTGTGTTTTTTTTTTAGAACAAAATATAATTTATTATTCGTTTCGATTGCCAACCTTGCTAAAAAGAAATTCCATCATCAAATATTTATTTTAATTCAACTTCTAAAAAATAAAATCAACTTAATTTTATTAAAAAATGTTAATTAATAAAATTAATAAACAGACTTTTACAGTAGTCATATGGTATTGTTATCATGAGATTCAATAAAATAAATAACAAAAAAAAACCGGAGCTAAGACAGACGGATGGACCTATAAAAAAAACCTGTTATTTATTTTTTTTTTTTTTTGGCAAATATTTTTATAAAATAAGGTGAAGCAATAAGTGCTGCCATTTTTGCAAAAGCCATCGTATGTCAGTTTGGTTTTAACATTTGTGAAATAGATACACTCAGAAAAAAAAGTTAGTACAAAAATTTGTAAACGGTTTTCAATCCCACTTTACTATTTTTGTACTGATTTTTACTAAAAAAAATATTATTTAGCAAATCTTTTTGCTATTTACATTTTACAAATTACAGAATTTTTACAGAATATTTACAAATTTTTGTTGCTTATTTCAGAAATCATTTTACAAATTTTTAAAAACTGATTTGCTAAAATTAACAAAAAAAAAATTACTAATTTTAAAAAAGTGGATATTGAAGGAAATGTTATTTCTTATTAAAAAAATAAATCGGAAGTGAATATACCGACTCATGTCCAAAAATAGGTTATCCACTTAAAATAACACTAAAAAGTTTTTTTGGTTCTAAAAATCAGCCCTAAAAACAATTAAAATTTGACTTTAAAAGTAAAAAATTAACTAAAATATTTTTTCAAAAAAGAAATTAAAACAAAATGATAAATTTTGTTATGTTTTAACAATTTTTAAGCCTTTGATTTTTTTTTTTTAATTTTGTGTCAAATATTTTTTGAAAAAAATAAATAAAATAAAAAAAAAAAAAATTTGATGCTCGATAAAAAAAAAATTATGAAATTTTGTACTAATATTAATAATAATTAGTAAATTTTTTTTTGCTGATTTTAGCAAACAGATTTTAAATTCCACTTTACAAAAAGTTTACTAAAATTTAGTAGCGGCAGCTAATATTTCTTCAAACTTCATTGTACTACACGTCAGCAGACATGTGTTGCTAAGATTAGCAAAAAATACCGCTGGGCTCAAATTAGCAAAATTTCCCGTAATAACAGCAAAATTTTCAGTTGCCATAACAGACTTTTATAGTGAATATCAATATTCGCGATCAACGAAGTGAATGGATTTTCCATCAAAATTTATCATTTTTTAAGTGCGAATAAATATAAATTACTTAAAAACCAAATGAAATTTCACTTTAAACAAAAGTTATGGCGAAAGCAAATCAGATGATGGTTTTTGCCCCACCCCGTAGCTATGTTTGTGCGTCATTTCCATACAAATTTGACATAAGTAACGTAAACAGCCAACAGTAAACGTTGGCTTATGTTAAATTTATATGAAAATGACAAAAGTCAACGTTGATAACTTGGCGTACAAACACAGATATTTTTTCACACAAGTGGAACTTAAAAAACAAAAGAACTGTAATTATTTTGTTCGAAAAGTTATAAATATTTTTTTTTTCTTTTTATGTTAACATACTTATCTTATTTTAATTATTATAAAATTGATTATAAATTTATATTTTGCAAAGACTGTATATGGCGGTAACAAATGTTTAAAACAAAAAAATAATAAAACATTTAATTATAAATAAATAAACGTCATTGATATAAAACTTTTTAATTATAAAAAATTCAGATTTTCCTATTTATGAAGGCTTAATTTTTATTCTGTTATTTATATTTTAAAAAATATTTTTTTGTAATCAAATGTTAAGTATTATAAATTAATTATATTTGTAAGCATTTACGTCAATTACAATAAATTAAAATATAAATAAAAAATTAAGCTTTTACTTCAGATAAGAAAATCTTAATATTTTTCAAGTTAATATGTTTTCTTATTTTAAAGAGGGTTGCACTCAAATAAAAAAGTTAGTAGAAAAATTTGTAAAATAATTATTTTTTTTGTAATTTTTTTTAATTATTTTTTTTTATTTCAAAATTACATTGCCCATAACAAGCTGAACATCGGTTAGGAAATGACTGAATTTTTTTCCTCAATATTTTAAATTTGCCCCACTGTTCAGTGTTATCTAAAATATATTCTGACAGTTTTTCAGTGTATTCTAGGTTTCTACTGTCAAAATTGTTTGATAAAACGTTGATAGACAAGCCAAGCAAACACAGCTTTTATTTGAGAGTTTTTTTTTTAACTAATCTTTTCTAGAAAATTAATATTTGTCAGATTTCAAAATGATTTTCAAAAATGACAAAATTATAAAAATAATGAATTTTATTACGCTGTGTTGTATTATTAAGTAGTATAAGTGTTGCCACATTTTTTTAAAATTAGTAATACAAGCCAATGGCAGGATCATATATTCAGTAGTATCATTTTTCAATTGACACTTGACATAATTATCTTTATCATAATCTATAAAAAAAATAAGGTTCCATAAATTAAACTTAAAAAAAGTTTCCATTTATATTCCTTTTTTCCAACATGATAATTTACAAACCAAATAAAACTTGTTAACAAATTTAACACTTGTAGTAAAAAAAAATAAAATATGATAAAAATAAATCATAATAAAGCAAAAGTTTTCAGAAATTATACATTTTTTTTAATGGGTGAAAACAAAAATTAAAACAAAAGAAAAGTTAATAAAATAAAAATTTATAGGAAATGAAAAAAAAAAATATGTACATACATTGCGTAAATTTATAAAAAAAAGATAAATATTAAAAGTAAATAGCAATAAATGAAATATTTAGGTTTGATGGTCTGCAGAGAATTTTAAATATCCTACCACTGAGATTATAAACTCCATAATATTAATAATGCTGAAATCGTTAATCTTTTCCTGGAATACGGTCAATAATTTCTTTTTAAAATTAATCAACTTTTTTAAAAAAAATTCATTTATATATGAAAAGTTTTATTAAAAACTAGTTTCGTAATCATTACGCTTAAAATTTTTTAATTTTTCTGAAAATATTTACATTAAGATCGAAGAAAATCTAGGGAAACAGTTTCTATGTAATGGATTTTTCTACAAAATTGGGTAATTCGAACTCATTATAGTTATTATTTTATTTTCATACTTTTGCTTCATTACCTAATGTATTTTCAGAATTCATAAAAATATGGTCCTTCGAACCCATTATAGTTATTATTTTATTTCCATACTTTTGCTCCATTACCTATTTTACAGAATTCATAAAAATATGGTCCTTCGAACATATTATTATTATTATTATTATTTCAGTTTATTAAGTCAATGGAATATATAAAATTTCCTTACAGACTAGATACAACATGTATTATAGTTAAAAAAAAAATTACAAATTAAAAAATTCAAAAAGTAATAATTTAAAGGTTTCTTTCGAAGCGCAAAATTCAATGACATGGTTTGGATTTTTATTGAAAGCAATCTCATTTATAGAATTTATATCATTACACGCTCGATTTAAAATACTATTTTGGGCATAGTTAGTGCGATGAAAAGGGATGTTGAAAATATAATGCTTATAGCGAAGTATTCTACGTGGCACATAAAACGATATCAGCGATAACAGCTTAGGACAGTCAATTCTCCCAGTAACTATATCATATATAAGTAATGCAGATTGAAATCTACGTCGATTTTCTAACGTTTCTAAACCTAAAAATAAACTCTTTGACCTATAAGAAGGTAAAGGGTTATCAAACGTAAACGATGAAAGTGCATATTTAAGAAATATTCGTTGCACCCTTTCAATACGAGAGATATGAATTCTACAATATGGACTCCATACTACAGATGCATACTCCAATTTCGATCTAACATATGAAGTGTATACCAATCTTAACGTATTGGGATCAGAAAAATCGGAACAACTTCTCCTAATGAATGCAAGCATTGCATAAGCTTTCGGAATTATGTAATTAATATGTGGAATAAATGACAAGGTGGAATCAAAAACAACACCTAAATCAGTAATTGTGTCAGTTTTCTCCAAAATATAATTCCCCAACCTAAAAACTGATCGAATTGGATTTCGAGATCGGGAGTAAGAAACGTGAAAGCATTTCGATAAATTTAAATAAAGGCAATTGAGCTCACACCAGTTAAGGAGATTATTTAATTCATTTTGCATATCCAAAACATCAGCAATGGAGCATACTTTATGAAATATTTTTAAATCATCCGCATAAATAATAAAATTGGCTTTAGAAAAACAATTTGTCACATCATTAATGAACAAATTAAATAAAAGCGGGCCTAAAATACTACCCTGAGGGATACCAGATGTTTGCAAGTATGGCGAAGATTCAAAAGCATCAACTACAACTTTACAAGTTCTATTTGATAAATACGATTTTAACCAATCTAAAATATTTGAATGAAAACCCATTGCCTGCAACTTAGCACAAAGAATATAATGAGATACTTTGTCAAAGGCTTTAGAGAAGTCAGTATACACTGCTTCAACTTGATTACCCTGCTCCAAGGCTAACATACAATACTCACTAAAAACCGTTAAATTAGTCGTAGTTGACCTTCCGGAGAAAAATCCATGTTGACGAGTTGATATATAAGACTTAGTTAGAAAAAAGAACTTTTCATAAATCACATGTTCAAAAACTTTTGAAACGCAAGGTAATTTACATATCGGCCTATAACTAGTAACGTTATCTTTCCGCCCATTTTTAAAAACCGGCGTGACTGAAGATGACTTCCATTTATCAATGAAATTACCTTCAGTAAGAGACAAATTGAAAATGTAAGTTAGCGCAAAAGAAATAGATGATGCACACATCTTTAATAAATTTGCACATAAACCATCGGAGTCCGATTTAAAATTATTATTAATCCGCTTTATTCCGTTCAAAACATCATCTTCTGAAACTTCTAAGACACCGATGTCTAGCATGTCAAGCAAATTTGAGTATCTAGCTGCATAGATCGTTGAAGAATCAAAATTTGAACTAAAGAATTGAGCAAACATACTCACAACACCACTAACCGTTTCGGAAATCCTATCACCATAATACATGGTTGAAGGAATATCAGAAATTTGCTTCTTTGCTTTTACAAAAGACCAAAAAGACTTGGGATTTGATTTTATCTCACGCTCTTTTTGTAAAATAAATTGTTTAAATAGAAATTTATTTAAAAAATTAAATTCTCTTTTATAATGAATAAACTTTTGGTTATCATATAAACTACCCGATACAAGAAAACGTTTATGAAACTTGTTACGCAAATTCTTAAGCTTTTTAAGACCCATAGTGTACCATGGAAGCTTATAAGGTTTAGATCTCTTAAGAGGAATAATTTCTCTACATATACCCAAGAAAGTTTTTAAAAAATTTTCATAGCACAATGCTGTGGAATGAGACGAAAATAACGCCATCCAATCAATACCTTTGAGCAAAGAATTTAGCACATCGAAATTACACTTATTAAAATTAAAATTAACTGAATTTAAATGTTCTGAATATTTAAAAAATTTATAGGAATCAATTTCAATCACTAAAGGAGTATGATGAATATTAGATGGAGAAATTGGCAGTAAACATTCGCGCATGGAAAATTTACAATTATATGGAACAAAAATTAAATCCAAAAAACGGTTTAATTTGTTTGAAATGTTATTAATTTGATTCAAATTTAAACTTAACATACTATCAATGAAATTAATTTCATGATTTTTATTAACATTAATTGGTAATAAATCATAGCTGTCACCAATTTGTGACCATAATATGTCTTTTAGATTAAAGTCTCCCAAAACACAGATACGTGAGTTTACTGTCAGATTGGAATCCATTAATATTATATTTGAAACATGTGCCTCATATATTTCATCTGGACTATTTGGAGGAATATAAGACACACAAATACAAAATGTAAAATTAAATCCATAAATATGTACAAAAAGTTGATCCAACAGTCCATTCTTATCATCAATAGAATGCAAAGAAGATTTATATTTGCGTTTAATTGCTACCAGTACACCACCTCCCCGAGTATGATTAGTGAGAAATGCATTTCTATCTTTACGATAAACGTTGTAGAGCTTGGGATCGAAAAATTCAGAATCTGTAAAATCAGCATTTAACCAAGTTTCAACCAACACAATAACATCAAATTCCAATTGAGATGAAAAATCATAGATTATTTTGGATTTAGTACGCATTCCGGAAACATTTTGATAATATAATCTAATGTTCGATTTACCAGAAACTAGTTCTGCTTCAACGGTATGGCTTTCTTTGGAAAATTTACAAAAGGGCGCACTTTAATGTCAGTTGGCCAAGTTTTAGGCTCAATGATTTCATTGTAGAAACAGGGGGATATTCCAAGTTTAAAGTTGACCCGTTTTAGCTCATTAACATCTACGTCCTTTTTTATTAATTTATAGCATTCAATATGTTTTTTACCGATATTAGTCATTTTGTCAACATATTCAATAATTTGATCAGATGACACTGTTGGCTTAAATGACGAAATATGAATCCATTTCTTTTGGACGACAACTTCTAGTTCATCTGAAGTGTTAACTCCCAATACAACAGGACCCCTTTTACGTCTACGCCTCTGCACATTAGTCCAATCAGATGTATTTTGCGTCGGTTGTATGTTGTCATCAAACATGTTAGCATCATTAACTACCGTATTAGTGACAGCAGCAGGGATAGAGGAGATAGACGAAGCAGCAGATAAAAAAGGTTGTCTGTTTGTTACAGCTAGTGCACTTGTACTTGGCTCAGCAACAACAATACAATTATCCAATTTATTTAAATTATGAAGGTCACTGTTATGTTTTCTTTGCTGTTTTTTATGCAATTTAGGTTTTTGTTTATTTTTTGTAAAGTTAATGAACTGTTCTTTCAACTCTCTAAGTTCATGATTTACAGATGAGCTTACTAATTGTTTTAGCTCTCTTACTTCATTAGACAATGAAGAGAGGTGTAAAAGCAAATTTGAAGTTATGTTTAAACAACAATTACAATTAAAAACAATATTCTTATTTTTATTAAAAATTTCACATAATTTATTGTCAATATTAGCACAAAAAAAATGGTATTTTGCTTTGCAAATATGACATGCAATTGTATCTTTTTTTAAGTTTTTAAAACACAAAGCACAAAGCGATTTAGGCGGAATATTCATTTTCACGTCTCGACAGTTTAACAGAGAAAACTAAACAATAATAATAAAATAATAATAAAACTAACAATAATAATAAAACTAACAAATAATTTTTAACTATGAGTTTATGATTTAAGCCGCCTAACTTAAATAATGGACCAACATATTTTGTGTTCTTTTTGGCCTTTTTTTAACAAAAAAAAAACTAATAATCTTGTTACTAATTAAAAAATGACGACAACAGGCCAACAGCAGCAGCAGCACAAAAAGTTATTCATTTATTCACACAATCAACAACACTGTTCTACAAATTTTACTCGCTCAGATAACTACCTATACACGATGCGATATGCAGCAAAGCCTCGGTTGACGGATTTGAGAAATTTTAGCCTGGTACCTTTTTTTTGAAAATAATCGTGGCACTATTGAACCTAATTTTTTTTACCTAAATAAAACTATATAAGCTAAAATTGTTATCACAATTCTAGTAATTTTTGAGAAATACTCAAAACTTAAAATTTTAGAGAACTTAAAATTTTATTTCAATCTTGGTACTTTTTATAAATACTCATGGTTATAGAAAATTTTAAATTTCTAGCTTAGTAAAGGTATATATTTTTTTTTTTTTGGAAATAATCATGGTACTTTTTGTTTACCTCAAACCTGCTAATTATCTTGAAATTACTCGAGGTTAGGTTATTGTACGTTATAACCCACGTGCCTAACATGTGTAGAGTATTTTGAAAAACAAATCGTTAACAAAACAATTGTTAACATAACAAGAATACATACTGTTGTAGATATAGTAGTACTATTTTAAAACAATTAAATATTTTCATTAAATAAATTAAAAATAAATAAAAAAAAAAACGAAAGAAGGAAAGAAGGAAAAAAAAAACGTTGAAAACAAAAATGTGTTACGTATTAAAAGTCGCATATAAAGTGTTTAAGTGATAACGACTACAGAGTGGTAGATTTTATATTAAAACTGACATGACGATATAATTTTAGCACAATGAAGTAAGTCTGAGACTGATGATACCACAAGGGCACCACTTGAAATTAAAATAATAACATTTATTATTAGTGAAATATTTAATGCAACGCACAGTTAAAAAAGTTAAATAGGCTTGAAGCAAATGTTTTCTAAAAACTTGGGTAAGTTTACCAAGTCTTTACCATTTTTAACTAAGAACTTGGTAAAATTTAACAAGTTTTTGTGTAATTTTTACAAAAATTTGTGTGTGGAATAATTGATCAATTATTTGGCAAACATTTTTTAAGGTGCATGTAATTAATAGAAAGAATTGGCTTCACCCAAAGTTTTCGAAAACTTGGGAAATTTTACCAAGTTTTTAGCCAAAAACTTGGTATATTTTCCCAAGCAATTGTGTAATACTTAGGTGAAATATTTTAAGTGAAACATTTTTTTTGTATACAATTAAAAAAAAAATAAAAATTTAAATATATGAACAGTTTTTCGTTTGATACAAAATCATGAACATTTTACTTTCTAAATAAATAATGGAATGCATTTTCAGGTCAGCTACGATCTTTAGCAATATTCATTGTATTGTAAGTACCTCTTAACTCATATCTTTAAAGGGAAAAAGCTAATGAAAGCTAACCGCCATCAATTTATTGAGTCAAGATAAAGTTTACTTTTAAACTCTAACTATGTTTAGTAATCTCTATTATTAATTTATATCTGCTATCAGCTGATATTAAAAGTACTGAGTTTGCTTTTTTTTGTTTCCTCTTTGTGTGCCAAGAAACCTATTTTTATGCAGAAATTTCTGAAAGGTCGTTTTTCTTCAGCATTAAATAACAATTTAAACAAATTGTCATAATAATATGAAGTTGTTTACATTTTGTTAAGTTAAAAGGAATTTTCGCGTGTCACTAACTTAAGTTTATAATTTTTAACTATGAGTTTATGATTTAAGCCGCCTAACTTAAATAATGGACCAACATATTTTGTGTTCTTTTTGGCCTTTTTTTAACAAAAAAAAAACTAATAATCTTGTTACTAATTAAAAAATGACGACAACAGGCCAACAGCAGCAGCAGCACAAAAAGTTATTCATTTATTCACACAATCAACAACACTGTTCTACAAATTTTACTCGCTCAGATAACTACCTATACACGATGCGATATGCAGCAAAGCCTCGGTTGACGGATTTGAGAAATTTTAGCCTGGTACCTTTTTTTTGAAAATAATCGTGGCACTATTGAACCTAATTTTTTTTACCTAAATAAAACTATATAAGCTAAAATTGTTATCACAATTCTAGTAATTTTTGAGAAATACTCAAAACTTAAAATTTTAGAGAACTTAAAATTTTATTTCAATCTTGGTACTTTTTATAAATACTCATGGTTATAGAAAATTTTAAATTTCTAGCTTAGTAAAGGTATATATTTTTTTTTTTTTGGAAATAATCATGGTACTTTTTGTTTACCTCAAACCTGCTAATTATCTTGAAATTACTCGAGGTTAGAGAATATTTAAAATTTTTACCCCAATCATGATATGTTTACCACAAAACCTGTTATTTTCTTGAAAGTACTCGAGGTTGTAGAGAATCTAAAATTTTTAACCCAATCTTGGTACTCTTTTTTGGAAATATTTGCAGTTTTACAAAAGCTACAAATTGTATGTACCCCAATCCTGGTACTTTTTGGAAACTAATCACTGTATAGAAATGCTAGGTTCTAGCATTTCTATTTTTATCCTGATGTTGTTTTTTTTTCGGAAATAATTACAATTCTAAAGGATCTAACATTTTTATTCCTGTCTTTTTTTTTTTTTTGAAAATAATCCTGGTACTGTGCAAGCTAAAATCCAATTCTGGTACTTTTTTCCCAATTCTGTTAATTTTTTGAAATTCTTTATGGTTAGAGAAATATTAAAATGTTTACTATAATTCTGATAATTTATTAAAAATTATCATGGCACTCCAGAAGCTAAAATTATTAACACAATCCTGAAAAATACAAACGGAAAAGCGCTGACAAGCACTTAAACGGGTGGTACAAGTGTTGGCAAAAAAGTTTCTTTCCAATTTCAAAATGATAATATTATTAGACAAAAAGGCCGACTATTTAAAAGCATCCGAAAAGCACTGGGCAAACAAAAATTCTGGTGTTGGCAAAACCAAAAATAAAAAAAAAAAAATTTTAAACAAAAGTTATTTAGAATTTTGTTTGTAATGCTAGAATTTAAGCACAGGCCATCAGATTCTTAGAATAAAGCTCTGCCCACTTAACTAAAGAGACATATTATACAGAAAACCACGATTTAGACAAACTCCTAGAGATCAGAAAAATTAGTTCATCATAAATAAGCGAACAGTGTAAGATTTGTTTACAGTTTCTAAATCTAATTTAAAAGATTTTATAAGTTTTGTCATTAGATTTTTTAAATAAACTAATTTAGTTTCTGGGACTGTGAGGAACATTTTGCTTTTACACTGAAGAAAAAAAAGTTAGTATAAAAATTTGTAAACCGTTTTCAATCCTACATTACTATTTTTGTACTGATTTTAAGTAAAAAAAAAATTATTTAGCAAATATTTTTGCTATTTACATTTTTACAAATTACAAAGTTTTTACATTATATTTACAAATTTTTGTTGCTAATTTCAGAAATCATTTTACAAATTTTTGAAAACTGATTTGCTAAAACTAGCAAAAAAAAAATACTAATTTAAAAAAAGGATATTGAAGCAAATGTTATTTCTAATTAAAACTTACACCTACAAACTTAAATTGCCTTAAAATGTTCAATAGATGGAAAAAAGGGATCTCTTAAAATAGGACATCCACTTAAAATAGCACTAAAAAGTTTTTTTAGTTCTAAAAATCAGCGCTAAAAATAATTAAAATTTGAAGTAAAAAAATTGACTGAAATATTTTTCAAAACAGAAATTAAAACAAAATGATAAATTCTTTTATGTTTTAAGCCTTAGATTTTTTTTTTAATTTTGTGTAAAATATTTTTTGAAAAAAAAAAAAATAAATAAAAAAAATTTTTGATGCTCGATAATAATATTTAGTAAATTTTTTTTGCTGATTTTAGCAAAAATATTTTAAATTCCACTTTACAAAAAGTTTACTAAAATTTAGTAACCCCATGTAAAAATCGAAATATATATGAACATACATGATCATACATGGGCTTGTATATGATCATACATGGGCATACATGGTCATACGTCCATACATGATCTCATATATGACCATATATCTTCGGATCCGAAATTTGAGGGTATATGGTGATATATGTGCATATATTATCATACATGCTCATATATTATTCATGTATGCTCGTATATGATCATATACGTCCATATACCCTCAAATTTCGGATCCGAAGATATATGATCATATATGAGATCATGTATGGTCATATATTGAATAATGTATGGACGTATATGACCATGTATGCCCATGTATGATCATATACAGGCCCATGTATGATCATGTATGCTCATATATATTTCGATTTTTAGATGGGACGGCAGCTAATTTTTCTACAAATTTTATTGTACTACATGCCAGCAGACATGTGTTGCTAAGTTTAGCAAAAAAATTCCGCTGGGCTCAAATTAGCAAAATTTCCTGTAATAATAGCAAAATTTTCAGTTACCATTACCGACTTTTTTTTGGTGAGTGTACCGAATGTTCGTATGAAGCGGGATCGTATTAACAGATATTTTGTTTTATACGAAAATTAGGAGAAATTTTGTAAAAAAAAAATTTTTAAAAATAGGAAAATTTAATCTGTGTAACCAGAAACCTTCTGTCTTATAAATTTTTGTACAAACTAAATACTGGCAAAACGCTTTAAGGCAAACGTTGGTAAGGCGTGCCAAATAAGTGTTCTTTTACGCTGATAATAGGCCTTGTAAAATAAATTAATATTCGTTTATTTTACGAAAGTTTTTGTTCATTTGACAAAAATTTCGTAAATTTATGCAAGGATTTTTATGAGTACAGTAAAGTGGTTCGCCAGTATTTGATTTTTTTTTATTTAGAGGTTTAACTCTTCTCGATAGTTTTAATAGTGTGCTGGATTTCTTGATACACCCAAACCCGTATAACGAGTCATAAGTTTATCATATCATATCTACCAACCAGCCCTGCCTGCCATCCTACAAAACTCTCAACCAACCAAACCAACCAAACCAACCAATTTGCCTCAAGCAATCTCAAAAGTGAAACAGTTAAATTAAGTTGAAAATAATTGCAAGCAATACAGTTAGTTAATTGTTGTAAACATAGGCGTGCGGTTTATTGTTTTTTTTTATAATTATAATTTTGTTGTTCTTTTAAAATACACTAATTTTTTACACAAAAATTGCAAAAACTAAAGTTCTGAAGTTCAAGTTCAAATTGAAAGTTCTTGAAGATAGATTTAGTAAAGTGGGTTATAAAAACAAAAAGAAAAAAATTATAAATTTTAAATAATAAAAAAAAAAATATTGAAAAATTATTAATAATTTTGAAAACTGTTATTTGGAAAAAAAACATATGTGGTTTTTTTTTATAAAAATTGTAAAATTTTAGAATTTTTTGTTTAAATCTGTTCAAAAGAAATATGTTTTAATTTCTTAGAAAATTTGAAATATTTATAGAGTGTTTACATTGAACTTGAATAATTATTATAAGTGTAGTGTGAACGTTATAGTTTTAAAACGCAAATCACTAATTGAAAAAAAAAGATCTATAATTGCTTTGATAGTGAGAACACTTAAACTTGAAATTAAAAAAAAAAAACAATAATATTTATAAAAAATATATATAAACAAATGCTTTTAGAAAGTTATAAAAAGTTATATTTTAAAATATTTAAATATTTGTTGATTAGCACAATTAATGAATAAAAAAAAAAAACAATAAAAATATCAATATTTTAATACACCAAATCATTGAAGAATTAATACAAAAAAACATAATTATAAATAATTATAAACAGTACCTATACAAATTAAACCCAACAAAAAACTTAGTCAATAATTTAGTTATAAATTTTAAAGCCTAAAAAAATTATTACAAATTCAAAAATTTTTTTCCAAACATAAGCTAATTTTTAATTGAAAAAAACAAAAAAATTGTAATCATAAATGATTTTATTTTACGCCGTAAACTATTAGAAATCACTTTTCATATAATTTTCAGTGTATTAATTAATGTTAATGAAAACATTAACAAATGTTAAGAATAACAATTAATGTAATTTATTTTACATTAAATTGAAAAAAAAAATCTTTGAACTATAACGTTGAAATAGTGAAATTGAAATTCTTATTAGTACTTAAAAAAAAAATTATATATAGAAATTAATTTAAATTCTGTAGGGATTAATATTATTTATGTAAAATAAATTAAGTGATTGTGTATTGTAAATTATGTAAATTTTGTGTGTTTTAAACAAAAAAGGTAAAATTGATAAAAAAAAAAAAAAAAAATAGTTTAAAATAAATTGTAAATTATAAACAAGAAATAGCAAATTAAATAACAATAACACACAGTAAAAACAAACAAGCAAAAAAACACATGTTGGATTGTTAAATATATGGGACTTTCCATATAAACTGCCCCTCAAAAAAAATTGTTTTTTTTTTAAAGTTAAAATATTTTTCTATCGATAAAAAAAAGTTTCAGAGTAATAATCGGAAAATACTCATTGAATATTGCAGCAAATATTTTATAAAAATGGAAATTTTTATCTTTTATATTAGTGTCACCTAAACGTATAATTAATATATTATTAAGCGATTTTACACTGCAACATCTACTTTTCCAGACCTTATACATTTGGATAAAAGGGCGTTATAAGTCCTGACTGTACAAGTGTATACAAAAATTATTAATTCAATTATTCCAGGGTTGCCATATAAAGTGATTAAAAAAAATTAATTTTTGACAATTTTTGTATAGAAATTTTTTGAAAAATTATTTAATTATAGTTAGAAAGAAGAAAGGTTTTATAGAAGTGCTACGCTAATTTGGTTAAGGACATCTAGCTTTTTTTTGAGTGATAAAATCTAGTTTTATAGCCTGTTCCTCGATCTCGAACGAAAAACTAGTCGAATGAAAGCAAGTCACTCGAATTCAAATCAATTTGGGGTTCTCTATTTCGAAAGCCATCGATCGACTTGACTTACGTCTGTCAATTTTTGTTTCTTACGCATTTACAAACCACAGAGATGCCAGATATTATATTTTGAGCATTTGTTACAATTTTCTTAAAAAAGTAGCAAAAATACTACTAAACTGCTTAAAGACAAAAACAACCCTGTTTAACAGTGATCAGCTGTATATGACAAATGAAATAAAAAAAATAACAATAAACAAATCAATTTTAAGTTGGAAAATGTTTTTATTTGTGAAAATTTTTGTTATCGATTGGTTGTGGGTGAAATTGTTGTTTGGAGAGCTTTTCTGTTGCCTGTTGTCTGTTCGGTGCGGTCACTGCTTAAGTCCTTGTAAAATAAAAAATGTAAATATGAGCTTCTTGGGCAAACGTAAGCCGCAAACAACACACACATACCTTTTACCACTCAGCAACAGCGTAATAGGGGGTAAAACGGAGATAAGTTTTCTGGTCAAATTTTTCTCCTCTGCGGAAAATTTGTTTGCTCCGAACACTAGAGTCCTTCTGGCAAAATCAGGTCTTTCTTCCATATAAAATACAAGCGTCTTCGGTTGGTCCATTGTTGATTTTTTTTAACTAAAATTTAAAATTCTCAATAATCTATTAATATTTGTATTATTTTGTAATAACTTTTTGTTATCCATTGCTTTTTTTACTTCATTTTGCTTTTAAAAATATCAAATATATATTTACTCGACAAAAAAAACAGCAAGTGACTGATTTTGACATTTGCGTTCGAGCTGTTCGAAATAGAGAAACCAAATTTTGTATGAAAACAGTTACGTTTTCGTTCGACTTGTCGTTCGAGTCATTGTTCGCATAGAAATAGAGTTAGTGGAACCCAAATCAGTTTTCTTTTGACTAGAAAGCAAACGAACGTGTTCTTTCGAAATAGAGGAACAGGCTATTAATGTAAAATTAACAGTTCGCATCAAGAAATATGCGATTTTGTAAAAACTTCAATATGTTCAAAATAATCCCATTTTATTTTTAAAATATAATTAATAAGATATTTTGTTTTAAGTAAAAGTGAAAAAGTTTCAAAAATTATGCAGTCAGTGTTGCCATATAATTTTTTTAAAAAATTGTCTAAAAATATACAAAATTAAAAAAAAAATTTTAAATCCTGAAAGGCAAATAGATAAATTTTTTTTATATCGGTTTCTTAGTATTTTATTTAAGCAATAAGAAAAATTAAAATTTTAATAAAATCTTAACCCATTAAATGCACACAAATTTAAAATTTAATAATGTGCAATAAAAAAATACTTATTGAAAAACCAATACATCTTTTTTTTTACCCACGTGATCGATTAGAGGTATAAAATGGATTAAGTAAACATGCGTCGAATATTTTCTCCAAAACAAATCCGAGTAACACGCTAATACATTTTGACTCCATAAAAAAAGAAATGAACCTTTTTTTAAAAATGAAAATCTTATATAAAAAAAAATGTTGGCCGATTTTTAGCTAAGTTGAGATATTTATTAAACTAAAAATTCGCAGGTAGTACTGAATTTTTTCAAATTGCCCATATAATACTCTGTTGACTTAGTGAATTTTTCAGTATTTACCAAATTTTATTTAATTATAAATAATCCATCTTCGCCTGGATTAAGAAATTCTGCAAATTTTATAATGAAAATTGTTATAATCAAAAATTTATAGCCAAAATAAAGTTTTTAAAAATCGATCCATAAGATCTTCTATTATCTATCCTACCACGCCCTCAAGCAGAGATATTCGCAAGTGAAGTTTAAAACTGGACCAGTTGATTTTCTGAAATGGATATATATATTTTCTAAAAAAAAAAATTTAAATTCCAGCCTCCCAGAATAAACAGGATGCCATGTAAAAATCGACATATAAACATACATGATCATATATGGGTTGTGGTATACTATCATATATAGGCATACATAATCACATGCGTACATACATAGTTTAATGTATGAGCATACATGATCTCTTATAATTCCATACATTTTCAGATCCAAAATTTCAGTATATTTCATTATGTTCATATATGCTCTTATATATATGCTTATATATAATTCATGTATGATCATACATGAAAATATGTTCATATATTGAACTATGCATGGACATATATGATAATGTATGCCGATATATGGTCATATACCAGCCCATGTATGCTCATCAGGGCAAATGCATGTTTGTAGTCAATAGTCCAAAAACGATTTTTAATTCTCTAAAAAAATGAAAATAACTCACGTGTGATTTTACACAATTTTTGTTATTAATGCATTATGTTAAAAAAGTTTTTAGAATTTATTTTTCTATTTGAACTAGAGTCTAAAAATATTTCTCTGATTCTGATTTTTTTAATATAAGCAAAATTTTGTTGAATTTAAACAAATACTTTGTTAACTTTTTCCACAAAAATGTTCGTAGAATTTGAAGTAAAATTTTAACCCAAAATTTTACACATTTACATTTTCCAGAGAAAAAAAAAAACAAAAATTTAACACAAAAACTTATAACTTTCGATTCCCTATAAGAAAATATGCCAGCTGTAAATTTACGTTTTTTCTTTTTAGAAATTATGTATGAACAACAATTTTCCAATATTAGAGTTCTTTGAACCCAAAATTTTTTTAGAATTTAAAACAATAATTTAAATCATCAACTTGTACTTTTCAATTCTCTAGAAGAAAATATACCAAGTGTAATTTTACAAATTTTTTTTTTTTTTTTTTTTTTGAATTATATGCAAAAAGTTTCTAGCATTTTGGGTTCTTTTGAACCCAGAGTTTTTTAGAATTTAAAACAGAAATTGAACTCAAAATATTATAACTTAACTTATAAAAACCATTTTGACCAAATACTTTTCAGATTCAGGGAATTTGGGAAAAATGGCATCGATTTATTATTGCATATTTTTTTATAGGTGCATACTATTTTATAAATGCATATTTTTTATAAATGCATTTTTTTAATGCATATTTTTTTATAAATTCATATTTTTTATAAATGCATTTTTTTAAATTCATATTTTTTTATAAATTTTTATTTTTTTATAAATTCATATTTTTTTTATAAATGCATATTTTTTTATAAATGCATAATTTTTTTAAATGCTTAATTTTTATAAATGCATATTTTTTCATACATTTTTATTTTTTTATAAATACATGTTTTTTTATAAATGCATATTTTTTTATAAATGCATATTATTTTATAAATGCATATTTTTTATAAATGCATATTTTTTAAATGCTTATTTTTTATAAATGCATGTATTTTATAAATGCTTATTTTTTAATAAATTAAATTTTTTTATAAATGCATATTTTCTTATAAATGCATATATATTCTTTAAATTCATATTTTTTTATAAATGCATATTTTTTTATAAATGCATAATTTTTTTAAATGCTTAATTTTTATAAATGCATATTTTTTCATACATTTTAATTTTTTTATAAATGCATATTTTTTTATAAGTGCATATTTTTTTATAAATGCATATTATTTTATAAATGCATATTTTTTATATATGCATATTTTTTTAAATGCTTATTTTTTATAAATGCATGTATTTTATAAATGCTTATTTTTTAATAAATTAAATTTTTTTATAAATGCATATTTTCTTATAAATGCATATATATTCTTTAAATTCATATTTCTTTATAAATGCATACTTTTTTATAAATGCATTGTTTTTAAATTATTTTTTTTTTATAAATGCATATTTTTTATAAATTTTTATTTTTTATTAAGGCATATTTTTAATAAATGCATATTTTTTTATAAATTCATATTTTTTTTATAAATGCATATTTTTCATAAATTTTTATTTTTTTATAAATGCATATTTTTTTATAAATTCATATTTTTTTATAAATGTAGATTTTTTATAAATGCATGTTTTTCATAAGTGAATATTTTCTTTTAAATGCATATTTTTTGTTAGTGCATAGTTTTTCTAAATTCATATTTTTTTATAAATGTAGATTTTTTATAAATGCACATTTTTTTATAAATGCATATTTTTTATAAATACACCAATTTTCATATTAATGCATATTTTTGCATAGGGTTTTAATTGCATATTATTCGTTGTGCAAATTTTGCATATTTACTTTAAATTGAAATGTTTTAATTTAAAAAAAAAAGTAAAAAGAATTTGTAAACCTTGATATAGCACATACTAAGGGAATATACTGTTGCCATATACTTAAGACAATTATATTGGATTTCATTTTATTTCTTTTAAGTGCATATTATGCATTTTTAGTCCATATTTTTGCATTTATTATTATTTTTGTTTTTACATGATATTAAAAAAATAATTTTTTTTTTAAATTTTTTTAAAAAAAATTACCAAAATGAGATTTTTTAATCAATGCGTGGCAATCCTGGCATGATCATGTAATTGTTTTTTTATTTGTGGTTGTAGCCAAACTTTTATACAATATTATGCTTATTTATTGGGTATATATAATTTTTTGGAGTAGTGTCATGATATGACGGATAACCACTCCTACTTCGCTCACTTTTTGGAAAAAAAATAATATATTTAAGTTTGCCATTGATACGATATATGTTATGTACTTTTTTGGGACAGTTGTTATGGAATGCCTTATATATTAGAGTGAAGTGTTGAAATTTTTCAAAGAGAGTGGATTCGTTAAGAGAAACTGAAGTAGTAGCGAGCAGTAATGTTTGAATACACGCTACTTTTTCCCAATAAATGTATATGAACAAATAAGATCCCTGTGGGAATCATAAAAACATAAAAACCAATCACGAGATAGGCGGAAAGGGGACCAGTTCTTAAAGTAAAGGCTGTCCCAAGAAGAACGCAATTTTTAAATCTGGCAACATTCGAAGTGTCATTGTTTGACATTTGAACAATTGTTATTGTTTGCTAGTAGAAGGTACGAGGTTAGTAAAAATGGAGCGCTACACGAATGAACAACGCATTCTCATTGTGAAATTGTTTTACCAAAATGGTGAAAGTTTTGCGGCTACAGTTCGCAAATTGCGATCAATTTGGGGTCACAATAATGCTCCAAAAGAGTCAACTGTAAAGAGATTAATGGATAAATTTGCCGAAACTGGGTCTGTTAGTGATGTAAAGACAACAACGCGCCATCGACCAGGTCGATCGACCGAAAATGTCGCAGCTGTACGTGATGATGTCACTCAAACTCCATCCACCTCAATTCGACACCGAGCTCAGCAAATTGGTGTCTCCAAATCCACTTTGCAGCGAATTTTGACGAAAGATTTGCATCTTCATGCATACAAAGTTCAATTGACTCAGGAACTGAAGCCAGCTGACCATGGACAGCGAAGGGAGTTCGTTGGAGAGACAACATGAAAATGCTGATTTTGCCGATAAAATCATGTTCAGTGACGAGGCCCATTTTCATCTTGATGGCTTCGTCAATAGGCAGAATTGTCGCATTTGGGGTGAGGAAAATCCTCGAGTGATTCACGAGAAGCAAATGCATACTCAACGTGTCACTGTGTGGTGTGGTTTTTGGGCTGGAGGAATCATTGGACCTTTTTTTTATGAAAATGAGGCAGGTCAAGCGCAAACAGTCAATGGTGTTCGATATCGTGAAATGATAACCAGTTTTTTCTTGCCTAGAATTGAAGAAATGAATGTGGAGGGCATGTGGTTCCAACAAGACGGCGCCACATGTCATACAGCCAGAGAAACAATTCAATTGCTGCATCAGTCATTTAAAAATTGCGTTCTTCTTGGGACACCCTTTACTTACCACGTGACCGGTTTAAAAGTCATAACATGTTCTTTTAGACCAATCCTGTGACATGTCGCAGAGGGCAATAGACCCTCGTTCTAGGAAAAGCCCATGTTAAAGTTACCGGTCCCGTAACCTATGCCTATCACAATGAACCGGTCACGTGACGTGTCCCGGTATAGGTCCTTTTCCCGCAGGGATAGCTTTGCATTTATTAGTCTTTAGATTTAATCCAATTATATGCAGAGTTCATAAAAGACGTGGTTGGGGTTCATCGCCTGTAAAATTGATAAATTTCTATCAAAATAGCTCAACTTTTTTTGTCATTAAAAACTGTAGCAAATTTTAAAAATTTAGACTCAAAATATAACAGTGTCTTTGGGCAGCCTTGTAAATTTTCAACAAAATTGTTTGTAGTTGTGAAAAAAGCATTTCATTTATTTTATACATTTCTGTCAATCAGTTAATCAGTTAATCATGATACCTTCATTAGCCACTTAAAGGCCTTTAACATTTTATAAATTCTAACGTTGTGAAATAAAATTAAAGATCAATGGGTTTAATTACTTTTTTTTCCTGTTTTACCTATCATTTCAAACACGATAACGATTAAATATACTTTTAGTTATTGTGATATAAATAAAATCAACAAGTTTTTAAAATGATTTAATATAAATAAAAATTATCATATAATCTGGAAAATTATAGCAATTGATAAATAAAATAAAATATAAATAAAATTAAAATATGAGCTAAATAAATATTTTAAAAATATAATTTGTTTTTAAAACGTTATTTAATAAAACAAAATAAATCATTATTAAAATATCGTTCACTTTTAATTTAATTTATACTTTTTATATAAACAAAAGCCCAGTGATAATCAATAAAATAAATAATTCTGTTTTAATTATGTCAATATCTCATCAAGTTTAAAATTAAATTTCATACAATATCTGTCTGTCAGTTCAATCAAGAAGTGCAAGTGTTTTATTTACATATCTACTTGTTGTATTAATAATTTCAATATTTATATAAATACAAACATATGAGCTGAATTGGTTACATTAAGTAGAATCTTATTAACTTTATATGGTGGAAAAAAATATTCGAAAAAAAAACAGGAAAATTTGAGTTAAAAAAAACTTCAATGGTTAAATATTCAAGTCGTAGGAGATTTTTTAATAAATAATTGATTTTTTTTGTAAATTTACACAATTTTTGTTTAAATTTAACAGTTACATTAATATTAAAGTTAAACGGTTACATTATACTTGAAGTATTTATACGGTTACCTTATACTGCAAGTATTTACAATTAAGACTTTTGTGGTTCTTAATTTTTACTTAAATAAATCATTTTAGAATGAAAAGTCTATATTGTGTAATTTTACATATATTTCAATAACATCCATATAATCTTCCATAACACAATTTTCAAGTCATTAATGTCCCTATAACTTAGTCTTGATCTTATGATTGCAAAATTGTTTGTTTATCGAAAACCTAATTCTGTTTAATTTTACTTAGTTTTTGTGTAATTAATTACCTAGGAAAAAATTGCCAACCACGTACAAAAACAATAATACTGAAAAACCACTGTTATTCGTATAAAGAAAACGGTTGCCTGGGTAAGCTTTAACTTTGATTGTAATATCAAAGTTTTCATAACTTAAGAGTTTGAATTTGGTATGTCATTTTGATTTAAACATTTTGTGTAATTTTACACATTTTTATTTGATCTAATTAATCATAAACCTCAATATCAGAAGTGTGTAATCTTTAAATATACAAATACGTAAATATATTTAGTAGTAGTTTTTCAAAAAAAAAATTACAAAATTTTAGTTTAATTAATAAAGTGTTGATATAAACTCCAATATCAACCGTTTCAAATCTTTAAAGTATTCTAACTTTAACTTTTGTTTTTATTAAGTGATTCCAAAGCGTTTTTGGTATGAAATTTTAATTGTGTGTAATTTTACACATTTTTTGTTTAATGTATTTTTTTTTAATTCTGTCCAAAAAATTCCAAAGTACTTATTATAACATTCTTCTGCTTCTAAATAAATATTTATGTAAAATTGAAAAAAAAAATTATATTGTGTAAATTTACATACTGTGTTTGTAATAAATTAATACCAACATAAACTCTATTACATTTTTCATATTTTTATATTTAATTTTGTTCTGGTTCCAAATTACTATTTATGTTAAATGTAAAATAAAAATTTATAGTGTAATTTTACACACTGTTTTTGTAATAAATTAATATCAACATAAACTCTAATATTAGATTTGTCATATTTTTTTATTTAATTTTGTTATTATATAATTCCAAATTATTTTAAACAAAAATTAAGAGTATTTTTACTTATTTTATGTGTAATGAATTAGACATAAATATATTGCATATTGAAATTGTCTGAAAGAATTACCTAAATTGTTAGGCAATAAATGTGTAAAATTACACAAAACTTATAGTCCCAAACAAAATTTTAATATATACACTTTTATCTGTAATTTTACATCTATTAAATGATCTACACAAAAACTAAGTAAAGTAAATAAAATACGACTGGCAAAATCTCTAAAAATTATTTCGTATGAGAGCCTTATTTTACTAGTTTCTGTGTAATTTTTCAAAACCATTTTCTAATAGAACTTTTTAAAATGTTCAAAAAGTTTATAAACTACCTTCCCCTACTGTAGAGTATACTTAATATAAAAAAAGGTATTATTCCCTTACATTTATATATTTCATTTACGTACAATAGTTTTCCCTACAATATGTGTTAAATTTCACGTATAACTTTTATTCATTACAGCTCACATTCAGAGTTTATTTTTTTCTACATTTTTTCATCGTATCTATTTGTTTACTAATTGTATACGAGTGTATAAATCAGTATCTAGCTCTAACTATGCTAAAATCATTTCAAGGAATATTATTTTTTTATTTTTTTATAATTGAATATATTTATATTTATTTCTTCTATTTTTTTAAAACAAATATTGATTCAACCATAGACTCGTGTGAGTTAGCTTGTTTGAAAGTGTACAATTTATCAGTTAAGATGTAATTGCTCATTAGTTATCAATTCTCGTATTTGTACATACGTAGTATCTTTTTTTTTTTAATTTGTAATTGTATTTATGTCAGTACAAGACAAGAAGGCAGATGTTAGTGAATGAATTTGTAAAATTGCCAACAGAATTATTTAGTCCAAAAAAAAAATAGTAGTTTAAAAAATGAGATTTGAATGTTAAATTAAGAAAACGATTTTTGAATTTTGCATATATTTTTCATAGAAAAATACCTAAGTAATATTGACTACTGGATATTTTATTACACATAAAAGTTGTAATATTAAACATTTAAAAAAATACAATATCCCAGTATCTGAATTGTTTCCTTATTACGAATTTAATCATGAAAATAACATATTAAACAAAGAGTGTGTAAATTTTAATAAAAAGTATATAAATGTTTTAAGATTTTTAAAACTAAATTTAAACCCAAAATCTTTGGCCCTTCAAACTAAAAAAAAATATATATTTTTTGACACAATTTGATTGGTTGAAAATAAATCAATCAATCAGAATGCTTATAAAATAAAGCAAGTCATAGCATCCCTGAGGGAAAAGGACCTATCCTAGGACAAGTCACGTGACCGGTTTATTGTGATAGAGACCGGTCACTTTAACATGGACTTGTCCTAGATGGGTTAATTGCCCTTTGTGACATGTCACAGGACTGGTCTAAAAGAACATGTCATAACTTTTTAACCGGTCACGTGATAGGTACTTTAGGAACCGGTCCTCTTTTCACCTATCACGAGACAGGACCCGAATCCCAACTGACCCCTTTTTTCCCGCAGGGATACTACAAACCAAAGTATTCTTTTTAGAAATTATGAACAACAATTGTCCAATATTAGAGTTCTTTGAACCCAGAATTTTTTTTAAAATTTAAAACAATGATTTAAATCATCAACTCGTACTTTTCAATTCTCTAGAAGAAAATATACCAAGTGTAATTTTACAAATTTTTTGGTTTTTTTTTTTAAATTCTATGCATTTTGGGTTCTTTTGAATTTAAAACAGAAATTGAACTCAAAATCTTTTAACTTTTGAAGCTCTACAATAAAATAGATCGAGTGAAAATTCCAACATTGTTTTAACGCAGCATATAAAATATTTCTAATTGTCCGTAAGATGAGCAATATGTGTGTAAATCTAAACAAGGAGTATGTATACATTTTTCACAGTAACGTTATTAGAACAAAATTAATTGCAGCTCTAAGTTGTATATTTTTTTTAATTTGTTTAAAAAAATTTATCGTGTGTAAATTTACACATTTTTTGTTATGTATGCGAAAAGCTTTTAAATTAGTTATTTCATTGTTGCATTTTAAAAGCAAATCAATATCTTCGGTTCTATGCAATCAAAATATAGCAGATGTAATTTTACATATATTTTGTGGACCGTAAAATTCAAAGAATTCTAACTTCTTTTTTTATTAATTCTAATTTTTTTTTTAAAATTAAATTCTGACTTCTTTTTTTATTAAATCAAGATCAAGTGAGAGAAAATGTTTTTTCCTTTTTAAACAAAATATGTGTAAAAATAAAAATTTTTTTAGATAATATATATTAAAATCTTTTAATTTGGAATATGTGCAAGAAATTTGATTAACTGCTTTTACACATTTTTGGCCATTAAGAGTAAAAGTTTGAAAATATAAAATTTAATTTAAGCTCGCAAAAAAAAATATGAGACCAAAATCTTTCAATTTTAAATATGTACCAGCAAATAATTTAGATATTTTTGCATTATTTATTATGTGTAAAAATTTCAAACTATATAATTTTAAAATAATCTTAAAATTTTCGATTCTATGAAACAAAACTGGAACAGATGTAAAATTTATAAATTGCATATTACATAATATGAGTTTGCTTGATTTAATATTGATTTTGGAACTTTAAAAATAATTCCTTGAAAGATAAGAAGCTGAGAAACAAAATAAGTGTAAATTTACACAAAATTTGTTTATACACAAAAAAAAAAAAGATATACAAAATTAAAGAATTTTTCTTAAGAAATAATGTTTCGTTTGCTGACAACTTTTATATGGGAAAAAAAGTCTCTAAATCTACTAAGAGAATTTTTCTATAGAAACCAAAGAAATGTTTTGTTTTTTTTTTTTTTTTATTAATATTTATATAAATTTAAATTTTTTTTCATCGCGTGTTTTTTAAATAAGAATTTCAATTTCATTACTAACATTTTAAGTAATATTCATTATTTTTGCAAAAATAATGTAAGGAATTAATTTTTTTTATGAAATTTTTAAAAATTACTTTATATTACTTTTGATATTTTTAATTAATTAACATTTATATGCTAATAGCTACTAATGAAGCGTTAACAAAAAAATCTACGACTTTAAATAAAAAAAAAAAAGTATATATAAAATTTTTAAAATATAAAAATATTTAAGTACTCCAAATAAACAACAAATAACTGAATGAAAACAGCAAAAATATTGCTAAAATATAAACTAAGATTTTATGAAAAATATTAATTCCATAAAGAATTCAGTCATAAAATGACAACGAACAAATAAAGTCAAAAAAAAAAAAATAAATAAAGAAAAGTTTTAAAAACAACTACTAAAAATTACAAAACAAAACAAAAAAACATATTTATACAAAAACCTTAAGCAAGATATTAAAAAAAGTGAATACAAAAAAATATTTAACAAAAATTTTTAAGAAGAAAAAAATCGCTGCCTAAAATATGACCGATATACAAATTGTATCAAATCATACAACAAGTGATAAATTTGAATTTCAAAATATTGATTTATTACAAAATTACTCAGTGTTAATTAATAAATTAGAACAGTTGGCATTGGGCGTTGATGCCACGCTTGGTAATTTTTCCCTAGATCATCAGGAAGTTGAAGTTACTTATGGTAACACTGATCTATTGGGTGATCCCATAGCGGCCAGTCGTGCTGGACCACCGCATGTTACCCATGCTCATGGTCTGGAAGAAATGGAGTACTCCAGAGTAGTTAGTGATATATGGATTGGTGTTATACTAACACTACTCATAGTATCTGTGATATTTTTTATATGTGCTTGTTTTTTATATCACAAATTTCAACAATGGAAAAATTCATGTAAGTTATTAATAGAAAAATTTTAATTTATTTTAATTAAAACAAACAAAATATATGAATAATTTTATAAACAAAACAAGTGTTAAAGAACCAGTTTTAAATTGTTTACAAATTTTTTTTATAGAATACTTGTATTATAAAAAAAAACCAACAACAAATTTGACGCAAATGTTACAGCAATACAAAATTTCTTTAAAAACCAGTAAATTTTTCTGGATTTAAATTTTTTTTTAATTTTTTTTTTTTTTTGATTTAAAAACACTTTAATCTTAAAAACATAAAATTTTAATATTGCAATCTTACTAAAACTAATTTCTTTTATTTTTTTTAATATTTAAACGAGTCAATTGTTTTTAAATTTTTTCTTAAAATTCCCATTTTACAACCACTAATTTTATTATTAGAGTTTAATATTTTATATTAAAATTATTATACAATTAAAATGTTTAAACACATTAATCCATTGTTTAACATTTTAAAGTTTTAGCAGCTTTTTTTTATAAAAACAAAAATTTCGATTGAATTAATATTAATCATACGCCATGATGTATTTAAGAAAAACTATTATTAATTTTTTAAACATAATTTGTTGATAACAAATTGTCTTTACAAAAATTATAAATTATTTGGCAAGAAAACAAAATTGTCGGCACTAATAAAATTTGTAAAGGTTTCAAAGTCAAAATTTTGTAATATTTGTATTAAACAAAATATTAAAAAAAAATTTTTAAAATACATAATCATTTTCTAATTTATGTATTAGTTAATTTAAATGTCATCTATTTATAAGAAAAGTATTCCTGATACACCACAGTTTGTATGAAATTCGGCAATGCTGTAGAGAAGAAGAAGAAAAAGACATACCTGATTTTGGCTTAAGTATCCTATCGAAGGTTTAAAGGGTGAAGAAAAATGGGGTTTGAAATTTTGCAAAAAGAAAAAAGCACAACAACAAATTAGGGTTCATTTTAAGACTACATTTTAAATGTAAAAAATGCACTAAATTAAACAGAAAAAATTTTAAAAAGAATCTACAAAAACTGATACATCAAATGGTTCTATGAAATTAAAGTAGATTAGTAGTGGGATTCTGTAACTTTTTAACAACAAAATTCGGTAGTTACAAATTCGTTAAAAGTTATTCTCTAACATTTTTCTACCGATACTTGTAGTTAAAAAAAAATCTTAAACAACAGGGGTCGAATTATGGCATTCGTGATCGTAATTTTTCGATAAAAATTAGTTTTTTATTTCTAAAAATCAAACATTAGAACGGAATATTTTCCATCAGGGATGTTGTAGTTTGGCCCCAGATTGGAAATAAAAGTTAAAGTTGGTGTTATCATTATTAGTATTATTGTGGTAACTCTTTTAAAAAACAGTTTTCGAACAATTTCGTTCGATAACGAATGCCGTAATTCGGCACCAGAAATTTTTTTGAAGTTCAAGTTTTTTGATTTTTATTATTACTTTATTTTAAAGCAAATGAATTTCAAATTAACAACTTTTGTTGGTATCAGTTGACAATAATTTCAAAAAATACAAAATAGCTTTTTCGGTAACTCAATCGTCAATTATCGTTAGTTAACAAAATTGGTGTAATATTACACATTTTTTTTATAGACCGTGGAATTTAAAGATTTTGAATTTTCTTTTGCCACACATTTTTTTAATTACATAAAAGATAATGTTAAGGAAACAAAATGGCAAAATTATTTATTAAACAAAATATGTGTAAAAATAACAATTTTTGTAAGAACAATATCCCAGAATCCTTAAATTTTGAATACGCTTAAGAAAATAGTTTAGGTGTTTTGCACAATTTTATTGATTATGAGTAAAAGTTTAAAAATATATAATTAAATTGTAACACAGAGAAAACAGATAAATTGTAACAACCGAATTTCTCTTAACAAACGAATTTCTTGCCAACCGAATGTGGTTTGGTTGGAGCCAATGATATCTTTGTTTATCACAACTGAAATTCGGTTAATGCAACAGAGTTTTGGTATCAGAAAAACATTGGGTTGGGACAACTAAATTATTCAAATGCTGCAACTAAACTATTTAGTTGGCAAGAATTTCGATTGTCACGATGAAACTGTTTTTTCTGTGTAATAAATTTTATCCTACAAAAATAAACGAGAAAAATTAAAAAAAAATTAGAAAATTTTGTTCTTCAAAAATAAACAAAAAAAATCAATATAAACCAAAATAAAAACACAACGCTAAAACTTAGCAAAAAAAAAGACTATTAAATGGCCAAAGTTAAAAATTGGCAAAATATTAAAATCCAATCATATGGTAAAAATTTGATCAAAAGCGCATTAGAGGGTTAATATTTCGTTGACATTTTATACACGGCATACATTTCATTTTATAGTAAAATCAAACTAATTAATTATTAATTGATAAACAACATTTTAATAAATTAATGAAATACATTATGCAGGATTATTATAATTTCAAACAATTGAAAATAAATTAGTTTAAATAAATAAAAATTTAAATAAATTATTAGGGAAAAATAAAAAAATCAAAACAAAAAATTAATTTGAATTGATTATAAATTCTAAAGGTAGACAACAAAAGGGAAAGTTACAGAAAAAAATATACACACAGAACAAAAAAAAATATAGTTAAATCAATTACTTGTATACACATTATTTAAATTAATATCTTATTGTTTTATCAACATTTTAAAATTAAGTATGAATCTTATTAAAATAAATATGAGTTTAATTAAAATGAACATTTCCGTATTTAAATTATTATTTCAACATTTTAAATTTTATATTCACATTTTAAAAACAAGTACAAAAAAAATTTAAATTAAGAAAAAACAAACAAACTTAATTTGTCTTTTGAAACCCAAACAACTTACTAGGCTTAAAGATTAAAAAATTTTACAAAAATTCATTTAACTAGCTTGGCCTACCTTCACCTATTTAACACCTTGAAAATATGCTTAAATTTCATACATACATATATGTGAGTGCTAATCACTATTGTAAATAATTTCTCTTAATTGCAAATATTGACAAAAATTTTTTGCTTTATACCAGTTAAGTTTAGAAATTATTAGTTTTCTTAGCTTTACAAAAAATCCTTTCAAAAGTTGTCTTTATACATTTCATCTGCTAAAAATAACCTTTTTTTTCATTTCACAATTTTAAGGAAATTTTCATTTATGATCTTTTTTTTTTACTACAACTTCGTGATAAATAATTTTTTTACTTACTGCTTATATAAATATTTTCATAACTTTAAGTAAACAATTACATATTTTTTTTAAGTGTTTGTATAAAACGTGAAAAAAAAATAAAACATTGTGCGAGACATATTTTTGCAAAAACTAATACTTCAAATGGAAATACGTAAAGCTACACCATTTATACTGCCCTGATCTGTATTTTACTTATTAATAAAAAAATCGGTTTATTGTGTACTTTGAAATCTTTAAAACTTAAATGTTAATTTTAAGCACCCCCACAAAATTCCAAAAAAAAAAAATCTAATTAAATTCTAAAATTCTAGTTTAAAATATTTGAAATTTTTTTTTATCAACCGAATTTTAAAATTAACTTTTTTGCCCCTCCCTGTATTGTAGCAGCTTAAAAACTAAATTATACATTATATTGCAAATTTTATATGGATTTTTTAAAGAATTTGTAATAATTTTTTAAAATTTTATAAATATCTTTTTTATGGCATTTCCCTAACAATAACTATAATTAATATTAATCATACGCCTAGTTGAACAAAATTAATAAATTTCAAATTTTCTCAAGATAAATTGAAACAAAAGCCTTTAAATGCTCTTCTAAATACAAAATAAAAGTAATTTATCTCTGTAAACCGCAAGGCTGTCTTTAGGCACTGCTAAATTTTTTGAATATATTTTTTTTTTCAAATTTACTTTCTTTAATTGAAGGAGCTTTATTAAATATATCTATAGAAAACATAGATTTGTGCATTTTCTATTATCATGTTTTTTTGTACAATTTGGTGATGAGAAAGAGTCAAAATAGAAATTTAGAAAAATATTAAAAAAAAAATTAAAAAAAATATATATTAAAAAAATATTAAAAAACTATTTCAGAATTTTAAAAATTTTTTTAGAATTAAATGGTATTAATAGTATTTTTTCTATTTATTTTATTTATTTATTTGTTTATTTATTTATTTATTTATTTATTTATTTATTTATTTATTTATTTGATTATTTATTTATTTATTTATTTATTTATTTATTTATTTATTTATTTATTTATTTATTTATTTATTTATTTATTTATTTATTTAATTTATTTATTTATTTATTTATTTATTTATTTATTTATTTATTTATTTATTTATTTATTTATTTATTTATTTATTTATTTATTTATTTAATTTATTTATTATTTATTTATTTATTTATTTATTTATTTATTTATTTATTTATTTGTTTATTTATTTATTTATTTAATTTATTTATTTATTTATTTATTTATTTATTTATTTATTTATTTATTTATTTATTTATTCATATAATCATATTCTTTTTTATAAAGAAACATGCAAATTTTTATTAGTAAAATATAGAGAATAAAAATTGAAAATAAAAATCCAAAAAGAGCCAGCAGGATAGAATACTTAGTATTTTCGGTTGACAACCCTCTTCTTGTATACACGCCCTTGTTTATAATAAACAAGTAAAAAAGGGCTAAATTCGGCTGTGCCGAATCTTTGAATACCCTCCACCATAGGGGCTGAAGATGATATACGTATATACTAAATTTTGCATGAACTGTAATATGAATATGTTTTGTCAATTTATGTAACGAACTTTTGTTATTTACTTTAGTAATGTTATTTATTTAGTTTTAGCAATGTTATTTACAGAGGTCTGCTCTGTTAGCGACTTTAACATTGTTGATTTTTACGTTAACATAGTTATCACACATATAGCTCTAAGAATGTTATTATTCTCTATGTAAGACAATAAATGTAATCGAACAATAAGAAGACTTAATAACATTTTTACTTACTTAACAGAAAAAAAAATAGATACAGAGAAATTGTACAAATTTGTATGGGAAATTTAGAGGTACCTTCACATTTTCACTCATAACTTTTGAACCGCTTAACCGATTTTGCTCATTTTAAATACCAAACTGCTCGGGAGGATGTTCAATAATCTGAGTAAAAATAGGCACCCCCGCTTGCATCTTCGCGTCGTGATCGCCATTTCAACAGACAGACAGACAGACAGACAGACGGACATCGCTAAATCGACTTAAAATTGCATAAGGATCACGAATATATATACTTTATGGGGTCTAAAACCTATATTTCGACATATTACAAACGGAATGACAAACTGATATATACCCTCACCATATATGGTGGAGGGTATAAAAACAATTTATAAAAAAGAATATGATTATATGATCTAAAATCCTATTAATACCATTAATTTACCAAAATAACAGATCAACAATACATACAATTTTTTTTTAGAAATTGTAATAATATTTTAGAATTTTTAAAAATATTTTAGAATTTTTAAAAATATTTTATAATTATTCTAAAGTTATTAGTTATTTTATTTTTAAATTTAAAAATTTTTAAAAATATTCTTGAATATTAAAAATTAATTGAAAATGTTAAAAAAATATTTCAGAATTGTCAGAAATATTTTAAAATTTTTTAAAATTTTTAAAAAAATTTTAAAATATATTTTAACACTTTTAAAAATTATTAAAAAATTTTTTGAGAATATTTCAGAATGTTTTAAAATTATTAAAAAATATTTTAAAATATTTTAGAATTTTTAAAAATATTTTATATTTTTTTTCAAATTATGATATATTTATTTAATATTTAAAAATATTCTAGAATATTAAAAATTATTTGAAAATATTAAAAAAAAAATATTTCAGAATTGTTAAAAGTATTTTTTTAAAAATTATTAATTTTAAAAATTAAAAAAAAAATTAATAAATTTTTAAGAATACTATAGAATATTTAAAAATTATCAAAAGATATTTATTTAATTTTTAAGAATATTTTTGAATTTTTAAAAATATTTTAGAATTTTTTTAAAATTATATATATATATATATTTTTAATATTTAAAAATATTCTATAATATTAAAAATTATTTGAAAATGTTAAAAAAAATATTTCAGAATTGTCAAAAATATTTTAAAATTTTTAAAAATATTTTACAATTTTTTTAAATTATTGGAAAATTTTTAAAAATATTTTAGAATTTTTAATAATATTTTATAATTTTTTTAATTTATTATAATTTTTTTTTTAATATTTAAAAATATTCTAAAATATTAAAAATTATTTGAAAATATTAAAAAAAAAAAATTCAGAATTGTCAAAAATATTTTAACATTTTTAAAAATTTTTTACAATTTTTTAAAATTGGTGGAAAATTTTTAAAAATATTTTAGAATTTTTATATATATTTTATAATTTTTTAAAATATTTAAAAATTTTTAAGAATTTTTAAAAATATTTTAAAATGTTTACAAATATTTTAAAAGTTTAAAAATATTTTAAAATGTTTCAATGAATTTCACAATTTTTAAAAATATTTTAGAATTTTTGAAAATATTTTAGAATCTTTAAAAATATTTCAGAATTATATATTTTAAGTTTTATCATATTTCAGAATTTTTTAAAATATTTTAGAATTTTTAAAAGTATTTTATAATTTTTAGAAAATACTTTAGAATTTTCAGAAATATTACAGAATTTTTTAACTATTTTAAAAGATTTTTTTTAAATGGTTTCTATGAATTAATATTAATCATACGCCATGTACGAGTATGAAATCGATAAATATTAAATTTTATGGAAATAAGTTGAGAAGATTAAAAGAAAGTTAAAACTACTCATAAACAAGTGTCTTCAGTTATAGCTAAAGATAATGAAATGATGGTTTTTGCCCCACACTGTAGATAAATTTTTTTAGTTTTTCTAATCAAACTTAAAATAGTCTTTTTTGCATATAAAATGTCTTTAAATATAAATACGAAATTAAATCACTCATACGTCACTCTGACATTTGCTATGTAAAGTCTCACATAAGTAATGTTAATATATTTAAGTTATTAAAATATATATATTTTTTTTACTGATATAATCCATCAAAACACTGTTTTCTTTTCACAAAAAAAAAAATAAATAAAAAAAGGTGATAATTAAACCGACACGTTTTTCTATCAATATAAAATAAAATGTGCTAAAAACAAATCGATTTATTTTTGTCATGCAAAAATTATAAAACATATTAATAATATGTTTACAAAAAAAAAAAAACTAAATAAAATATTCCATTACCACTATTTGTTTAAGTACTTGCGGTTAAGAGAAATATACTGAAAATAAACTAGTTTTAATTTGTTAAATATTTGTCTAAAACTTGTATTTTTTTTTTATACAGCGGAGGTCATAAACTTTATAAGCGAAAATATACTAATAATAATAATATACTAAAACATATGTTTATATTTGTTAAACATTTATAAAAAAAACACAGAATATAATATAAGTAATTAAAAATAAAAGATAAAAAAAAAACAATTGACAATCGAGTAAATAAAATAACAATTTAACTTATAGACAGGTAAATTGACATAAAACAATATAATTTTCTTATCAGTAGAAAAAATTGTAATACTTTTTTTTATCTTGTTAAAAAGAACTTATTATTAGTAAATTAACTATACACAGAAAAAAATGTTCAATGAAGCAGAAATTACCTTAAATTATATAGAAAAAGCTTTGAAATCAAACCTAAGTGTTGCATTCTTTTCAATTTAAATATGTTTCTAACTAAAATGCCAAAAGAAAATCATAAAATGTTAAGATATTAATTTAAATATAAAAAAGTTTATTTTAACTATCATCATTACTAATTTAATAAGATTGATACTTAATTTAAATATTATTTTTTTTTTCTCTGTATATATTTTGAGGAATGTTCCTGGGATTTCTAGGATTTTGCTTTAGAAAAAAATTTCACCCTGTAGGGCATTTTTAAGCGAAAATTTTTCTTAAAAACTGACAGGGACAGGACCACGACCTAAACACTCTAATTTTTGATGAAATTTGAATAAGTGATAGAATAAGGATGTTTAAGGATAACCTGTCTCACTTATTCGGCCACCTCGGGAATCTGATCCATGCATAAAAATACAAAAAAAAATATTTAAAAAAAATAACAAAATTTTTTTGTAAAATAAACAAAAAATTGTTAATTTTACAAAAGATTTCGTTGTTTTGACAATAATTTTGTATTTTAATGCATTGATTATTATGAGTGTAGGGGGGTAAAATGGAGGAAATAAATTTTGTTATTTTCGGGTACTGTTTTTGTTTGTCAGCTTATCGTAAACGTTCGAAATGCTATATAAAAACTGCATTAAAATTATACATATATTTGTCAAATGAGAAAATTGATATACATAATGCCCATGTTTTGTTGTTCCAAAAAGTACCGAAAAAAGGCCTTCGCAAAAAATTCATTAAAATCCAAAATAGGATGAAAATTAAAATAACTACGTTTCCCTTAAAATTTAATAAGAAATTAAATAATTAAATTTTTTTTATATAAAGTACCAAAAAAATTTTGAAATTTTTACAACAGCAAATTAAAAAAAAAAAAGCAAAATAGTACCAAGAAAAAAGGTACCAGTCAAATGTCCTCAAAAATCCCTGAAGAAAATTAAAAGATATATGAACATAGTCATGTATTTGATCATACATGGGCATATGCGATTATATACATGCATTCAAGGTTTAATATATAACCAAACATGTCCTCATATACATATTAACATATATCTTTAGATCCGAAATTTCAGGGTATACAGTTATATATGAGTATATATGAATCCTATATGAGCACCAGAGAACTGCAAAATCAACTTTTTTCTTGATTTAATCATACACAAAAATTCTTGTTCACTTTTAATAATTCAACAAAATTCACTGTAGAATAAAATCAGCATCATGTTACTGAACACTGTTAAGTGATTACATTTGCATAAAACATAAACGACAGATGATTCACACTGATTCCAATTACGCGTTCAGTAACATAATGCTGATTTTATTCTACAGTGAATTTTGTTGAATTATTAAAAGTGAACAAGAATTTTTGTGTATGATTAAATCAAGAAAAAAGTTGATTTTGCAGTTCTCTGATGAGCACATATGAAACATATATGAGTATATATGAGCATATATGAACCATACATAAGCATATATGAATCACATATGAACCATATATGAACATATATGGAGGATATATAAGCATATATGAATCATATATAGGCATATATGAACATATACTAATCACATATGAGTATATATGAGCATATATGAACCATATATAAGCATATATGAGTATAAATACATCATATATTGGCATATATGAGCATATATGAATCACATATGAACCACATATAAACCATATATGAATGATATATAAGCATATATGAATCATATATGAATCATATATAAGCATATATGAACATACATATATTAATCATATATGAGCATAGATACATCATATATTAATCATATATGAGCATATATGAACGACACAGGAACCATATAGGAATCATATATTAGCATATATGAACATATATGTACGGCTATATACCCTTAAATTTCATTTCCGAAGATATATGGTCATATATGAGACAGTGTGTGGTCATATATTAAATTATGCCTGAACGTATATGATCATGCATGCTTATATACAAGACCATATATGAGCATGTTTACTCATATATATTTCTATTTTTACATATGTATGTTAGGTTCTTTAATTTAAAAGCCTTTAAAAGCCTAAAAAACAAATCCCAATTTTTAAATCCCTTAAAATTCCGAGGTAGCCCAAAAGCCGAGAAAAACCAATCTTATATTTAAATTTTTTCTATCACAAATCCAAATTTCATTAAAATGAGAGTGTTGGGGTACTTTCTTGTGAGTGATTTTTTAATAAAAATTATAATCAGGAAATTATTTTGTCCTATGCACCTTTATTAATGAATTTCTAGTATTTAAGTCGACTTCAATACAAACTGCTGATTGGCAAATATATAAATCATAAAAAATTAGTTTGTGCAATTACGAAAAAATTCAGGTACTTTTAAAGAAAATCTACAGTTTTCTTACTTTTAAAGAAAATCTACAGTTGTGGCCCAATTATATAAGATGAAAGACACCCCTGAGGCGTATGATTATTATTTATGTAATAATTAATATCAAGTATACTTGTTGAAGACTCTATTTTGACATATGGGCATTTCCAGGATCGCGAACGGGACATTCGTACGCACTCAACTTGAAAAAAAATATGAAAACTCAATTTTTTTTTTAACTTTTTATAAATATTTAATAGCATTTTAGTAGAACAATTTTTGAGAACAAAAAGAAAATTATAAAATATGAACGTTCTCCAAATATTTTGGATAAACTTGCGATCGCGAACGGGACAAAAAATGTAAGTCATTTTTTTCGGTGTGTGGTTTTGTTTAAAACTCTGCGAATTTCGTCAGTTTATTAAATGGAGATTATTTTTTAACTAAAGCAGAGATATAAAGATTTTATTTAGCATTTTGTTTTTTTTTATTATCCTTATTATTATTTTTTTTAAATATTTTTTTAGAATCGCGAACGGGACATCGCGAACGGGACAATGATTCCAAAGGCATTTTTTAGGTTTATTTATGGATCAAAATGTTTTAGGTTTGGTTTTTTTAAATGATCTCGGTTATTTTGTTTTCAATTGTAAATATCAAACTATTCCGATCAACGTTCACGGAGAACTAAACACAAATGCTTATTTTCGGTCGCGAACGGGATAGAATAATGTAGTACAAAGAATCTTTGAATTATACCGTTATTCGGAGTTTGCTTGATCTCGACTGTGGTGTTTTTAAATATTTATTGTTGGTATATTGAGTCTATAAGAAGAGTGCAATCGACATGATATGTAACACTTAGAAATAACTCAAGGAAAAATGTCAATTAAAAACGCTAAAACCAAAAAAAGCAAAGCTGCTCTTTGCAGACCACTTTTCTTAAATTACAAATGGTAATATGTATTTAATTAGGTATATTCTTAAAATTCAATGCATTAACCAACTAAATTTTCTCAGAAAAGTCTTTTTTCTTCAACTTTAATATTTTGGTAGCGGCTGACCTTTCTGTGGAAATACCCATATTCCTTTACAACTTAATATGTCTTGTTTTTACAATTTATTCATATAATTTTTCAAAAAGTTTCTTAATTTTTTGGGGAAATTTATATTTTCTTTATTGCTAATTAAAATTATAAGAAACCATAAATCAAAATCACTGTCATCACTTTAGATATCAACTTGAAAATTTTTTAATCATTTTTTATAAAATAAAAAAAAAATATTTTTAATTTTTTTAAATAATCATTTAAATTTTAATTTAAATTTAACCGCATTTTAAGCAATTTAAAAATACTACTATTTTAATTAACCGTTCCTAGCTTAAATTTTTACTACGTAACAAAACAACAAAGTGTAATTTGTTAGTAGACAAAGATAAATACGTTCCACAATTACTAACACTTTAACCGGTTTCTTTTAAAAAATGTAAACTAATACATTTAAACATATGCATATGTGTTTAAATGTATGTATGAGTTTATGATTTTTTAAAGTAAATTAAATGAAAAATATACATACATACATATATACATATACAGAGTAACGACCGCAAAGAATGTTAATGTATGCGTGACTATGAAACGTATGAAGAATGCCTTTGTTAAAAAAAAAAAAAAAACAAAACGACCAGAAAAAAAGAGACAATAAAAAATTGGAAAATAACAAATACACATTATAGTAGGTAAACGTATGAGATACAGAGAAAAAAGAAACAAAAATATATATAAAAAAATACCCACAGTAAAGAAGAAAAAAAAAGTACACAAAGTATACATTTAACACATGTTAAACATACATGAACAGCAACAGCAACAACAACATTAACAATAAATATTAGGTAGGTAAGTGGTGGTAGTTGTTTTTGTTGTTCACAATGAAACTGCATGAATATGATTTGTATAAAATATGAAAAATATGTTGCAAACACAGATGTTGTTAATTTAGCTATTTTTAAAGATGTTTAATGTTAAACTGGTTTTCAATACTAATGTGTTGGTGGGTATTTTAAACAACTGTACATTTTATTTGCTTGAGTGCGTATGATTAATATTTTATATAATTTCTTTATAAAAGTTATACGTGTTTAGAAATGACTGAAGCAACAGTTCAAATAATTAAGCGCGTATGATTAATATTTTCTACATTAGCTATTTATAACTCATACGTTCAAGATAAAAATAAATGGAACAGCAAATTGTACATATGTATGTAGTATTTAAGTGTTTATGAATAATATTTAAATTAATGAAAATATTACTCATACGTTATTAAAATTGTCTGGTTTAAATGTACACTCAGGTCCCGTTTTATGCGGATTTTTTTTTAATGCAGATTCAAATTTATGCCATTTTTAAATTTACGACTTTTTAGAATTTTAACAGATTTTGATTACAAAAAAATTTCTGCAAGAAAAAAACAATTAAAGCCCCTTAAAATGCCTTAATCTTATCCCCTATTCACGAGATTAATTGTAGTGATCAAAATAATATTTTACCATATGATAATATCATCTAGTGATGAAAGTGACGTTGAACCAATTCCAAAACGATGCAGACAATTATTCAAAGATTCAAATTAATCATACACATTTATAGAATTTTCTTAAACAATTTTGTTTAAATTATTTTTTGTTTTTTTCTGTAAATAATATAGATGGGGTTCTAACCGGTATTTACCTGATGCATGGGTAAATACCGGGTAAATAAAAGATAATTACCTTTTTTGGGAATTTATAAAAAGCATATGAAATCTCGCCAATAAAGACATACGGCAAAAGGATACTTCCCAAAAATTGTACCGGCTGAGGATGCAATCAATTAATTAATATTATATATATTTTTTTTTTTTTTATTTTTTTAAACGTGTTTTGTTTTTATTGTTTAAGTAAATGAAATAAATATATTTTTGTTAATTTCTTTATGCGATTTTGTTTTTGAATTTATGCGGTTTTTCAGAATTTTGGAATAAAACATTAGTTTTTATATGAAGCTAGAGTATCGTTTTATGCGAATTCAATATATGCGATTTTTTTTGAAACGCATTTATCGCAAAAAACGAGACCTGAGTGTATACGTACAGGTTGGTTGAAAAGTTCTTGCGCTCGAAATGAAAGAATACTGTTTTTGTTACGAAATATATTTTTGTATTCAATATAATCTCCTAGAAGCTCAATACACTTGTTCCAATGATCTTCCAATAATTTTATCCCATCCTTATAATGGTTTTCCGGAAGCTCTGCAAAATAACCGTCTACGGCTGCTATGGCCCTTCATTCGATGAAAAATGCTTTCCACAAAGGAATTGTTTGAGATTTCTGAAGAGATAGTAGTCACTGGGAGCCAAATCTGGTGAGTACGGTGGATGTTCAAGCAATCCGTTAATTTAGCCATCGTCAAAACACTTTTGTGAGCAGGTGCATTGTCTTGATGAAAAATGATTTTTTTCTTCTTTAAACCAGATCTTTTCTCACGAATTTTTTCATCCAGCTGATCCAAAAGGCTGCAATAATATTCAGAGTTGATTGTTTTACCTTTCTGAAGATAATCAATCAACAAAATTCCTTTTGCATCCCAAAAAGCTGATGCCATAACCTTCTTTGCTGATCGTTGTGACTTCACCTGCTTTGGAGCTGAACAACCAGCTTCAGTCCACTGTAAACGTTCTTGTTTCAATTTAGGATCATGGTGGTAGATTCAAGTCTCATCCATAGTTATAAAACGACGCAAGAAGTCGGTTTTATTCGGCTTAAAACGCTCCAAATTACGCTGAGAAATTTGTTTTCGATTCAGTTTTTGTTAAATTGTTAATGTGTGCGGCACTAACTTTCCAAACAGTTTTTTCATACATAATTCTTCATGTAAAATATGGAGTACTCGTTCGTCTGAGATGCCTATGGCATTAGCAATTTCACGGTTAGTCAAACTTGGATCTTCACTAACCATATTATGTACCTGCTCAATGATTTCTGCTGTGGTTGCAGTTTTGGTCGTCCTTCGCGTGCATCGTCTTCAAGGCTGGTACGACCACGTTTAAATTCACCAGCCCAAAATTCAACGGTGCGTTTTGAAGGTGAGGACTCCTTATACACTTCCAACAATTGTTCATAAATTTGCTTTGCTTTTAAACCCTTCAAAACAAAGAATCTAATGACTGCACGATATTCAATTTTTTCCATATTAAAAAAAATCAATGACACGTCAACTTCAAATGGCTTGTAAACAAAGAAAGAATTGACAGAATGACTTGCAACTTTGCATGTGTTCTCAGGACAGTTATACGAACTTGAGAAAAAAAAAGTTTGGAGCTAGCAGTGCCATCTCTTGGTGAGCGCAGGAACTTTTCAAGCAACCTGTATTTCCATTAAGAAGATATTTTATTCTAGAAACTTTCTTTAAATATAAAATAATTTTTTTTTTAAACATTTAGAAAATTTATTTATTTTTTTTTATTATTTTAAAAATTTACTTTAGTTGGAAATTTTGTTTGCAAATTTTTGAATAAAGGAAAATTTAAGTCAAAAATCCTTCTAAGTGCTGACTATAATACTGGTATTTCAGACAATTCACTATAGTATAACATATTTTTACTAATTAAATTTTACGGTTTTAAAAAGGGGTTTCTACACTCACAGAATTATGTTTGTAAAATCAATAGAAATTATTTTGTATAAAAGATGTTCTCTGCAACTAATTTTAAAATAAACTAATACCGCAGTCGATTTTGATTGTTTTTTTTTCAAGAAAGTCCCATTTCACAGAGAGCAACTTTTGTTGCACAACTCTTGAGTTTAAAGGAGATAGGGGACTGAAGAGTGGTAATTGGTACGGAGTTGCTTGTTCTCGGCAATTGGTTTTCTTCGTTTTGTTTCTCATTTATTTTAAATCAAATATGGACGAAAATTGCTGAAAAAAACACCTTACTGTGTTAACACAAAGGCAACTTTAAAAGAGAATTGACAACAATTGCCGCTACAATTCAGGAAACTCCTTCTGCTTATTAATTTGTTGCTGTATTTGGAAAGGGGATAGGGAAGATATGCAAGAAGACGGGGTCTCATATATGGCAACACTCTAATTGTGCGAGATAATAAATTTTTAAAACAGTTGCTGCTCGCCAACTGATGAAGAGTTGGTGAAATTGTTGAAGCTTTTTAGTTCATCGGGACTAGTTCATATGACTATGTTATTTTACTTCGATGGGGTTAAAGTGCTATAGGAACATCGAAGGAGGAATAAATTTACAAAATTCTATCACTTTTATATATAATTCTATATAAATACATATGTGTTAAGAATTTATATGAAAATTTTTTATATTAGAATTTAACCCTTTAACCCCTAAGACCGTCTACAGAAGGTCATCCCTAAACTTCCATTCAAATTTAAATCAATATTTTTTGTGCACTAACCGAAAGCGTTTTTGACATTTTGAATTTACCTATCGAACGGTGCTGGTTAGATACACCTATTTCTGTCAAGATTTTTGTGAAAACAGACGCGAAAAATATTTGTGATTTTGGTGCAAATTAAAATTTAAAAAAAGAAAAAAAAATACTTTTCAACTACTCAATCGATTCGAGATTTTTTTTTTGATAAGTCGGCTTGAAGTTGTATATTGATAATTTGGTGCTTGTTTGAATTTTGAAACAAAAGAAAATATTTTTGAATCTAGCTTTTGGTCTTCAGACGCCGTCTTTCACTTCACAGTCGTGTTTTTCGACTTCATAGGTTAAAGGGTTGACATGTTGCATATCGTTGGCAAAATATTTTAAGTACATTTCCAAAAACATATTATTTGTTTTGATCTGCTAATATTTCAGTGTAGAATTCACCAAGGAGAATTATCTTTATATATATAATTCTCCTGTACGTGTGTTAGTGACTGCACTCCTCCTTAACGGCTGGGCCGATTTCGATGAAATTTGTTGTGTCTGTTTTATTTGATCCCTGAATGGTTTAGATTCACAATTGACCTATATGGGTACAATGGGCGTGGCACCTCCCATACGAAGTAAAAATGTATTTTTGTATATCTGGAGTACTGTTACAGTGGGAGTCTTCAAACTTTGTGTGAGCTTTTTTTATAATAATACTCATAATCTCCCAAAAAAATGAGTGCCATCCAAGCAATGGGCGTGGCACCTCCCATACGAAGAAAACATTCATTATTGCATATCTGGGGTACTATTAAAGTGGGAGTCTTCAAACTTTGTGTGAGCTTCTTTGATAATAATATTCATAATCTTCCAAAAAATATGGGGGATCCAAGCAATGGGCGTGGCACCTCCCATACGAAGTACAAATTTATTATTGCATATCTGGGGTACTATTATTGTGAGAATATTCAAACTTTGTGCGAGCTATCTAGATAATAATGTAATCCTATTCCTAGGCAGAACAACGTTTGCCGGGTCAGCTAGTTTTATATAAAATGATATGATTTACTGCTCTTAAACTCAGAAACTATAAGCCGTCATCAAACAAAAAAACGTGCATTGCCGTTTTAACCACTAAAATTATTTTCAAAATTGACGAAAAAAAATTTCATGTTTGAAAAAAATTTCTCAACTCGAACGCCTGAGATAAACCCGCCTGATTTGAAACATACTTGGGTAAACCAAAGAAATCCTGTCTTGACTGCAGTCAGCCGATCTCAAGCCTGGGAAAAACAAGTGGTCCGATCTTTAGTAGGACTCAAACCTACATGAGAGCGCACAACAAGCCAACTTTCGGGTTTGTTTGTCCTATTTTTTTGGACATGAGTCGGTTGTGAAGAGTTTTTTTCACTTCCGATTGCACTTGTTCAGCCGAACCTAACGCCTGAGATATCCCAAAACTCTTCTATCAAATTATGAATAAATAACTTGATTAAATTTTTTGTACCAAATTATATCAGATGAGATTTCACGGTATCCCATGAGATCAGATTATATATATGCCATTTTTCAGATCAAATAACATATGATATGGAATTATATATACAAAGTAGCCCAAAATATATCACTCTACCGGAAGGTATCAGGTTTGTTTTAATATTGTAAACAGATACAAAATCCACGTCGATGGAACTGTAGATTATCCAGAACGATTTTGGCGCAACGTTAATTTTGGCGCATATTTCCCGGCCATCCTGCGCCAACTGTCCAATTACTAAATAACTCTGAGATTTTTTGTACGCACCATTCACGAAAAGCCATTACATCCACTTAAAGACACTGCATGGTTCGCCATTTACGATGAAACCGGGCATCGGTCCTCATTTTTCGAGAATGCCGTGTGTAACTGTGACTTGGTAAGCGATACAGAGCCATGTTCAACGAGTTTTTATTGCCGCAAATTGATGATTTGGCATTGAAGGACAAATGATTTCAACAGGACGACAAAACTGCACATACATCTTGCGCGCCAATGTACATTTGGAAGAATGCGTTTTCGGGTCAGCTAAGAGCGAAAACTTATCGCCCAAAGTTCTCCCAAAGAACGATGAAAAATGCTGTAAATCCAACACAAACGATCATCAACAATGGGGAGCCCACCTGACCGATATAAACGTTTAAAATTTATGGAAAAAATATTTAAACAAAATTATATTATGTCGTTTCATTTTACAGGTATATAACAAAATAACACAGGTATATAACAAAATAACACGTGATTGTAACCCCGGGGATACCTTCCTTGTAAGAGCAATTTTTCCCAAAGAAACATTCGTTAAAATGTACTCATTGAAACCAGATTTGTGCTGACAGCCAAACTTGTGAACAATCGAATGATTCTGTTGTGGTAACCGAGTAAACAAACAAAAATTCTGTAACCATAATCGAATCATTCGAATGGCCACAAATTCGGAATTTTTTGTTATGATTTTCTGCTGTCAGCAAGAATATGTTTAGGTTAGCACGATTGATTATGTTTTCTGGGAGTCAATTCTCGTTTTGTGATAATATGAAGTGAAAAAAAAAAAACTTTTTATTTTCGTTTTCATAAGCACTTTTCACTCGAACTTTTCACAAATACATAATTTGCGATTCTCGTATGTATTATGAAGAAAATGTTTTATTCGCACTGTACAAACTTTTGTAACTGTGTTATACAAAATTGAAAGCAAATGTCAGAACAGAGAGAAACGTAAACAAAAGTGAATGAAGTTCGTTAAATTTATTTTAAATAATTATATAAAAATGTCGGGATTAATTGTATTATTGGATATTACTCAAAGAATTCGGGATGAACAAAGGTATTTCATTGCTGTAAATAAATTAATGATTTATAGTAATTTTTTGAGAGTGCTGAGACGCATACTTCATGATGGCCAAAATCCATTCGAGATGACAACCGACAAGCACTTCATGGATTTCTATCGGCTTGCTTAAGTGAACTATATTTGGTGCGCGTATGAAGTCTAATATTACTTTAAGAAAGAAACATTACTTTTTTTCATTTTTCACCGTCCTTTTGGGTCCCACTAAAACTGTTAAGGCTCGCCGCTAATTCGTTACACTTTTCGTCTCAAAATTTGGCACCATCTGCAGTTACAAATCTGTAAATATGGCATTAATAAAAATGTGATTATGGTAATTAAACTACATACTTATCGTTTGCAATGTTCACATGCTTTTCTAAATAATTAATTAAATACTCCTTTTGGCTTTCGCTGGAACGCTTTCCTCTTACAACCTTCTCCATGTTTATTTCACTTATAAATAGTCTGTGTAAACAATTTTTTCATATGAAAATATATTGACAGTTGTTTGCACTGTTACATAATATGCAAGAATCGCCAGTGCTGTGCAATCGTGACAAAATCTTGTTTTGTTCCACTTTTTTTTTTCATATAAAAACGTTTTGATATTTTTTTTACATTTTTTCACAGAACGCGAATTAAAAGTAAGTATGAAAACGTGAAAAAAAAACTTTTCATTTCACCGTTTCACAAAACGAGAATTGACCCTCTGCAGTTAGGGATTGCTTCAAATACCGAGGACGTATGATTGATATTTTGATAATAATAATATTACTCATACGTATAATTTTAAAATATAGAACATTAATGAAATTATAAATATTTAGATCATGTTTACTCTAAATAATTGTAATCTTTTTCAAATGTTTTAATTTTTTATTTAACATTTGAAATATTTATATTCGTAAATTTTAATTTTTTTTCTTTCAACTAGTTGACATCACTAACCATACAACTTCTATACATGTTCAAGAGAGTTGGTGGGGGGGGAGGGGTTTTTTTTTAAATGAAGTAAATGGTTTGGAACTTAATATACAAGACAATAAAAACAACATGTTACAATATAAAAGCAATAGAGCATTAACTCACATTTAAACAAAATTAAAGTTTAATGTTTTCTTTTTTTAAATGTTAGAAAATTAAATTGAAAAAAAAAAATTTTTTAATTGCTAAAAATTTTAAAATAAATACATATTTTTTGATTTTATTATTTGCACTAAATTAATATTTCCAAGTCCGATTGCAAATACTACGTGGCACTCAAGGCGTATGCTTGTTTTTAAATTTATTTTACTTCTCATACTTATTTTTTTTTTCTTCGTCTTTTCATTTTTCTTTTTTCTCTTTATTTCTTTTTTGTTTATCATGCTCTCTGCCATTCTCAAGTATATCTGTGATTTGTATTTTTTTTTTCTTTTGTTTTAGTTGCTTGTATTTTTTTTCTGTTATCTCTTCTTACTCATATGTATTTTGAAAAATACATTTTGTATGAGTTTTAAATTGCGTAGTACTTTTTTGTTTTGTGCTTTGTCAGCAGTTTTTTAATTGTTGCTGTTTATTACTTGACGTATGAATAACCTGAAATTAACATGAAAAATTATTCTACTAAAGACCCAGTCCCAACAACAGCTCTATAATCATATTAAAAAATAAATAGTTAAATAAAAAGTGATGTCATTTGAGAAAAAAAAATTTTAAAGGGGATATTTTTTTAAATACTATTTGTTAACAGTTAAGAAAGTCTAATTATATTTTATGAATATGTATGAAAAAGAAAAATTTGTAATTTATACCAATACGTATGAGTAACATAAAATTATTACGATCAAAAATATCGATCATACGTCCTCAGTACATATTAAAAAAAAAAAACACCAACCATAGAATTTAGGAATTTTTCTCCAGAAAAAATGTAGGGCAAAATACACATTTTTTGCAAACATAATTTACCAAAATTTTAAAAATATTCCTAGCAATTGGCAAGTTTTTCTAAAATTAAAAAATGTTTTTTTTTAAAGCGTATAAGTGTTATTGAATTATAAAATCAATCATACGTCATAAGGCAAACTTTTAAGCACAGTGAATTTTCTTTTACGTGAAAAAATTTCATTCGAAATTTAAAAGCCTCAAATTGTAATTCAAAATGAGCAATTTCTTTAATATGAAAATGTATTTTTTGAGTGGATGCAAACTGGCTTAATAAAATCTAAACTAAATTCAGGTTTTTATATTTCTTTGAAATTTAAAAATATTTTTAAATCAATTTCAAACCCGTTTATCATTTTTTATTTAGTTTAGAATTTATTTAGCCACCTTACGCAGGGCCTTAGTATGGTTGGAGAGCATAGAAAAAATTTTTTTGTTTCATCTGAAAAAAAAAAATTATAAGAAAGACAAAATCACACAACAAAACTTAAATTCCTAAAATTACCGCATTTTTAAGTTACACACCCTATATTTAAACACCTTGATTTAATAATAGAATCTTCGACTATTTTTACATCTAGGAATTGCTTAAAAAAATATTGAAATTATATATATTTTCTTTTCCTATGCAATATTAAGTGCACACATGGTTCGAAGGACCAATATGATTTTTCAAATAAACTAATAAAATTTTAAATATCTCGTTATATAGCCTACAGCTTCGAATTCCTTCAAAAAGTAAGCTATTTACAATTATTCAAATCTTAATATCCGGTTCGAAGGACCAAAAAGTTTTTTTCAAATTTCTTTAAATTGTTTTTTTTTTATTTTTGGTCTTTCGAATTATTGTAGATAAAGGCATCTGCGAATTTTTTAGCTCTATAAATTCCGCAAAAAAATTTATTTATATTACGATATTAATATTTGTAAGGTACGCGAAGTAGCAAAAATATTTTTAGTATTTTTGCGCAGTTCTTTTTTTTTAAATGAGACTCTTGAATTTAATACATGAATCCTCGAATAAACACACAACCTCATTTTAATTTGACCTAAACTTTTAATTTATTTTCCTAAAAAAAATCTTAACAGTTCGAAGGACCAAATGATTGATTAAAATTTTAAATTTATGCATTGGTATTTGGTTAAAGTTATTATAAATTTATTAAACACTCATGATGTAAATTTTTTATCACCCTAACTTTACTTTAAAGTATTTTACTGCTATTGTTCAATGTAAAAATAAATTGGTCCTTCGTACATTTATAATTAAAAAAATTTATAAAATGTTTTGTTTAGCACCCTTTCAATACATCAAAAGTATTATAAAAAAATAAAACTCATGTTGTTTTTTTTTTGTTTTAAATTAATTTTAAATATAAAAAAATATATATTTCATATATGAAATCTTATATAACTATAAATATTATAAAACTTACAAAAATATACTCTCTTCAAGTTTTATTATCAGAAGAAAATAAAATGTTTTAAGTGGAAGAAGTATTTTATTAAATTAGTAAAGTGTTTTTAAGTAGATCAAGTGTCTTTTTTTTTGTAAAAAAAAAAGTTCATAAAAATCAAAGTAAATAAACCCTTAAATAGAATGAAAATTTAAGAAAAAAATACAAGAAAAATTTAAATGTGCGCACAAAAGAAAATTACTTAAATCAATCCATTATTATATGTTTAAAATGTTAATTTACAAAAAAAAAATACTATAATTTATAAAAATGAGTATGTGTATGCAATTAATGGTATGTAAAAAAGTATACAAAAATTTTTTTTTGTTTAATGAGTTTTTTGTTAATTATTTTTTTTTTGTTCTTTATAAATATTTTTTAGGTCTGAAACCTTTGTTTACAACTTGGTTTTCACTTGTAAATTTTAGAAAAAAAATAGGTTTGTTAACCTGCGTATTTTTTAAGTCTTATGAGTCTTTTATATTTTAGGATTTTTTAATTAATCTATAACAAGTTGGTGTATACAACAATTTGTAGAAAAATATTTTTTTAGCAAAAATATATATTTTAAATTTTGGTTTTTTTAACAAATTTTTATTTTTTTTTATAAAAAATTTTGTTTTTTTCATTGACTTTTTTAAAATGTGTTTTTTTTTTATTTGTTTTAACAAGTTTAAGTTGATAATATCATTTTAAAATTTACTTACTAATTTTAACATATTTTTATTTCAAGTATTATATTATCTTTTTTAGTGATTTCTTATTAAAAATGATGAAAAATATATATTTCAAGACTGCCTTGTCTTTAAGTGTAAATATTTTAATTACTTCTCGGAATATTTAATAAAGTAAAAGAAATAAGTAATTTTTAGTCTAATTCATTTAAACTTTAAATTTATTTTTTTCCAGTTCGAAGGACCATTTATTTTACTTTTTTACATAAAAGTATAATAGCAGTTAAAAATTACAAAGTTAGTCAATCGTTGCTGAACTCAAGTAATTGGATGCTATCCTATTTCAATTCATATTAAAAAATTTGTACTTGGTCCTTCGAACTTAATTAAAATTTGAGTTATTACTATTTGACATTCCGGTTCAAATATCCATTTTTTCTATCTACATTAAAATGTAATAACTGCAATATATGGAAATGTTAAATTCAGTTAATTATTACCTCATTGTATCCACGAATTATCGTTTTGGAACTAATATCAATTTTAATATACAACTATATTTTGGTCTTTCGAACCAGATAGACAAGTGTTAACTTTTGGAGTGAACAAATAATTGAAGTTGAATTAATTTAGTTTTTTGATTTAGCCTATCATAATTGTTATATGTTGTTTTTCAAAGTGTAAAATTGAGCTTTATTAACACCATCTCGAAGGACCAATATTTAATAAATAAAAGCTGATTCAGGATTTTACTGTGAATTTACATTAAATTTTTTTAATGATTTTTTTTTATAAAAATCTAATTTCGAAAGATATTTTTAGTATTATTTTAATTTAAAAAACTCGAAGGACCAATATTTAATAAATAAAAGCTGAATCAGGATTTTACTGTGAATTTACACATAATTTTTAAATTGATTTTTTTTATGAAAATATAATTTCAAAAGATATTTTTAGTATTTTTTTATTTAAAAAAAAAATAGAACATTGAAAAATTGTTTAAAAAAAATTATAGCGTTAAAAAAATGTGGAAAAAAATTTTTTTTAAACAATTTTTTGGAAAAGAAAAATTTTCTTCTAATAAACAATTCGCCAAGAAGCGTATTTAAAGCTTTAAATGCTTTAAGTTTAAATGAATTAGGCGCTGAATTAGTTCAGAGCTTGAAATTTAGTTATTAAACTAATAATTCAACATTGAGACTACTCTATTAGAAAGGTCGTTCTAAAATAATTTAAGTTCAATTTTCAAGATTTACATTTAAGGCCTGTCCCAAAAAAAAGGGGGCGCAAATAGCATTTCGAATTAATTGCAAATTTACAATTAGTTATTAAAGATCACAATTATTTATTCCCTAAGCTTTTCTTCAGCTAATATTGATAAATTGGTCTTTCCAATCAGATTAAAAATCTAATACTTATAAGCAGATTTGAAGAACCAAAATTTCATTAACAGTTTCCGTTTACAACTTTTAAGATCATTGAAGATTATTTATCATTTGTAATTTCTAATCTATAAACCAAGTTTTATGTTGTAATTTTTTAACTTGATTTTTTTTTAAATATTTTTGGTCCTTCGAACCAAAATATAAAATTGTCGAAATAATTGATTAACAAAATTAAAATTTTTCTTGGTTTTATGTAAAAAAAAAAAAAAATAAATATGTCTTTCAAAAAGGATTAATTGAGTCCGAAGGACCAAAATTTAATCAGTTTCCGTTTAAAATTTAAATTAAAATTTATCAATCATTCATGATGTGAATTATGTACGGACCATATATTCCTGTTTTTAGGTTTGTGCTACGATTTAACGTATTTTTTGTTGGTCCTTCGAACCGAATTATCAAATAAAAAGTTACAACATAAACTTATCTTTAGAATTAAATATTTTTAGAGGCTTCCTTCAAAAATATTCTAATGCTTTGTGTTAAAATTTGTATTATTCGTTCCTAATCATTTTTTATTGATATTTTTCAGATTGTCTTAGATAAATATTTAAAAAAAAAATTATTCAAAAAAAAAAGAAACCTATTTAATTTGTTCGCTTTAAAATTTGTGGCAGTTAAAAAAAATATAAAAAAACGCAAACAATGGATACAAAATAATAGCACTTAAAAAAATCTAATAAAAAAATAAAATCAAATTTTACTTCTTTTCATCAAAGTTAACACCAAACTAAAAATATGCCTTTTGAAAACCACGGACTTTTTAAATAAAACAGTTTTTTAATCAAATTCAAATTTTTTTCCAAAGAAAACAATTTTTGTTTTTGGAAAAGTATTAAATTAAATGCAAAATTAAAGTTTAAATATAAAAAATATAATAGCAATTTTTGTATTTCTATTTCCTCCTTCAGTGCTTTTTATTTTATATCACTTCTAATTTTTTCCAGAAAATTCTTTTGTTTTAAATAAATTATCTTCATTTCATTAGTTTTCTTATTTACTAAACTAAACAAATTAATTTTTAATAAAATAAAATTTTTTGTGAAAATAAATATTGAAATAAAAAAAGTAAAAATTAAAATAAATCCCGCTGCGAGGTTATATTTATATAAAGCATAAAATAATTGTAAATATAAGAAAGTAATAAGTTGTATGATCTTATCAAAGAGCATAATAATCAAGAGTATAATTTACAAAAATAAATAAGCTAAAAATGTTTAGATGTTTGAAAATTTACAAGGTTTTAAAATAATTATATTCAATAACAAAATAATTTGTATAAATTATAATAAAAATCAATTAATTTTAAATAAATTAAATAAAAAATAATGCAAAAAAAAATAGAGTTAATTAAAGTCCTTTGAGACTGTTTATACAAAAACAGAGAGAGAGAGAGAGAGAGAGTGAGCTTTTAAAAGCTTAAATTGAAACATATAAAGAAAACAAGATATGAGGTGATTAAAGTGTGGAAAAAGGGCTTAATATGGTAAATTTTAATTTATTGATATAACATAGAAACGTCTTAAAGAAAATGAAAAATACTTAGAGAATTATAGCCAAGAGTTTTATACTTAACATAGTATTTCTTTTTTAATTACAAGATTTTTAGAATTTTTTAACAAAAATATTTTTGCTAAATGGAAACCTGATAATTTGCAAAAAGAGATATTTATATTTTTCGATCTATTCTGCTTTTTTATACTTAAGCTCATTTTTATAAGAAGCATTTTTTTTACATTTTTTCTATTTACATACAAAGTGAAAGCTTCTCATTTGAATCGCTAATTATTTTTTTTATAATTTTACTTCCAACAACAGCTATCAAATAGGCACACAAAAGAGAGAAAACTCCAAGATCAAAAACGAAAATAAGAATTTTTAAACCTTAACATGTTATTTATCGCAGAGAATAAAATTTTGTAATGTGAGAGAAAAAAACTATCTGCTTTAAAAAATTTTCACTTAAAATGAACAGCTTTTTTTAAAGTAAAATTAAGATTATTTTTATATAAAAATATGATAAAGAAAATGTTAAAACATTTCATTTTAGTATTTTTAATTTGAATTTAAAGAAGAATTTACACAAGGGAGATTAAAAAAAATACCCGAAACTGTTTATATTATAAAAAAAACTTGAGAAAATTTAGCAAGTTTTTAAATTAATGTTTATATTATAAAAAAAAACTTGAGAAAATGTAGCAAGTTTTTAAATAAAAAAAAATGTAAAAACTTGTCAAATTTTCCAAAGTTTTTTTAAACAAATTTGGAGTTCTAACAACTTATTACTTATGAATTCTGTATAATAAAAACAAAAATCGCTTGCAGGGTCTGGTAAAATAAGTTTTGTAAAAATTATGCTAAAACTAAGGAAAATTTGTTAAGTTTTTAGCTGAAAAAAGTAAAACAGCAAATTTTTGACCAAGTTTTAGTAAACATTTTTACAAAAAGTTTATGTATTTTACTAGGTTTTTGCAGAATTTATAAAAAATTATGTGAGCCAAATTTTATTAATTTTTTGTTAAAACAATTGAAATTTTTTGACATTCACAACAATGACTGCTGTTATTAGGCTGTTTCTCTTTTATTCTATTTTCTCTCTCCCTTACTTTCTTATGTTATTTTCTCTCTCCTTTACTCTGTTATGCGTTTTTTCTCTCTCCTTTACTCTCTTATGCGTTTTTTCTCTCTCCTTTATTCTCTTATGCTATTTTCTCCCTCTCTCTCTTCCTCCCTTATGCTATTTTCTCTCTCTTCCTCCCTTATGCTATTTTCTCTCTCTTTCTCCCTTTTCCTATTTTCTCTCTCTCTTTCTCCCTTTTGCTATTTTCTCTCTGCCTTCCTCCCTCATGCTATTTTCTCTCTTACTTATGCTATTTATTCTCTTGTGCTATTTTCTTTCTCTTACTCTTTTATGCAACTTTCTCTCTTCCTCTCCTATGCTATCTTCTCTCTCTTCCTCTCCTATGCTATCTTCTCTTTCTCTCCCTCTTAAGCTGTTGGGCCTATATTTTATTCTCTCTCTCTCCCTCTTCTGCTGTTGTTAAAATATCTCCTTAAACTTCTGCTTTTTGTCCCATTACCGTAAAATAACTTGTTATCTTTCTTTCCTTCTTAACACTAGATGCTTCCGTGGGGGATGTAGTCAAAATGCCAGCATTTTCTTTTTCCGGTGTTGTCGGTGAAGTGGTGGCCACATTTTCTACTTGCATAGACACTGTAACCGATACTTGCTGTATACCCAATGATGTCTTTTGTGATACCACTTTGGTGGTGGAATTTTTAGTAGGTGAACTATTCGTAGTAGTCTTAGTGGAAGTTGAAGACGAAGAAGTCGCTTTAGGCGTAGAATGCTTTTCAATTTTTTGTGTTATTGTTAGAGGTAATATACTGGAAGATAATGAGCTAGATGTAGTTTTAGAAGAAGTAGAAGATGTTGCTGCCATCGTCGAAGGCGTAGAATATTTTTCAATATTTTGTGTTATAGTTAGAGGTAATATACTGGAAGATGATGATGAACTAGATGTAGTCTTAGTAGAAGAAGAAGTTGAAGGTGTTGCTGACGTCGAAGGCGTAGAATATTTTTCGATATTTTGTGTTATAGTTAGAGGTAATATACTGGAAGATGATGATGAACTAGATGTAGTCTTAGTAGAAGTAGAAGTTGAAGATGTTGCTGCCGTCTTCGAAGGCGTAGAATATTTTTCAATATTTAGAGGTAATATACTGCTAGACTTTTTTGATTTAGTAGAGGATTTTGTAGTTATAGTTGAAGCTGATGCTGGTGCTAATGAGGGTATTACCGTTAAAGATTTAAAGTTAGTTCCCGCAGAAGATTGTAATTGATTTAGCAATTGATAAGCATTTTGTAATTGATCATGTGTGCTTATAGCAGCCGGTAAAATATTACTTGAATGCGTCGTACCCGTTTCATCATCGTCTATTTGTATAATCTTCTCATCTGTCTTAATTTGTTGCAACAGCTGATGTTGCAATTCTTCAATTAATTTCTTTTGTTTTTCCAACTCATTTTTTAGGGCCTTAGGCTTGGGTCCCGGCTTTTTGCGTCCTTTTGGTGGCTCATTCAAACCATTCGGTGATACATGATCCCTTTCGATGTGAGCGCGTACATTGAACTTGGACGAATAACCTCTTTGACATATTTCACATTTATAGGGCTTTTCACCAGTATGGGATCTCATGTGAACCTTACGATCGATATTGCGTAAAAATTTCTTACCACAATGTTGGCATTCGAATGTTCTTGATTCAGCACCCATATGCGACTTTTTGTGTACAGTCAAATTTTGATTGGCTCGGAAACATTTGTGACATATTTCGCATACAAACGGCTTTTCACCTGTATGAACACGTACATGAATTTTTAAATCTGAACTACGTACAAATTTTTTCGGACACAGTGCACATTGAAAACGACGATCATTGCTATGGTGACGCATATGCAGATTTAAATCTTGTTTGGTGCAACAAGCCAGTGAGCAAATTTCACATTTATATTTTCTTTCAGTGGAATGCCGTAGTCTGTGCTCCTTTAAACGCATACGTATGCGAAATTCTTTACCACAATCTTCACATTTAAATGGTTTTTCACCGGTATGTAAACGTTTGTGTTCAATAAGACGCAGATGTTTCTTAAAGATACGAGGACATTGTTCACAGGCGTAACGGTTGAAGTTTGGCATTATAAATGGTTTTACATCTAGAGGCGATGTTAAGTCATTCGAATGTTGAGATTTGATGGGCGATATAGTGCTATCAGTTGCTATATCTTCTTCACTCAACATTGTTGTATTATTATTATTTAATACTTTAGCTTCATTTACATTATGGTTTATGGTGAAAGTGAGTGGTGTTTGAGTATGTTCATGATGATTACGACGTCTTTGTTCATTTTGTTGATATTCATTGTGGATTTGTTCAATAATTTCATTAACTGGATCTGTATTTAATTCATACATTTCTTCATTATTATCATCGGTTATGTGTTCGACAACAAAAGATTCTTGTGTAGGATGATCACTTTGTGCCAATTCTTCTTGTGACGGTTCTCCTTGAGTGGGTAAAATATAAAGTGGTTGTTCTTCGGTAGCATTCGCTTGTAGTAATAAGGAGGAGGATGTTGTTGGTGATATTGTTTTCTCTAATTTAGTCTTTTTAGTGCGTCGTCTTTTTTTAGGTGGTGGTGGTAATGTTGTTGTTGTTATTTGTGTTCCGTTTGGTTGTACTGCCGCTGCTGGGTTAGGTTCTACTGTTGCTATTGATATAACTTCCAATGTGTCATCTATTGCTATTGTAGTTACTGTTGTTGCTGCTGCGGCTGCTGGATTTTCAATTTTTTTATTATTAGACTTACGTTTAATTGTGGATTTTTTGGATTTTGAAATTTCTCCCGGTTTTTCTATTGATGTGTCTGCTTCTTCCAACCTTAAAGTTTCTGTTGATATTAATGTTTCACTCAGTTTTACTGATTCAGTCGATATTTCAGTTTGTGTCGATTTTAAAATTTCTGCAGATTTGGCTGCTTTAGTCGCTGGAATTGCTTTTATCGATTTTTCTATTTCTGCCTCAGTCGATTGAATTGTCTTTAACAATTCTTCCTTAACTGTCAAATTTATTGGGCCTGTAGATTTAGCAGCTTCAGCTGGTTGAACTGCTTTCTCTGCGTCTTCTACTGCTAAATTTGATGTCTTCATAGATTTGGCTGCTTCAGTTGATTCAGTGTCAAAAATTTGTATTATTTTTGTTAATTTTTCTGTTTCTATCAATTTTGTCGTGTCTAAAAATTGCACTGTTTCTGTAGCTGATTTTGTAGATTTTTGCGTTTTTGAAGATTTTGCTAATTCAACTGCTTCTTGTACTCCTGGCAGGGTGGATTTTAGACTTTTTGTTGATTTTGCAGCTTCACGTGATTCTTCTGTACCCAAAGGTGTAAGTAATGGTTTTGTCGATTTTGCAATTTTTACAGATTTGTCTGTGACAACTAATTTTTCTGTTACTAGAGGAGATGATTTCGCTGCTTTTGTCGATTTAAGTGTTCCACAAGGTTTTGCTGTTTCAGCTAATTTTACTATTCCTCCTAAAGCTGTTATTGCTGCTTTGGTCGTTTCAGCTGCTTCCGTAAGATTTATTATTTCTATAGCAGTTTTTGCTTCTTCTTTAGCTGTTGATTTAGAAGATTCAGCCAATTTTGTCGTTTCATCTGATTTTACTGCTGTGGTCGTTTTGACAGATTCGGCAAGTTTTGTTTTTTCTGTTGATGATTTTTCTATTTTTTTAGATGATTTTGATAACTTTGACGATTTTCTTGTTGCATCCACAGCTAATGCTGCTGTTTTTGTTGTTCTGTTCCCTTTGGCAGTTTCTACAAGTTTTGTTGTTTTTGGCAGTTTGAGTGCTTTTAGTGCAGCTAATTTTATTGCTTCTGGTGGTAATTTACAAGTTTCTGAAAGTTTTACTGATCCTGTAGCTGATTCAACTGCTTCTATTGATTTTGCTACATCCACAAGTTTTAATGGTTCTGAAGTTAGTTTTAATGCTTCTACTGATTTTAAATCGATTGAAACAGATTTTGCTGCTTCTATTGTTTTTACAAGTTTTAATGATTTTGGAGGGCATTTTTTCGTCTCTTCTTCTTTTGATTTTAAGGTAACTGTAGATTTTGTTGTTTCAATTGGTTTTACTAGTTCTGGAGCTGGTGGTTTCACTGCTTCTGTACATTTGGGTTTTGCTATTAGTTTTAATGATTCTGCAGCTAATTTTTCTGCTTCTGTAGATTTGGGTGTTTCATTAAGTTTAGCTGTTTTTACAAGTTTTAATGGTTTTGTAGCGGATTTTTCCTTTTCTGTTGTTTTAACTTCTTCTGCTAATTTCCAAGTAGCCAAACAATTTTTAGTTTCAATTGGTTTTATTGGTCCTGCAGCTGTTTTTGATGTTTCGGTCGTTTTGAAAGTTTCCATTAGTTTTATAGTTTCAACAAGTTTTATTGTGTCTGTAGCTGATTTAAATGATTTTGTTGATTTAACTTCTTCTGCTAAATTGATAGCGTTTGTAAGTTTTACTGCTCCTATAACTGCTTCTGCTGCTTCTGTTGATTTGGGTGCCTCTATGGGTTTTGTTGATTCCACAAGTTGTACTAATTCTGGAAGTGATGTAGCCGCTTTGGTTGATTTAACTTCTTCTTCTCCTTCTTCTTCTGATTTGAAAGTTTCTACATATTTTGTTGAATTTGTTGCTTCCATCGATTTAGGCTTTTCTGTCAGTTTAACTGTTTCTGTAGCTGTAACTGTCTGTTTAACTTTTCCAGTTTCCGTAGATATTTCTTCAGCTTTTGTAGATGTTTCCGCTTCTTCATTAATGGACACTTCCTCAATGGTTGTGGGCTATTATTGGTAAGGATGATAAAACGAAGTGTTTTGTAACGATTAATAAAAAAAAAACTATCACTCAAACATTGTTGACAAATACAAATTTAGATTTTTACCACATTTTATTTCACCTACTTTTTTTTTAAACTCCTACATTTTTCAAAAATCCAAGGCATAACAAACACACTGGTAGACACATGAGAAATAATCTCGCTCTCCTTTACAACAACAAAATGTTACAAAATTCATACGAAAAGTACACACACACATAAAAAAACTCTAGAAGGTCAAAAAACCATATCAGAGGATTTCTAGAGAATGTTAAAAAAATAGAAAATATTTGAATTTTTTTTTTTTTTTTTTTTGATTTTTGTGAGAAAACCTCTGATAAAGTTGTTTGAATAAATTACATGTCATATAAGATTTACACAATAAAAAATAAAAAACAACTGTTTACACTTTACACAACAATTACAAAATTTCCACCTCCAATTTTTTGTAAAAAAACCCAAAACTTTTTCTTTGTTTGAATTTTTTTTTTTTTCAATTCACTAATTTTTTTTGTTTTAGGAAACCAAAATCAGTGTTCCTAGTTTTAATACTTTTTTTAATTTTAAAAACAATTTTTGATAAGAAATCTATTAAAAATTAGTTTTGTTAAAAAACGGGTTGCATTTTAAAATTTTGTTTAATAAAAACTGTTTGCAATTAAAAAAAAAAAAATGGAATGCAACTGTTCCCAAAAATTAAAAAACTAACAATTTGATTACTAAACGCATAATTTTTTTTAGGAAACCAAAATCAATGTTCCTGATTTAAAATTTTTAAATTATGAAAACTATTTTTGATAAGAAATCTATTCCCGGTGTTTAAAAATTTGTTTTGTAAAAAAATGGTTGCATTTTAAAACTTTGTTTAATAAAAACTGTTCCCAAAAATAAAAAACTAACAACTTGATTAGTAAACGTGTAATTTTTTTTTAGGAAACCAAAATCAATGTTCCTAGTTTTAAAATTTTTAAATTTTGAAAACAATTTTTGATTATAAATCTTTTAAGGAAACTAAAATCAATGTTCCTAGTTTTAATACTTTTTAAATTTTGAAAACAATGTTTGATAATAAATCTATTTTTGCATTTTAAAATTATGTTTAATTAAAACTGTTCCCGTTTAAAAAAAAATGCGTTTTTAAAAAACTGTTCCCACTTTAAAATAAAATCTCAAAACTGTTCCTATTTTAAAATAAAATTTGAAAAAACTGTTGCCATTTTAAAATAACATCTGACAAACTGTTACCACTTTAAAATAACATCTGAAAAAACTGTTCTCACTATTAAAATAAAATCTGAAAACTGTTCCCACTATTAAAATTTGTTTTATAAAAAAAACCGTAATCATAAGAAAGTTCTTTGTGATCATGCTCTGTCATAGACAAAAACAACTATTCCCACTTAACAATATCATTATTACTACTAAAAGGCTAAAAGCATAAAAATTTGCATTGTTCCTATTGCTAAAATGCTCAAATTTTAAACAATTAATAATAAAAACTGTTCTCGCTTTATGCTATGTTAATGAAGAATTCGAGTATAAAAAATTTTGTTACTCCCTTTCAAAAAAAAAAAAAAATCTTTCATTAACTTTTAGTACATAAAAACTATTCCCACTTTTAAAAAATTTGCTTTCAATAAAAATATTTTTTATTTAATTCCCTTTTTAGGGTGGGTGCAAATTGGCTAACTAATATATCTAGTACCCCATTTATACTGAGCTCCACAAAATACGTATTTTCGTAAATTCGTTTTTGATTTAAAATTTGTATGGAATTTGAAAGTTAAAAACTTGAAAAAAAAAACAAAAACAAACGAAAACACTTATTTTGGGGATGAGTGTGTAGTATGGGGTTTAAACTAAATTCAGGTTTCTATTTTTTTTTAAATTTAAAAATATTTTCCAAAACAATTTTAAACTCGCACAGGCCCAAATTATTACTGTTCCCAATTTTTCAAAACAGGGTTAAAACATATTACTATTTTAACAAACTTTTTTTATGTACCTACATTATTTAAAACTGTTCTCCCCAACACTTATCTTAAAAAAGTTAACTGTTTGTACTTTGTTTTTATATTAAAAACTGTTCTAGCTTTAAGATTTTAAGTTCAATTGGAGCTTTAGAGGAATTGATTTTCAAATTTCTCTTTTGACTAAATTGATGTTTTGTAAATGAATTTTCTGACCAAATTAAAGGTATTGAATAAATTTTATTGTGTATTTTTTTCATAATTGCGGCTGCTTGGATTTTAATAAACTTTTGCCGAATCCTTTTTATAGTACTTTTTTATAGCAATTTGACAAGTCAGTGAAAAATTCTCTTTTGGCGTGTGCTGATTTTTTCGAATATGTCGACATATAGCCGAACAAAAAATGGAATTTGTTAAATATACATATAGATGGCACTAAAAACATATGAGGTCAGCATTGGAATTTAATTCTCTATTACAAATCCAAGTTCTTGACTTTTCGAACTTCCCTCGTAGTTATATGAAATGCAACACTACTCCGATCAAGTACCACCTGTTAATAGACTACTATCAAATTTTGAGCAAGTTCCCTCATTTACTTTGCATTTAACAGCAGGATTTTTCGAGGTCCACAAAATAGGCATTTGTTTTATCAATAATTTCATCGTTGGAGCTAAATCTCTTTCCACCGAGTAATTTGTTTAGGTTTGGAAATAGGAAATAGTCACTGGGGGCTAAATCCGAAGAATACGGCGAATGAGGGGGCAACTCGTAGTCTAATTGATGGATTTTTGCCATGGAAACTAAGCTGTCACACGATTCTGTGGGTGGTCGATTGTGAGCAAACGCTTCAGCCATCTTGCGGAAAGCTTTCTCATACCCAAGTGATCGTTCAAAACTAAAACCACTGAGCCATGTAAGATGTATTCCACAATCTATCGCACATTCAATCTCCGATCGGCCAACACCATATCGTGAATTTTTTCATTGTTTTGGGTGTAGAGACCTCAACTGGGCGTCCAGAACGTTCGGCATATTCCGTGATTGAAAGGCCACAACGAAAGTCAGTAAACCACTTTTTTACCATAGAAATCGATGGTGCAGAGTCCCCATAGTATTTATCAAGCTTTTCCTTGGTTTGATTGACGGTTTTTTATTCGCAAAAAATAATGTTTAATTAGAACTCGAAATTCACTTTTTTTCATTTTTAAAAAATATCCACGAGGTTGTATGTTTTGAACAGCTGTTAAACGCAAAGCAAATGACGGAACTTGCTCAAAATTTGGCAGTAGTCTTGATGGGAGTAGTACTTGATGGGAGCAGTATTTCATTTCATATAACTACGAGGGAAGTTCAAAAAGTCACGGACTTATTGATCCGCCCTCGTTAATAAGGAAAAAGCTACGGTTTTTATTTCTCAAATTATTTATAAATTCTTAACAAAAAAAAAACTCCTTATTTAAAAAAAAAATTATATCATCATCTCCCTTTCATATTAATTTTATCTTTAAAAAAATGTGTACTTTAAATAATAATAATAATATAATTTGTGGTAATAAGGAAAAAGCTACGGTTTTCATTTCTCAAATTATTTATAAATTCTTAACAAAAAAAAAACTCCTTATTTTAAAAAAAAATTAAATCATCATCCCCTTTCATATTAATTTTATCTTTAAAAAAAATGTGTCTACTATAAATAATAATAATATAATTTGTGGTAAAAAAATATTTAAAACTTACTGCGTTTGCTTGTCTGGCATTCTGTTTCGTTTTCTTGAAGTTTGTTTGATTTGATTTGGCCGACGACAAACATCTTTTACGTCTAGGTTTTTTATTAGACTTTTGCTTTTCCAGCAATTCTGCATTTGGGGTTTTTACAAAAGTATTTTCAACTATTACTTCTGCAGTATTGGCATTCGATTGCAATACTATGGGTATCAATGTTATAGATTCCCTGCTGGCCAAAGGTATCAAAGTATTTACTTCCTCAATAGTGGTGGTTAGTGGATTATTTTCTTCATTAATTGTTTCCAAATTAATTATAGGCATTTCATTTATATCCATATTATTATATACAGTTTTATTAGTTTCTTTTACTTCTGTAGAATTACAGCAGTTGATATTTTCAGCCGAGAAACTTAGGTTAGACGGTATCTCAGCTGGTATAGCCACCATAGCAAAAGGAGACATTATATTTGGTTTTTCTATTACATCACTTAGAATATAAACCTCCTCCAACTTCTCCTCCTCCTCCTCTTTGATTTCTATTTTAGGCACCACATTAACTTCATTGCGACATCCCTCAAAGATATGATGTTGTTGCCGAAGATGTTTTTCAAACAATTCCAAATTGGTGTATTTACATTCACAATAACCACAGACCAAAAACATTTTACGATGATTTAATGTAAAAACATTGCCACATGATTCCAAGGGTTCGGCAAAACATGACAATGGAAGAGCAACAGTTGGTGCTGTGGTCGGCGTTTCTGGCAGAGGTTCTTTTTTAATAACAACTTTTTGTTGTTGCGTCGTATTATTGTTGTTGCTGTGGTTACTATTGCTGGGTAGATGATTACTTTTGTGTGAATTACTTGGTGCATTTTCTTTTTCCGTATCTTCTTCAAATTGAAATAGTTGATGGGCTTCATGTAAATGACGTGCAAAATTTTTCAAATCACTATATTTTAAATCACATAATTCACAATTAAATATGAGTTTTTGTTGAAGATTAAAAAGGTAAATATTGCCACAAGACTCAGTTTCTGCCGCATCAGAGGCAACGGTGGATGCAACACTACAACAAGAATTATTACTTTGTCTGCGAGTTGTGGGAAGATTTTCTAAATTTTGATTATTTTCGGTATTTTTATTGTTGTCACCACAGGAAGCTTTGGTGGAGTCAGAGGAAGGTTTGGTAGAGTCAGAGGAAGTTTTGGTGGTGTCAGAGGAAGTTTTGATGGAGTCTGAGGAAGGTTTGGTTGAGTCAGAGAAAGATTTGTTATTTGCTGAGGAGTTTTTAATATCTGCTGAATTTTTATTTTCCAAATTTTGTTGGGTTTGTAGATTTTTAGAAAACTCCACATTATTGCCATTTTCAACATTTTGGGAATCTTTTACACTTTTAAAATTTTCTTCATTCTTGTTAGACTCCACATTATTGGGCAAGTCTAATTTTTTGAAAGGCTCCAGATTTTTAAAAGTCTCTACTTCTTCAGAATTCTCAACATGTTTAGTGGTTTCCACAACGTTAAAGGACTCCAATTTTTTGTTAGTCTCCACTTTGTTGGTATTTGCTTTTTTGCAGGAATTTTCTACATTATTAAGTGTTTTGAATTGTTTGTAACTCTCCACTATTTTGGAATTCTCTATATTTTTGGAAATTTTTACTTTTTTAAAATGTTCCACTTGATTAGAATTTTCACAAGTTTTGGAAACCTCTACCTTATTAGAAACCTTCACTTTGTTGCAAATATTTCCCTTTGTTGAATTGTCTACATTTTTGTAAGGTTCTTGTGTTTTGGAACACTCCAAATTTTTGGAAGATTGCCGTTTTTTGAAATTTTCCACATATTTGCTGGCCTCCAAGTTTTTGCAAGACTGCAAATTTTTGTTGGCCTCCAAAGTTGGGGTTAATTCGAACTTTTTGTTTGTAAACAAATTTTTATGATTTTCAATATGATTATTAATGTCTAATATTTTATTATCAATTTTCTTGTTATTCTCCACTTTTTTCTTATATTCAATTTTTTTTGGAATCTCCACTTTTATGTTAGTCTCCATTTTTTTGTTATTTTCTACCTTTGTCTCCACTTTTTTGTTATACCCCATTTTTTTATTATTTTCTAATTTCTTGTTATTCTCTAATAATTTATTTGTCTCAACTTTTTTGTTATTTTCATATTTTTTGCTTGTCTCCTCTTTCTTGTTATTAAGAACTTTTTTGTTAATCTCCTCTTTATTATTTATCACTTTATTGTTTATGTCTTCTTTATTGGAGATCTCCTCTTTCTTTTTGATGTCATCCGCAATTGTTTTATTACGGGCAGATATTCTTTGTTTCTTTTCAGTTACTATTTCCATTACTTTTTGACCATTTTTTTGTGAAAAATTGGAAATATTACAATTTCGGGAAGAACAACGGGAAGACTTTTGAGAATTTTTTAGTGACTTTTTTATTAATATATCGGGGAAACGTATTCTTTGTGCCTCTAGTTCGGCCTCTTCATCACTACTCATCAATAGGGTAGCTTCTTCTTCAATTTCTAAGGCATCCGTTTCGGTTTCAGATTCCTCTTCATCATCATCCTCATCATCCTCCTCATCATCATCGTCTTCATCTGTTGCATCAATTTCATCATCATTGTTTACTCCATCTTCTACTCCATCATTTGCACCTTTTTTTGTTTCGCCTTCTTCATCTTTAGGTTCCATTTTGATGGGCACATGCTCCAACAAAGTGTTGATCATTTTCTTAAATATTTATTTACTTACAAAACTTTAATACTACTTTTTTTATTAATTTTCACTTTTTATTAAACCAACACATTAATTCCACAATTTCTTAACAATTTTATTTTAATTTTTTTAACTTTTTCTTTGCAATCATTGCTTTTTACTCTTACACACTCAACAAATTAAATCCACTGACGCCGCTTTTTGATTGTAAATCGTCTTCTTGTTTGTTATTCCGTTTTACTTTGTTAGTGTGTGTGTGTGTGGTTTTGTTTTTAACTTCCACAAAATGTTTTTTTTTCTTCATGCTTTTCTTTTTAATACCAAACACCCATACAAATACGCATTCTTATACAAAATTATGACATTTTGCTCTGTTTGCGTTTTTATTTTTTGTAGTATACGATTTGAGTGGTTGTTTTTCTGTTTTCGAATTCGTACTACTTTTAAATGTTTCTTTTTTTTTGCATATAAATTATTTTCTAGCTATATTTGTTTGTGGTAGGTCAGAAAGTGATAGACTATGTGTGCTATGTGGATTTTATTGCTTATCTTTTTCTAACTTGCAAAATTCAAGTGATCTCGATAATATCCACATATACACATAGTTGTATTCAGAGGTAGTAAAATAACAAGGTTGTGTAGTGAAATGAAAAGACTGCTACTTTTTATGATGCCGCTTAAAATGTATTTTGTAACGGGCAGTTGTAGTTTATTTTCTAATGACCTGATACCATAATGTCATTTTAGCTGCTAACTGGGACCTTTAACCTAAGCATTTGTTACAGTTTCTCATTTTGGTTACATTTGAAAGTGATTTATGTTATAGAGTATATGATGTGCAAATATATTGACGGTGTTAAATTGAAAATTGAGAAACAATATTATTGTACAACTTCACATAATGTATTGGCAACACTGTGCAATTTTCATTTTCCTCTATTTTTGTTATATTGTCATTAATTATTGCACAAAATATTGTAATGCATTGTAGAATCTATTGAAAAAAGAATAATTAAAGTACTTCTTCATTAAAATATAACTAAAAATATATTTTCTTTAGAATAGTTGCAAATGAAAAAAACTTAGTTATCTTAACGTATTTTGAAGATGGAGTAGAATGGGGCAAATGCGAATTGACAAAAGTATAAAATTAATAAATCTACATGAATTTTTTTTATTACAACTGCGATTACATTTTGCCCCGAATCTAGTTTAAACCGTTTTTCGCTCATGTTTACTATTATACACTGAAAAAAATACTTTTGTTGTAATTTACATAAGTACTTCGATAGTTATACACTTTTGAAATTCAGCCAAACTCTAAAATATATTTTTTTTTAAATTATGCTCAATTTTTCGGTATAATGCTTCTATCAAATGTTTTACTTTTCTGAAAAAGGATGAATAAGCAACGGCTGTTGGAGTATTTTTTTAGTTTTTGGAAATGTGCCATATACAGCCTACAGCATTGGTGAAAGTACATTTGGATGGAAACCATTAAATATATATATCTCTTATTTTTAATATTGTAACTAAAAGGAATTATGATCAAATATAAAATATTTAACTCAAAAAGGTTGACAGTTACTACATGACAGTTGTAACACTAGTTTTAAGCAATTTTTTGTCAGTTGTTTGGTTGGACAAATAAATATTAAAATTTAGGTTGAAAATTACTTACACATCACATTTTTTGCCTGTAACAGATCTAAATTAAAACACATTTTTTTTTTATTTTAATGCAAGAAACATATGATTTATTTAAGAATTCTTATTCATACTACATATAGAAAAATATTTGCTTAAGTAGAAATAATTTTTAATTAATCCCCCAACTTTATAAAGCGAATGGAATAATTCCACCAAAGGATTTTTGTGCTATTGTGATATTGTAACAAAAACATACAAATCCTTCAGAGGAATTATTACTCTTTCGTTATTATAACTCAGAGGTTAAATATAAATAAACAGCTTTGAAATCAATTTTATTTTATTATTAATTTAATTGAAATATTTATTAATGTTTAAAGTGCGAAAATAAAATATAAAATATTGACTTATTAATTTAAATACGAAATAATAAAATGTTAATTCACATATTTATTTTTAACTTAAATACATATATATAACTTTATTTTTTTTTTCTATGTATAACTAAATTTAAAAAAACATACAAAGTTATTTTATTATTAAAATAATATTTAGCTTTTGCATAAATATAAATTTAAGAAATTTTTATAATTTAATTACAAATGAAAAATTACCTAAATAATATAAAATTGTAAAACTAACATATATTTTTATTTGTTTTTATATTTAACATATGTAAGTGGTGTTTCAATAATTATAAACATTTATTTTTAAGCATGTAATTTATAATTTAGGGAGTACCAATTACCAATTTCATTAAAAAGACAGAATAGAATATCAAGATTCAAAACTGGCCTTAAAAAATATTTTTTTTTTTGAAAATCTTGAAACGCTTCTATTGTAATGCAATGAATTTTATCTTATTATTTGTAATAAGTTTTAATAAAATTTTTTATAGTTCTTTTTTTTACAAATTTTAAATAATCATGTAGATATATATATATATATTTTAAATTATTATAATTGTACAAGTAAGTTTGCCAACTTGCCTCTATTATGCCTTAATGGCGCTGAGGCCAACATTAACTTTGAATTATTTTGTACATGAAATGTAAATAATAAATATATAAAAATAAAAAAAAATAAAAAAAGTGAAAATATTAAACTAAATTTCAATTTATGCTACAAAACTAATAACATTTTACCAAGTTTTTAGTTATTTTTACTCTTAATTTTTAAACACTTTATGCAAAACAAAAATTATCAGTTAGTAGTTATTATAACTTTGCATAGAGTTTTAATGTGCATACAAAATTAATTTTTATAAACCGGAAGATTATCTCGGATAATCTTAAAGAATTGGTGCATACTCATTTATTGTTTTTAGTATTTCTCGGCTTAAGCACTGCTTTTTTATTGTTTTTTTTTTTCTATTTTGCCTTGATTTAGCATTTTACAAGATAAAAAAAAACGCCAAATTGTTGTCCCTAATATAATATAATCTTCATAAAAGTGTCAAAATAGACAATTAAGATTATAAAAACTTTTAAAATAATAATTTGTGTGATTATAAGTTTATAGTAAAAACCCCCTCTATATAAAATACAACACTGCTTCTTTTTTCAATGTTGTCAATTTAAAAAATAGAATAATCATTAAATCTTTTTCTATAAAAATCAAACCGCATATTTTATATACTGTCAAATAGTATCATTCCCCCCAGGAGCAATCGATCCAAACACAATTTCTTTTTTTTATATAAAATCTTTCCTGTGTGCAAATAGTGTAACGGATCAAGATTAAAAACAATATTAATTTATATCTGGTAGATTATAGTAATTTAGTAGCAATTATCTTATAGTTATTTTTGCTCTTTTGTTTAAAAAAAGTCATGGCAGCCTTAGTAAATTGACTAAAACTTACCCCCTGTTCCGAATCTGAAAATATATATTTTTCAAATACCAAATCCTCGGAAATATTGCGAAAATTCCCGACTTTTCTTTTTTTTTAATGACAAAAACTCTATTTTTAGGAAGTAGAAATACAAAATTGTAACACCAAAAAGTTATCTATAGAATCGTTATATCTAGTATCATGCAGAAGCTTACAATATGCTTTAAAAATCCTCAAAAACTCTATTGTAATATGCAGAAAACCGTTAAGGCTCATTTGTACGCGCTCTATTGTGAATTATTTGTTTGCTATATCTGCTAGCTATCTCTCATGTTTAAATGTGCCTTAACTAGGAAAACTGCTAGAGATACAGCCTCAGCATTTTTGATAAAAATAAAAGAGAGTACTATTTTTTGCCACCACCTCCATGTTAAAAAATTGCATTATTTGAACAAATTGTAAGTACTAACAATTTTTGTTTTCTTATTCCATTTCCCATCACCTGGTTATAGCAAGTTTTGCCGGAATATTATACAAATCATAAAATTGTTTATATAGTCTACAAGTTTATGATTATAATCTTTATATAATCTTAACCGAAAACACTAGCTATTTTGTCATTTTAATTAAAATTATGATTGTATGGGATTTTCCTTAGTATGTATTGCCATAAAGTGAGTCCAAAGCTCTAGCTTTCGTCGAAATCTTTTATCACAGAAATCACACTTGAAAGGTTTTCCTGCATCGCCCATATGTAACTTTTTGTGAGTACAACAATTTGAAATGTCTGTAAAACGTTTGTGTTATATCTCACATTCATAGGGTTTTTCGCCAGTGTGAATACGTAAGTGGATTGTTAAGACGGAACTAAATTTAAAATTCTTATTGCAATATTCACAAATAGTTATTTCCTTTAACTTTTTCCACATGTTTCTTTTTGTGTTTATGAAGTTTATAAACAGAATGAAAACGTTAAGAGCACATATCACATTTATAGGGCATCTCACAATTATCAACACTTGCTGTATGCTTCATTTTGTAATAATTTAATTGTGTTTTAGTGGGAAAACCTTTGTGGCATATTTCACATTCAAAAGGTTTTTCACCAGTATGCGTTCTAAGGTGAATTTTTAAAGTTAATTTACGTGAAAATATCTTATTCTTTTTCAACTAAATTTTGACTTATTAAAAGCTTTTTTAGGTATAAACGATGAATTTGAATGCAATAATATTTATTAAAAATTAATTATATGAGCGCCCCGGTAGGCTAGTTGGTAGCGTGCTAGCTTATCAGTGCGGGGGTCGTGGGTTCAATTATTAATTAATTATACAAATTATTATACATATAAATGTATTTGAAAATTCGTATATCTATAACTAAATGTTTTTTTATAATAAATAAAGACTATTCAGGGCCAAAAATAGTTTTTGCTGAGTTTTAAACCATTTTAACCGGTTTTAAATTATTATTGATTGAATGCAAAAAATCATTAATACCATGGGTATAATTCTCTCAGTGCATAATTCCGAACAGACCTTAATGCATCGTTATAGAAATTATAAAACTGTTTTTATAACCTTAATCAATTACACTAGCAATTTTAAAAAATTACGATTAAATGGGATTTTTTTTAGTATGCAATTCCATGTGACACCGAAGCGTATGCTTTCGTCTAAATCGTTTATCACAATAATCACACTTAAAAAGTTTTCCTGCATCGCCCATATGCACCTTCTTATGACCACTATACTGAGCACTACTTCGAAAACGTTTGTGACAGATTTTACATTCATAGGGTTTTTCGCCAGTGTGAGTACGTAAGTGGACTGTTAAGATGGAACTATATTTAAATTTCTTATTGCAATATTCACAAATAGTATTCCCTTTAACTTTTTCCACATGTTTCTTTTTGTGTTTATGAAGTTTATAAACAGAATGAAAACGATTAGAGCACATATCACATTTATAGGGCATCTCACAATTATCAACTTTTGCTGTATGCTCCATTTTGTGATAATTTAATTGTGTTTTAGTGGGAAAACTTTTGTGGCATATTTCACATTCAAAAGGTTTTTCACCAGTATGTGTTCTAAGGTGAATTTTTAAAGTTGATTTACGTGACAATATCTTATTACAGTATTCGCACTGAAATCCATACGGTTTTTTTTTACTATCAACTCTTGCTGTATGTTCCATTTTGTGATAATTTAAATGTGAGATACTGGGAAAACATTTGTTGCATATTTCACAATCCAAACGTTTTTCACCAGTATGTTTTCTAAGGTGAATTTTTAAACTTGATTTACTTGAACATATCTTATTACAATGTTCGCATTGAAGTTCGTTTGGATTTTCTTTAGTATGTTCGCTCACGTGGCGTTCTAACTCATGACAACTGATAAATTTTTCATCACATTGTTGACAGGTGTACATTTTTAACGATTCCCTCATATGCGATTTTCTGTGATCTTTTAAAATATTTTGACAGTGAAAACATTTGTGACAAATATCACATTCATAATAAGGCTTTTCGCCAGTATGTGTTCTAATGTGGATTTGTAAATCAGTTCTACGTAGAAATTTCTTTTCACATTGTTCACATTTAAAATGTTTTTCACGTTTTTTCAAGTGATACTTTTTGTGAGAACGCAAACTGCTTTTAAATCGGAAACGTTTGTCGCATACATCACATTCAAAAGGTATTTCACCAGTATGTATTCTCATGTGGATTTTTAACTCAGGCCGACGCAAAAAGCTCTTATTACAATGTTGACAATTAAATTTTTTTCCAGATTCTCCCAAGTGCAACTTTTTGTGATATTTAAGACTTCCCTTTTTTAAATGTTTGTGGCATATTTCACATTCAATTTCATCATTTTTTAAAGGCTATTAAAGAGAGGAGATAAAAAAGGTTTTGTTTTGTGAAAAGTAAAGTATTTACCAGTAACTAAGCCTAAAAAGTTTGATATTTTTAAGGTTTTACTTAAAAATTTGACATATTTTAATTGAATCCATTTGCGAGTATAAAACTAGATTTTGATAATCTCGTTTTGTATACAGTTTTCAGAATAACCAATTTTTTTTTTTTGCTGTAATAATAATTGAAAAGTATAAAATATTTTAAATTAAAACTGTTCCCCATAAATAAAATATGTTATTTTGATTAAACTACAACTCCATTTATATTTAATACATTTTCATAGATTCGTAGAACCATTGTAGTTTAAAACTGAAAATGCATAAGATATTTGCTCAGGTTAAAAAAAACACACACACAATTTAAAAGCATCATAGTTAAAAAAAATGTTTCTAGTAAACAATTGTTTTGCCTATCATGAAAATGATCAAACTTTTTAAAAAGCAATAAGGTAACTTAATATATGAAAATATAGAAAGCGCCAAATAAAACTATTTTTGTATTTTTTAAATACAAAAAATTAGAATAAACATTTTGAGAATTTTAAATTAAAACTAATGTCGTTTGTTTTTCAGACCATTTTTTAATAAATAAAATGAAATTAATGAATAACTGCATTAATTTAATAAAAAGTTTCAAAGGACGAGTTCTCATGATTCATTGATAGATTACAAACATTTATTACTATCATGCACATAATACTCTCAGTGTATAATTTTGAATGGTCATGATATTATACAAATTATAAAATTGTATTTATAATCTACCAGTTTATGATTATAATCCTAATGGATTATAAATTTTACAAAATTATTATTGTATGGGATTTTCTTTAGTATGCAGTTCCATGTGACACCGACGATTATAATTTCGTCTAAATCTTTTATCACAATAATCACACTTAAAAAGTTTTCCTGCATCGCCCATATGTACCTTTTTGTGAACAATACAATTTGCATTGTCCGTAAAACGTTTGTGACATATCTCACATTCATAGGGTTTTTCGCCAGTATGAATACGTAAGTGGACTTTTAAGCCAGCACCGCATTTAAATTTCTTATCGCAATGTTCACAATTAAAATCCTCCTTACTTTTTTCCATATGTTTCTCTTTGTGATCACAAAGTTGTTCATGAGTATGAAAACGCTGAGAGCACTTATCACATTTATAAGGCAACTCACCGGTGTGAATACGTGTGTGAAATTTTAATTCAGATTTAATAAAAAATTTCTTATCACAATATTCACAATTATGAACTCTTCCAGCTTCTCCTGTATGTCTGATTTTGTGATTATTTAAATGTGAAATACCGCGAAAACATTTGTGACATATTTCACATTGAAAAGGTTTTTCTCCAGTATGTATTCTAAGGTGTACTCTTAAAGTAGCTTTTCGTGAAAATATCTTTTCACAATGTTCGCATTGAAATTTATATGGAGTTTCCTTAGTATGTACGCTTATGTGTCTTTCTAAGTCATAACGACGACGAAACTTTACATTACAGTGTTGACAGTTGTAAGTGTTTGCCGGTTCTTTGCATTTAAATTTTTGTTTATATTTTCCCAAGTGCACCCTTTTGTGACCATTTGAAGCCTTTTTAGATCGGAAACTTTTATGGCATATATCACATTCAACGGGGTTTTCGGCAGTATGTATTATCATGTGGGTTTTTAACTCAGGCAGACGTAAAAATCTCTTGTCACAATGTTGACAATTGTAAATTTTTGCCGCTTCTCCCATATGCAACATTTTGTGATGATTTAGATTTCTTTTTTTTAAGCGTTTGTGGCATATTTCACATTCCATTTCATTATTTGTAGATGGCTATTGAGAAATAGAAAAGGTTTTGATTTGTGAAAAGTAAAGTGTTTACTTAATTAAAATAAAAATTGTTTAATAAAAAAAAATATATTTTTTACTTGAAAATTTACAAATTTAATCGTGTGTATAACTAAATTGTGAGTGTATAACTAAATTTTGATAGTAGATGTGGTTGTGCGGTAAAATATGTTTGTAAATTCCATATAAGTTTACGTTAGGAGTTAACGCATAGAATTATTATCTTAATCTCTTTGATGCAGTTTATATTGAATGTTCCTGTTAACACCTTGCCGCATTAACACATCTTACAAGATAGGAATTTTTCTCTAAACAAAATTTAAAAAGATTTAACAATTCGTATTCGTATACTGGTAAATAGAAGTTACAGATAAAAGTAATCAACATATTATTTTCTTTTAAAGGTTTTTTTTCAAAAAATGCATTCTGTTCAATTAAATTTTGACTAATTAAATGACTTTTTTTTGGCATAAACGATGTATTTGAATGCAATAATAAAAATTAATTATACATATAAATGTATTTGAAAATTCTTATATCTATAACTAAATGTTTTTTTATAATAAATAGACTACTCAGCAGGGCCAAAAACTAGATAGTTTTTGCTGAGTCTGAAAATAGTAGAAAATAAATTTTAAACCATTTTTAACTAGTTTTAAATGATTATTGTTTGAATGAAAAAACTCATTAATGCCATGCGTATAATTCTCTCAGTGCAAAATTCCGAACGGACCTTAATGCATCGTTATACAATTGTAAAACTGTGTTTATAATCTACCACTTTATGATTATAATCTTTATATAACCTTAACCAATTACACTAGCAATTTAAAAAAATTACAATTATATGGGATTTTTTTTAGTATGCAATTCCATGTGACACCGAAGCGTATGCTTTCGTCTAAACCGTTTATCACAAAAATCACACTTAAAAAGTTTTCCTGCATCGCCCAAATGTATCTTTTTGTGATCAATACAATTTGCATTGTCCGCAAAACGTTTGTGACATATCTCACATTCATAGGGTTTTTCGCCAGTATGAATACGTAAGTGGACTTTTAAACCAGCAGCATATTTAAATTTCTTATCGCAATGCTCACAATTAAAATTCCATTTACTTTTTTCAATATGTTGCTCTTTGTGATCGATAAGCATTTTATTAGTTTGGAAGTATTCGTGGCATATATCACATTTTATGGATTTTCCTACATTGTCTTCCGTGTGACATATCATTTTGTGTGTAATCAATCTTTGTTTGTATGTAAAACGTTCGGGACATACTTCACATTTAAAAGGCTTTTCACCAGTATGAATTCTAAGGTGTATTTTTAAATTTTCAGTACGTGTAAATGTCTTTTCACAATATTCGCATTTAAAAGGTTTTTCACCAGTATGCATTCTTAGGTGAATATTTAAATTTGATTTACATGAAAATATCTTTTGACAATGTGAGCATTGATGTTCTTCCAAATGCTTTAGTTCGTAATGTCTTAAAAAACCTTTATAACTGAAACATTTGTGACATATATCACATTCAAATGATTTTTTTGGAGTATGAACTCTGCGAGTATGGACATTTAAGTCATGTTGGCGAACATACCTTTTAGCACAAAATTGACAGTTGTAAACTCTTGCCGATTCTCCCATATGCAATTTTCTGTGATGATTCAAACTGCCGCTAAATCGAAATCGTTTGTGACAAACATCACACTCATGGGGGTTTTCGCTAGCATGTGTTAAAAGGTGGATTTTCAAATTGGAAATATGTTCAAATTTCCTGTCACATTGTTCGCATTTAATATTTTTTTCACGTTTTTCCCAGTGCACCTTTCTGTGAAGGTATGTAGTGCTTTTAGATCGGAAACGTCTCTTGTCACAATGTTGACAATTGTAAACTTTTGCCGCTTCCCCCATATGCAACTTTTTGTGATGAATTAGATTTCTTTTTTTTAAGCATTTGTGGCATATTTCACATTCAATTTCATCATTTGTAGATGGCTATTCAGAGATAGAAAAGGTTTTAATTTGTGAAAAGTAAAGTGTTTACTTAATTGAAATAAAAATTGTTTAATAAAAAAAATGATATTTTTTACTTGAAAATTTACAAATTTAATCGAGTGTATAACTAAATTGTGAGTGTTTAACTAAATTTTGATATTAGATGTGGTTGTGTGAAAAAATATGTTAAAAGTTAACGCATAGAATTATTGATATGGGTGCTATCAGTTTACAATGAATGTTCCTGTTAACACCTTGCCGCGCAAATACATCTTATTATCCAAGTCTTGTTTTAACTATAAGATAGGAATTTTTCTCAAAACAAAATTCAAAAAGAATAGAAGTCACAGATAAAAGTAATCAACATATTCTTTTCTCAAAAAGGTTTTTTTTTCAAAAAATGCATTCTTTTCAATTAAATTTTGACTAATTAAATGACTTTTTTTTTTTGGCATAAACGATGTATTTGAATGCAATAATATTTATTAAAAATGTATTATACATATAAATGTATTTGAAAATTCTTTTATCTATAACTAAATGTTTTTTATAATAAATAAAGACTATTCAGGGCCAAAAACTAGATAGTTTTTGCTAAGTCTTAATATAGTAGAAAAGAAATTTTATACTATTTAAAGTATTTTAAATTATTATTGATTGAATGCAAAAAATCATTAATACCATGGGTATAATTCTCTCAGTGGATAATTCCGAAGGGACCTTAATGCATCGTTATACAAATTATAAAATTGTGTTTATAATCTACCATTTAACCTTAATCAATTACACTAGCTATTTTAAAAGATTAGGATTATATGGGATTTTTTTTAGTATGCAATTCCACGTGACATCGAAGCGTATGCTTTCGTCTAAATCGTTTATCACAAAAATCACACTTAAAAAGTTTTCCTGCATCGCCCAAATGTATCTTTTTGTGATCAATACAATTTGCACTACTTCGAAAACGTGTGTGACAAATCTCACATTTATAGGGTTTTTCGCCAGTGTGAGTACGTAAGTGGACTCTATAATTAGTGCCATATTTAAATTTCTTATCACAATGTTCACAATCATAACTCCGTTTTTCCATATGTTTCTTTTTGTGATCGCTAAGCATTTTATTAGTTTGAAAGTGTTCGTGACATATATCACATTTTATAGGTTTTCCTACATTGCCTTCCGCGATACATATCTTTTTGTGTGCAATCAAACTTTTTTTGTATGTAAAACGTTCGTGACATATTTCACATTTAAAAGGTTTTTCACCAGTATGTATTCTAAGGTGAATATTTAAGTTTTCAGTACGTGTAAATGTCTTTTCACAATATTCGCATTTAAAAGGTTTTTCACCAGTATGCATTCTTAGGTGAATATTTAAATTTGACTTACATGAAAATATCTTTTGACAATGTGAACATTGATGTTCTTCCAAATGCTTTAGTTCGTAATGTCTTAAAAAACCTTTGTAACTGAAACATTTGTGACATATATCACATTCAAATGATTTTTTTGGAGTATGAACTCTGCGAGTATGGACATTTAAGTCATGTTGACGAACATACCTTTTAGCACAAAATTGACAGTTGTAAACTCTTGCCGATTCTCCCATATGCAATTTTCTGTGATGATTCAAACTGCCGCTAAATCGAAATCGTTTGTGACAAACATCACACTCATGGGGTTTTTCGCCAGTATGTGTTAAAAGGTGGATTTTCAAATTGGAAATATGTTCAAATTTCCTGTCACATTGTTCGCATTTAATATTTTTTTCACGTTTTTCAAAGTGCAACTTTTTGTGAAGGTATGTAGTGCTTTTAGATCGGAAACGTTTGCCGCATATATCACATTCAAAGGGTTTTTCGCCAGTATGTATTCTCATGTGGATTTTGAAGTCATTCACAAAAAAAAATTTCTTATCACAATGTTGACAATTGTGAGTTTTTGCAGATTCTCCCATGTGCAACTTTTTGTGTGTACTTAGACTTCTCTTTTTTAAGCGTTTGTGGCATATGTCACATTCGATTTCATGATTTGTAAAAGGCTATTAAAGAGAGGAGATAGAAAAGGTTTTGTTTTGTGAAAAGTAGCTTTTACTAGTAATTTAGCCTGAAAATTTGGATTTTTTTAAAGTTTTACTTAAATTTTTACAATATTTAACGAATCTTTATTTTGTGAGTGCATTACTAAAATTTGATAATAAACTTAGTTTTTTAGACGGTGAAATATGTTTGAAAATTTTATATAAATTTAACAATAGTCCACGTTAAGAGTTAACCTCTTTTATATAATTTATAAAAATGCTGCCAAGTAAACAAAAATATTTGAAATTTTTGCATTTTAAATTTGACAAAATATTAAAAAAAAAAAAAACAAAAGCTAAAAAATGTTTGTAAGGTAAACAGGTATAATTGCTCAATTTCGCGTTCCTGCGAAGTCCATATACAAAGGCAGCTTTCGTAATATGACGAGCCTAAATGTTCAAATTGTGTGTGTTTACAGTAAATAAAGAAAAGTCAGATTAGTAGGTATAGTCGTTTTCTTTTCAAGAATTTATAGATATAAAATTCGAAAAAAACAAACTTTTTATTCTAACTAAAGTTCTTAACGGGATTTCCGACATTTCTATTTTTAAAAAGAAGAGGTTCAAAATTGTATACACCAAGAAGTTATTTACAAAATCGTGAACTTTTTAATGATAAAAATATTTACAATTTGCTTTAAAAATTCCATTTTATATGCAGAACACCTTTGAGGCTCATTTACACGCTAGAGAAAGCTGCCAGAGATAGAACAGTCGCTATAGCTCTAGCAGTCTTCTCTCACAATTAAAATGCTAATTTTTTTGTGTTTTTTTTTTGTCGTAAACGATAAATTTGATGGAAATAATATTCATTAAAGAAATAACTTAATAACTTATACAATTAATCGCACTAAATATAAAAATTTGTATATGAGAATTCTTATACCTATAACTGAATATAAAACCAGTTTTTGTTGTTTTATATATGTTATTATGCCAAGAAACAGATAGTTTTCGATCAATCTTAATATAGCAGAAAATACAATTTAAACCATTTTTACAATTTTAAATTATTATTGATTGAATTTAGAAACTTATTAATACAATGCGTATAATTCTCTCAGTGCATAATTCCCAATGGACCTTAATGCATAATTATGCAAGTTACAAAATTGTGATTAAAATCTACCAGTTTGCGATTATAATCTTTATATAATCTTGAGAAATTTAAAAAAAATTGGACTGTAGGGGATTTTATTTAGTATGCATTTCCATGTGACGCCGAAAATTAACATTTCGTCTAAATCATTTATCACAATAATCATACTTTAAAGGTATTCCTGCATCGCCCATATGTATCTTCTTGTGATCAATACAAGTTTTAGGGTTTTTTGCCAGTGTGAGTACGTAAGTGATCTCTTAAAAAAGCAACATATTTAAATTTCTTATCACAATAATCACAATCATAACTCCGTTTTTCTATATGTTTCTTTTTGTGAACGCTAAGCATTTTATTAGTTGGAAACTGTTCGTGGCATATATCACATTTTATAGGGTTTTTTATAGGTACATTGCCTTCCGTGTGACATATCCTTTTGTGTGCAATCAAACTTTTTTTGTATGTAAAACGTTCGGGACATATTTCACATTTAAAAGGTTTTTCACCAGTATGTATTCTAAGGTGAATATTTAAATTTTCAGTACGTGTAAATGTCTTTTTACAATATTCGCATTTAAAAGGTTTTTCACCAGTATGCATTCTAAGGTGAATATTTAAATTGGATTTACATGGAAATATCTTTTGACAATGTGAGCATTGATATTCTTCCAAATGCTTTAGTTCGTAATGTCTTAAAAAACCTTTGTAACTGAAACATTTGTGACATATATCACATTCAAATGATTTTTTTTCAGTATGGACTCTGCGAGTATGAAGATTTAGTTGATATTGACTAACATACCTTTTAGCACAAAATTGACAGTTGTAAACTTTTGCCGATTCTCCCATATGCGACGACTTTATGTGATGATTCAAACTGGCGCTAAATCGAAATCGTTTGTGACAAACATCACACTCAAGGGGTTTTTCGCCAGTATGTGTTGGAAGATGGATTTTTAAATCGTACATACATACAAATTTCCTTTCACATTGTTCGCATTTAATTTTTTTTTCACGTTTTTCAAAGTGCAACTTTTTGTGAAGGTATGCAGTGCTTTTGGATCGGTAACGTTTGCCGCATATATCGCATTCAAAAGGTTTTTCGCCAGTATGTATTCTCATGTGGATTTTGAAGTCCTTATTAAAAATAAATTTCTTACCACAATGTTGACATTTGTGAGTTTTTGCAGATTCTCCCATGTGCAACTTTCTGTGTGAATTTAGACTTATCTTTTTTAAGCGTTTTTGGCATATGTCACATTCGATTTCATCATTTGCAAAAGGCTATTAAAGAGAGGAGATAGAAAGGGTTTTGTTTTGTAAAAAGTAGTGTTTACTAGAAATTTAGTCCAAAAATTTGAATTTTATAGTTTTACCTAAAGTGTTTCAAATTTAACAGAATTTTTTTTTGTGAGTGTATTACTAAAACTAATAAGCCTAGTTTGTGCGGTAAAATATGTTCGAAAATTTCATACAAATTTTACATTCGTCCACGTTAAGAGTTATTGCATTGAATTATTAACGTTATTCTTAACCTCTTTTATATAATTTATAAAAATGCTGCCAAGTCTTAGAAACTCTTGGCTTTTCTCTTTTAAATGTAAACAAAAATATTTGAAATTTTTGCATTTTAAATGTTGTTGTTTTTAATGTTTGCGTTCCTGCGAAGACCATATACGAAGACAGCTTTCGAAAAAAAAACAAACCTTATATTCTAACTAGAGTTCTTTACGGTATTTCCCGATATTTTTCAAATCCGAAATACTATGAAAATTTCCGACATTTCTATTTTTAATAAGAAGTTCAAAATTGTATACACCAAGAAGTTATTTATAAAATCGTGAACTTTTTAATGATAAAAATGTTTACAATTTGTTTTAAAAATCCCCCAAAATTCCGTTTCATATGCAGAACACCTTTGAGGCTCATGTACACGCTAGAGAAAGCTGCCAGAGATAGAGCAAAAACTAACTTTCAATAGCTCTATTGTGAATGATTTATACTTCTTAGAAAGATGGTTTTTCTGTTAGATTGCTCTCCCTATAGCTCTAGCAGTCTTCTCTCAAAATTCAAATGAAAATATTTTAGTGTCTTTTTTTTTTTTGTCGTAAACGATGAATTTGATGGCAATAATATTCATTAAAGAAATAAATTAATAACTTATACAATTAATCTCAATATTAAAATGTATTATATTTATACATATATGTATGTATATGAGAATTCTTATACCTATAACTGAATATAAAACCAGTTTTTGTTGTTTTATATGTTATATGTTATTATGTCAAAAACTAGATAGATTTCGCTTAATCTTAATATAGCAGAAAGTACAATTTAAACCTTTTTTACAATTTTAAATTATTATTGATCGAATTTAAAAACTTATTAATACAATGAGTTTAATTCTCTCAGTGCATAATTCCTAATGGACCTTAATGCATAATTATGCAATTTATAAAATTTTGATTAAAATCTACCAGTTTGTGATTATAATCTTAAGCAATTTTAAAATATTATGATTGTAGGGGATTTTCTTAAGTATGCATTTCCATGTGACGCCGAAGATTAAAATTTCGTCTAAATCTTTTATGACAATAATCACACTTTAAAGGTTTTCCTGCATCGCCCATATGTATTTTCTTGTGATCAAGTTTTAGGGTTTTTTGCCAGTACGAGTACGTAAGTGGTCTCTTAAAAAAGCAACATATTTAAATTTCATATCACAATGTTCACAATTATAACTCCGTTTTTCCATATGTTTCCTTTTGTGATCGCTAAGCATTTTATTAGTTTGAAACACATTTTATAGGGTTTCTTACATTGCCTGACATTTCTTTTTGTGTGCAATCATACCTTTTTTGTATGTAAAACGTTCGGAACATATTTCACATTTAAAAGGTTTTTCACCAGTATGTATTCTAAGGTGAATATTTAAATTTTCAGTACGTGTAAATGTCTTTTGACAATATTCGCATTTAAAAGGTTTTTCACCAGTATGCATTCTAAGGTGTATATTTAAATTTGATTTACATGAAAATATCTTTTGACAATGTGAGCATTGATATCCTTCCGAATGCTTTAGTTCGTAATGTCTTAAAAAACCTTTATAACTGAAACATTTTTGACATATATCACATTCAAACGATTTTTTTGGAGTATGCATTCTGCGAGCATGGGCATTTAAGTCATGTTGACGAATATACCTTTTAGCACAAAATTGACAGTTGTAAACTCTTGCCGATTCTCCCATATGCAACTTTTTGTGTGTACTTAGACTTCTCTTTTTTAAGCGTTTATGGCATATGTCACATTCGATTTCATGATTTGTAAAAGGCTATTAAAGAGAGGAGATAGAAAAGGTTTTGTTTTGTGAAAAGTAGTGTTTACTAGAAATTTAGTCTAAAAAATTGAATTTTATAGTTTTCCCTTAAATGTTTCAAATTTAATCGATTTTTTTTTTTGTGAGTGTATTACTAAAATTTGATAATAGCTTTGTTTCTGCGGTAAAATATGTTCGAAAATTTTATACAATTTCAGATGGGCTATAAAATGGGATGGGGATATCTTTCAAGAGAAAATTAAAAAAAAAAATTTGACAATTCGTATTACCAATACTGGCAAATAGTAGATAGGTCACAGATAGAATTAATTCACATACTCCTTTCTTAAAAAAGTATTTGTTTTCATTCTTTTAAATTAAATTTTCACTAATTAAATGCATTTTTCACACACTAATAGCTTGGTAAAGAAATTCTATCCTTAAGTCATCATTTTATTCTTTAAATCCTTAAATAAAAATCATAAAACCCAATTCGTATACTGGATCATTTACACCGAACAAAAATATTTTATTTTAGAAAATTCGTAAACATTTTCGTGTCGAAATATGGAAAAAAAAAATTTACGTTAGCCTAGTAAATTGATTAAAATTACCCGCCACTCTGTCCCGAATCTGAAACTGTAATCTAACTAGAGTTCTTTACGGGGTTTCTTCATATTTTTCAAATCCGAAATCACTGGAAATACTGCGAAAATTTCCGGCATGTATTGTTTTGTTAAGTTTTAATGATAAAAACTATATTTTTAAAAAGAAGAAGTTCAAAATTGTATACACCAAGAAGTTATTTATAAAATCGTGTAGATTTTATGATAAAAATGTTTACAATTTGCTTTTAAAATCCTCAAAAACACTGTTTTCATTTATTTTAGTATTTCATATTTTTTGAAAGAAAATTTGTAAATAATTTTCTATTTGTGATAGAAAGTCAGCTTTTTTAAGATTTAATAGTGATTGGGTTTTCTTCAAACAAAATATTTGGAAATTCCAGGCAATTGGCAATCTATATCCCTGAGGTTTTTTTAACCCTTGGCTTTATACTTGGTACACTTATTTATATCTAATAAATTCACTGACCACTATTATATTTCCATCAAAAAATAAAAAATAGTATTAATATTCCGTACAATTTGCTTACTGCCCCCCCCCCCCTATTTTTATTCACATTCGACTGTAGGAAATTATATTATTTTTGAATGTTGTTTTTTAATTTTGTTTATTACAACAACAAAGTTTGGACTGTTACATAAAATGGAGAGTTGTTGTTGTACAATAATCTAAAAATAATATTGGTAGTTTTTTTCCCCGAAATTTATGTGTCCCTATTTGTTCGCGCATAAAGACTCAATATACTCATTGAAATTCTACCAAATGTTTCAGCTTGTAATGTCTTAAAAAACTTTTATAACCTAAAACTTTGTGACATATATCACATTCAAATGAATTTTTTTTAGTATGGACGCTGCGGTTATGGAGATTTAATTCATATTGTTGAACAAACTTCTTATCACAAAGTTCACAGTTGTAAACTTTTGCCGATTCTCCCATATGTGATTTTCTGTGATGCACTAAACTGCTGCGATATCGAAATTCTTTGTTACAAACATCACATTTAAGCGGTTTTCCCCCGGCATGTTTTATAAGGTGGACTTTTAAACCCCAACTACGTGAAAATTTCTTTTCACAATGATCGCATTTAAATTTTTTTTCACGTTTTTCCAAGTGCATTTTTTTGTGAAGGTATGTAGTGCTTTTTGATCGGAAACGTTTGCCACATATATTACATTCAAAAGGTGTTTCGCCAGTGTGAATTCTTATGTGAATTTCTAACTCACGCAGACGTAAAAATCTCTTATCACAATGTTGACAATTGAAAATTTTTACAGATTCTCCCATGTGCAGCGCCATTCTGTGTTTCTTTAGACTTCTCTTATTTAAGCGTTTGTGGCATATTTCACATTCAATTTCATCATTTTTTAAAGGCTATTAAAGAGAGGAGATAGAAAAGGTTTTGTTTTGTGAAAACTAAGGTGTTTACTAGAAACTTAGCCTAAAAATTATGATTTAATCAAGTTTTACTTAAAATTTTACAAATTTCATCGAATCTTTTTTTGTGAGTGTATTACTAAAATTTGCTAAAGGCTATGTTTGTGTGGTAAAATATGTTCAAATATTCCATATAAATTTCACATTAGTTCACGTTAAGAGTTAACGCATAGAATTATTGACCTCTTTGATATGGGTGCTATCAGTTTATAGTGAATGTTCCTGTTAACACCTTTTGCACAAGCACAGCTTAAAATGCAGTATTATAATTGATTGAATATAAACACCCAATAACACCATGTGTATAATTCGTTCAGTGCATAATTCCGAATGAGCCTTAATGCATCATTATACAAATTATAAAATTATACTTATTATCTACAAGTTTATTTTATATTATCTTAATCGATTAAACAAGCTATTTTGACATTTTAAAATATTATGATTGTATGGGATTTCCTTTAGTATGCAGTTCCATGTGACACCGACGATGATAATTTCGACTAAATTTTTTATCACAATAATCACACTTAAAAAGTTTTCCTGCATCGCCCATATGCACCTTCTTGTGAGCAGTAAAATTTGCATTGGCTCTAAAACGTTTGTGACATATTTCACATTCATAGGGTTTTTCGCCAGTGTGAATACGTAAGTGATCTTTTAAGGTAGAACTACGTTTAAATTTTTTATTGCAATGTTCACAATTAAATTTCTCTTCAGATTTTTCCATATGTTTCTTTTTGTGATCACAAAGTTTTTCATGAGTTTGAAAACGATTTCGGCACAAATCACATTTATAAGGTAACTCACCAGTGTGAATACGTTGGTGGTATAGTAATTCATAATTACTAAAAAATTTCATATCGCAATATTCACAATTATGAACTCTTCCAGCTTCTCCCGTATGTCTGATTTTGTGAGATTTCAAACTTTTAACACTTACAAACCATTTGTGACAAATATCACATTCCAAAGGTGTTTCGCCATTATGTATTCTAATGTGCATTTTAAAATCATTACTACGTTGAAATTTCTTTTCACATTGTTCGCATTTATGTTTTGCATGTTCTTCCAAGTGATACTTTTTGTGAGAACATAAATTGCTTTTAGATCGAAAACCTTTGCCGCATACATCACACTCATAAGGTTTTTCACCAGTATGTATTCTCATGTGAATTTTTAACTGAGGCAGATGAAAAAAGCTCTTATCACAATGTTGACAATTGAAAATTTTTGCAGATTCTCCCATATGCGATTTTCTGTGATGCAGTAAACCCCTGCGATATCGATATTCTTTGTTACAAACATCACATTTAAGCGGTTTTCCCCCGGTATGTTTTATAAGGTGGACTTTTAAACCCCAACTACGTGAAAATTTCTTTTCACAATGTTCGCATTTAAATTTTTTTTCACGTTCAAAAGATGTTTCGCCAGTATGTATTTTTATGTGAAGTTGTAACTCACGCAGACGTAAAAATCTCTTATCACAATGTTGACAATTGAAAATTTTTACAGATTCTCCCATGTGCAGCGCCATTCTGTGTTTCTTTAGACTTGTCTTTTTTAAGCGTTTGTGGCATATTTCACATTCAATTTCATCGTTTGTTAAAGGCTATTAAAGAGAGGAGATAGAAAATGTTTTGTTTTGTGAAAACTAAAGTGTTTACTAGAAACTTAGCCTAAAAATTTTAATTTATCAAAGTTTTTCTTAAAATTTTACAAATTTCATCGAATCTTTTTTTTTGTGAGTGTATTACTAAAATTTGCTAAAGCCTATGTTTGTGTGGTAAAATATGTTCAAATATTCCATATAAATTTCACATTAGTTCACGTTAAGAGTTAACGCATAGAATTATTGATCTCTTTGATATGGGTGCTATCAGTTTATAGTGAATGTTCCTGTTAACACCTTTTTGCACAAGCAGAGCTTATAATGCTGTATTATTATTGATTGAATATAAAAACTAAATAATACCATGCGTATAATTCTTTTAGTGCATAATTCCGAATGAGCCTTAATGCATCATTATACAAATTATAAAATTATACTTATTATCTACAAGTTTATTTTATATTATCTTAATCCATTAAACAAGCTATTTTGACATTTTAAAATATTATGATTGTATGGGATTTTCTTTTGTATGCAGTTCCATGTGACACCGACGATGATAATTTCGACTAAATTTTTTATCACAATAATCACACTTAAAAAGTTTTCCTGCATCGCCCATATGCACCTTCTTGTGAGCAGTAAAATTTGCATTGGCTCTAAAACGTTTGTGACATATTTCACATTCATAGGGTTTTTCGCCAGTGTGAATACGTAAGTGATCTTTTAAGCTAGAACTACATTTAAATTTTTTATTGCAATGTTCACAATTAAATTTCTCTTCAGATTTTTCCATATGTTTCTTTTTGTGATCACAAAGTTTTTCATGAGTTTGAAAACGATTTCGGCACAAATCACATTTATAAGGTAACTCACCAGTGTGAATACGTTGGTGGTATAGTAATTCATAATTTCTAAAAAATTTCATATCGCAATATTCACAATTATGAACTCTTCCAGCTTCTCCCGTATGTCTGATTTTGTGAGATTTCAAACTTTTAACACTTACAAACCATTTGTGACAAATATCACATTCCAAAGGTGTTCCGCCATTATGTATTCTAATGTGCATTTTTAAATCATTACTACGTTGAAATTTCTTTTCACATTGTTCGCATTTATGTTTTGCATGTTCTTCCAAGTGATACTTTTTGTGAGAACATAAATTGCTTTTAGATCGAAAACCTTTGCCGCATACATCACACTCATAAGGTTTTTCACCAGTATGTATTCTCATGTGAATTTTTAACTGAGGCAGATGAAAAAAGCTCTTATCACAATGTTGACAATTGAAAATTTTTGCAGATTCTCCCATATGCGATTTTCTGTGATGCAGTAAACCCCTGCGATATCGATATTCTTTGTTACAAACATCACATTTAAGCGGTTTTCCCCCGGTATGTTTTATAAGGTGGACTTTTAAACCCCAACTACGTGAAAATTTCTTTTCACAATGTTCGCATTTAAATTTTTTTTCACGTTCAAAAGATATTTCGCCAGTATGTATTTTTATGTGAAGTTGTAACTCACGCAGACGTAAAAATCTCTTATCACAATGTTGACAATTGAAAATTTTTACAGATTCTCCCATGTGCAGCGCCATTCTGTGTTTCTTTAGACTTGTCTTTTTTAAGCGTTTGTGGCATATTTCACATTCAATTTCATCGTTTTTTAAAGGCTATTAAAGAGAGGAGATAGAAAATGTTTTGTTTTGTGAAAACTAAAGTGTTTACTAGAAACTTAGCCTAAAAATTTTAATTTATCAAAGTTTTTCTTAAAATTTTACAAATTTCATCGAATCTTTTTTTTTTTTTGTGAGTGTATTACTAAAATTTGCTAAAGCCTATGTTTGTGTGGTAATAAATGTTCAAATATTCCATATAAATTTCACATTCACGTTAAGAGTTAACGCATAGAATTATTGATCTCTTTGATATGGGTGCTATCAGTTTATAGTGAATGTTCCTGTTAACACCTTTTTGCACAAGCAGAGCTTATAATGCTGTATTATTATTGATTGAATATAAAAACTAAATAATACCATGCGTATAATTCTTTTAGTGCATAATTCCGAATGAGCCGTAATGCATCATTATACAAATTATAAAATTATACTTATTATCTTCAAGTTTATTTTATATTATCTTAATCGATTACACAAGCTATTTTGACATTTTAAAATATTATGATTGTATGGGATTTCCTTTAGTATGCAGTTCCATGTGACACCGACGATGATAATTTCGTCTAAATCTTTTATCACAATAATCACACTTAAAAAGTTTTCCTGCATCGCCCATATGTACCTTTTTGTGAACAATACAATTTGCATTGTCCGTAAAACGTTTGTGACATATCTCACATTCATAGGGTTTTTCGCCAGTATGAATACGTAAGTGGACTTTTAAACCAGCACCGCATTTAAATTTCTTATCGCAATGTTCACAATTAAAATCCTCCTTACTTTTTTCTATATGTTTCTCTTTGTGATCACAAAGTTGTTCATTAGTATGAAAACGCTGAGAGCACATATCACATTTATAAGGCAACTCACCAGTGTGAATACGTTGGTGGGCTAGTAATTCATAATTACTAAAAAATTTTCTATCGCAATATTCACAATTATGAACTCTTCCAGCTTCTCCCGTATGTCTGATTTTGTGAGATTTCAAACTTTTAACACTTACAAACCATTTGTGACAAATATCACATTCCAAAGGTGTTTTGCCATTATGTATTCTAATGTGCATTTTTAAATCATTACTACGTTGAAATCTCTTGTCACAATGTTGACAATTGAACATTTTTACAGATTCTCCCATGTGCAGCGCTATTCTGTGTTTCTTTAGACTTGTCTTTTTTATGCGTTTGTGGCATATTTCACATTCAATTTCATCGTTTTTTAAAGGCTATTAAAGAGAGGAGATATAAAAGGTTTTGTTTTGTAAAAACTAAAGTGTTTACTAGAAACTTAGCCTAAATATTTTGTTTTAATAAAGTTTTACTTAAAATTTTGAAAATTTTATCGAATCTTTTTTTTGTGAGTGTATTACTAAAATTTAATTAAACATAGCCTTTATGTTTCTGTGGTAAAATATGTTCAAATATGCCATATAATTCCACATTAGTTCACGTTAAAAGTTGACGCATAGAATTACTGCTTACAATGCAGTATTATTATTGATTGAATATAAAAACTCAATAATACCATGCGTATAATTATTTCAGTGCATAATCCCGAATGAGCCTTAATGCATCATTATACATATTACAAAATTATATTAATTATCTACAAGTTTACTTTATTTAATCTTAATCAATTACACAAGCTATTTTGACATTTTAAAAGATCATGATTGTATTTCTTTAGTATGCCGCTGCATGTGACGCTGAAGATTATATTTTCGTCTAAATCTTTTATCACAATAATCACACTTAAAAGGTTTTCCTGCATCGCCCATATGTACCTTCTTGTGAGCAGTAAAATTTGCATTATCTCCAAAACGTTTGTGACATATTTCACATTCATAGGGTTTTTCACCAGTATGTGTTCTTATGTGGATTTTTAAATCATAACTACGTAGAAATTTCCTTTCACATTGTTCGCATTTAAAATGTTTCACATACTTTTCCAAGTGATACTTTTTGTGAGAACATAAACTGCTTTTAGAACGAAAACGTTTGCCGCATACAACACATTCATAAGGTATTTCACCAGTATGTATTCTCATGTGGACTTTTAACTCAGGCCGACGCAAAAAGCTCTTATTACAATGTTGACAATTGAAAATTTTTGCAGATTGCCCCATGTGCGACTTTCTGTGATAATTTAGACTTCCCTGTTTTAAGTGTTTGTGGCATATTTCACAATCAATTTCACCTTTTTTTAACGGCTATTAAAGAGATGAGATAGAAAAGGTTTTGTTGTGTAAAAAGTAAAAGGTTTGATATTTTGAATTCTTTTGCGAGTGTAAGAATAATTGTAAAGTATAAAGCATTTGAAATAAAAACTGTTTCCACTTCTTAAACTGTTATTGTCATCAGAAAACATGTATTTAGTTATTTCGATCAAATAAACTATTATGTCATTTATCAATAATATGTACAATTTTAAAGATTCGTTGAACTATTGGCCCGTAATTAAAGTACTGCACTACAGTCGACTTTGAATTAAAAAACTTGTTATTATATTTGATTTATGTTAAACCGGTTTTAAGTAGGCATCACATTAAATGTACCAAATGTCCGCAATCATTTTGTACAATAAATTTTAAAAGAAAAGCGAGGGTAAATAAAATATTTGCAATTTATTAATCAAAATTAATAAAAAAAAAAAAAATAATGCAAAATTCTTTTTAATAATTTGTAATTCAAACATTTTTTTCCCACAAAAATTTTCTTTCTGAATGTGCCTTAATGCATGATATTATATTAATTATTAAATTGTATTTCTAATCTACCAGTTTATAATTATAATCTTAATGGTTTATATCAGCTATTTTGACATTTTTCAAAATTATGATTGTATGCTGTTCCATGTGACGAAAAATAAGAACACTTGCATGCAACAAATTAAAGTAAAATAAGTCACAACATTATTTTAAACAGCATTATATTTGAATTATAGTACAACAACTCTCCATTTTATGCAAAAATTCAAACTTTGTGCTTGCAATTAAAAAAAATAATTTCCTATGCCAGTACGAAATATAAAATAATATTTTATATTTTTTGATAATATTTTATATTGTTATGGCATCTAATACATATTCCGTACAATTTTCTTACCGCCCCCCCCCCCCCCCTCACTATTTTTTATTCAAATTTGACTATATATATTATATTTGAATGTTGTTTTTTAAGATGATTTTTTAAAGATGCTTTATATGAAAATATCTTTTGACAGTGGGTGCATTGAAATTCTTCCAAATGCCTCAGTTTGTAATGTCTTAAAAAACCTTTATGACTGAAAATTTTGTGACATATATCACATTCAAATGAATTTTGTACAGTATGGGCGCAGCGAATATGGAGATTTAATTCATATTGTTGAGCAAACTTTTTATCACAAAGTTGACAGTGGTAAACTTTTGCCGATTCTCCCCTATGTGATTTTCTGTGATGCACTAAACTGCTACGATATCGAAATTTTATGTGACAAACATCACATTTAAGGGGCTTTGTATCTTTTGTATGTTTTAAAAGATGAAGTTTGAAATCCGTACTACGTGAAAATTCCTTTTTACATTGTTCGCATTTAAATTGTTTTTCAATTTTTGCCAAGTGCATTTTTTTGTGAAGGTTTGCAGCGCTTCTAGATCGGTAAAGTTTGCCACATATATCACATTCAAAAGGTGTTTCACCATTATGTATTCTAATGTGAATTTCTAAATCAATACTACGTAGAAATTTCTTTTCACATTGTTCGCATTCAAAATGTTTTCCACGTTTTTTGGAGTGATACTTATTGTGAGAACCTAAAGAGCTTTTGCATCGGAAACGTTTGCCGCATACATTACATTCATAAGGTTTTTCGCCAGTATGTTTTCTTATGTGAACTTCGAAATCACGCAGCCATAAAAATCTCTTATCACAATGTTGGCAATTGAAAATTTTGACAGATTCTCCCATGTGCAGCGCCATTCTGTGTTTCTTTAGACTTCCCTTATTTAAACGTTTGTGGCATATTTTACATTCAATTTCATTAAATGTTAAAGGCTATTAAAGAGAGGAGATAGAAAAGGTTGTGATTTGTGAAAAGTTAAGTGTTTTGCTAGTAACTTAGGCTTAACAATTTGAATTGCATAAAGTTTTATTTAAAAATTAACAAATTTTAATCGAATCCTTTTTTGAGAGTGTATAACTAGATTTTGATAATCTCCATTGATCAAAATTGAGAATTTTTTTTTTTTTTTTGTAAAAATATTTTATTAAGAGAAGCAACACTGAGAGAGTTCTTTCTATCCAATGTGTTGCTTTCGTTGGAAAGGCGATAAAGGAGAGATGAAAAGGCTTCAAAGTGTAAAGCAAAATATATTTTAAATAAGAAAAAAAACTGTTTCCACTTTTTCAACTGCCAATGTATGTTTTGTTATTTTGATCAATTTCTATTTTTTTTTTATTATAAATATACCTTTTTTTAAATTCGTAGACCCATTTTTTTTAAAACTGAATATGTACGATACTCTTGTATTATGCATTTTTTTTTAAATATGGGAAGAATTAAACTGTGTATTTTGAATTTGTTAAAGTTATACAAGTCACTCCTCGCATTACCAAATCTAACGGAAAAAGTTAAAGTTACAATAGAATAATATCAATTTAAGTTAATCAAATGCATATTTTTATAGAAATGCTAATAAATATTTTAATTTAATTAATTTTAATTTTTCAATAGTTATAATTTCAAAATTGAAAATTTGTTTTACATTAGGCACAAAATGCAATATGAAATTCTCTTCTAACTACACCCACAGAAAAGCTTTACAATTTCCTCCCATAAATATTTATGCAACATTTTGTTAGCAACACCAACAATTTTGAAAAGTATTGTATGACATCTACATTTATTAAATTTTAAATTCATTGAAAATCATAGATATGTATTATGAAATATGTTTATCAAATTTTTCATAAATACTATGAAACATAACATTGAACAAAAATCTATGAAATATTTCATAGCCTTTTTAAATTGTATTTATAATCTACCAGTTTATAATTGTAATCTCTTTATAATATGAAACACTGCATAATCTATTGTGACATTTTGGAAGATTTTGATTGTTTGGAATTTCCTTTAGTATGGATTGCATACACGTGACGCCGAAACTCTAGATTTCGTCTAAATCTTTTATCACAATATTCACATTTTAAAGGTTTTCCTGCATCACCCATATGTGTCTTACGGTGAGCAGAAAAATTTCCATTATCTGCAAAACGTCTGTGACAAATCTCACATTCATACGGTTTTTCGCCAGTGTGAATACGCAAGTGAACTCTAAAACTATTACTATTTGCAAATTTCTTATTGCAATGTTCACAATTATAAGTTCGTTTAACTTTTTCCAGATGTGTCTTTTTGTGAACACAAAGTCTTTTATCACTTTTAAACTTTTTAGGGCACACATCACATTTAAAAGACAATTCGCGGCTGTGAGTACGTACGTGGATATTTAATTCAGCTTTTTGAAAAAATTTCTTATCACAAAGGTCACAATTATGAACTCTTCCAGCATCTCCTGTATGTCTGATTTTGTGAGCGTTTAATTGTGTCGTATTGCGAAAATATTTATGGCATATATCACATGGAAAAGGCCTTTCATCAGTGTGTGTTTTAACGTGATTTTTCAAGTCGGTTTTACAAAAATATTTCTTTTCGCATTGTTCGCATTGAAAAGTTTTTGCAGATTCTTCCAAATGTATCTTACTGTGAACAGTTAAGGTGTGCTTGAAACGGAAACGACGCTGACATATTTCACATTCATATGGTTTTTCACCAGTGTGTACCCTCATGTGGGGTTTTAATTGATACATGCCGAAAAACTTCATATCGCATAGTTGACAGCTGTAGGTTTTTGCCGTTTCTCCTATATGCGCTTTCTTGTGATAACTTAAACCGCTGCAAGTTTGAAAACGTTTATCACAAATTCTACATTTATAAAGCTTTTCACCCGTATGCATTGTAATGTGAGTTTTTAATTGAGAACCACGTAAAAATTTCTTTTCACAATATTCACATTTTAATTGTTTGCCTTGTTCTCCCAAGTGCACCTTTTTATGAAGATTCATATTGTATTTTAAGCGGAAACCTTTGTGGCATATATCACATTCAAAAGGCTTTTCCTCGGAATGTATCCTCACGTGACTTTGTAGTTGAAAACGTCGTACAAATTTTTTATCACAATGTTGACATTCGTAAATTCTTGCAGATTCTCCCAAATGCAACTTTTTGTGAACATATAGACTTCGATATTTTAAACGTTTGTGGCATATTTCACATTCGACTTCATCATTTGTAGATGGCTATTAAGAGATAAAAAAGGTTTTGATTTGTGTAAAGTAAAGTGTTTACTTAGTAGCTTAGAATAAAAAAAAAAATAAATTTTATTTAAGAATTTACAAATTTATATTCAATCCTTTTGTGAGCGAGTGTATAACTAAATTTTGTTGGTTTTGAAAATATAAAAATACAACTCTTAAATTATGTTGTTATATATGTACATAAATATGTAAACAATTTTTATCCTTTTTTTTCTATAATTATGCTTTTTTTTTAAGTGAGTATCAACTCGTGTATACACTTAAGGAAAAAATGAATGCAATCTTTATTAAAAACAAAAAATATGAAACTATTTTCACATTAACACGCTAGAGAAAAGCCCTAAAACAACATTCACCTAAATAGCTGAAATCATTCACAATAGAACTACAAAATGTTTTTAATCAATCTCTAGCAGTTTTTATAAATATAAATAAATATAAATTTTACACCTACAACTAAAATTTAATCCTAAAATATCTTTCTTAATCAATTTTTATGAAATCTTAAGTTTCTTTTTTTTTAAATATAGAAATTTTAAACCATTTTGGGAATTTTAAATTACAGACGCTTCAATAACTCAGTGTGTTCGTTACTCGAAATTCTTACTATTTTTACTACAATTGAAATGTTTAGTGCACTTTTTGTATTGAAAATTTTCAGTTGTAGTAAAAGTAGTCACTTGTATAGGTAAACGAACATTAGACAAAAATCTTTTGAAACTTTTCGTAGCCTATTTAAATTGTATTCATAATCTACCAGTTTATAATTGTAATCTCTGTATAATCTGATCCAATGCATAATCTATTGTGACATTTTGGAAGATTTTGATTGTTTGGAATTTCCTTTAGTGTGGATTGCATACACGTGACGCCGAAACTCTAGATTTCGTCTAAATCTTTTATCACAAAATTCACATTTTAAAGGTTTTCCTGCATCACCCATATGTATCTTACGGTGAGCACAAAAATTACCATTATCTGCAAAACGTCTGTGACAAATCTCACATTCATACGGTTTTTCGCCAGTGTGAATACGCAAGTGAACTCTAAAACTATATTTTCTTGCAAATTTCTTATCGCAATGTTCACAATTATAAGTTCGTTTAACTTTTTCCAGATGTGTCTTTTTGTGAAGACCAAGTCTTTTATCACTATTAAACTTTTTGGGGCACACATCACATTTAAAAGACAATTCGCGGCTGTGAGTACGTACGTGGATATTTAATTCAGCTCTTTGAAAAAATTTCTTATCACAAAGGTCACAATTATGAACTCTTCCAGCATCTCCTGTATGTCTGAGTTTGTGACCGTTTAATTGTGTCGTATTGCGAAAATATTTATGGCATATATCACATGGAAAAGGCCTTTCATCAGTATGTGTTTTAACGTGATTTGTTAAGTCGGTTTTACAAAAATATTTCTTTTCGCATTGTTCGCATTGAAAAGTTTTTGCAGATTCTCCCAAATGCAACTTTTTGTGAACATTTAGACTTCGATATTTTAAACGTTTGTGGCATATTTCACATTCGACTTCATCATTTGTAGATGGCTATTAAGAGATAAAAAAGGTTTTGATTTGTGTAAAGTAAAGTGTTTACTTAGTAGCTTAGAATAAAAAAAAAATAAATTTTATTTAAGAATTTACAAATTTATTTTCAATCCTTTTGTGAGCGAGTGTATAACAAAATTTTGTTGGTTTTGAAAATTTAAAAATATAACTCTTTAAATTATATTGTTATATACATAAATATGTATATAAATATATTAATATTCGGAATACATTCAGAATGTGAAATAAGTAGTTTTTCACAGGAATTTCCAACATATTTGAATCCCAAAAAGTTATGTGAAAATTCCAGGGATTGTCTTATTTTTTTTAAATCTTCATTTACATAACCGAGCCATTAGGGCTACTATCTAAATAACAAACTTCTAGATAAATCATATAATTACAAATTATATACTAAATCCCTAACCGAGCACTAGCAACAAAGGCTATCGGCTCGTTGTAGCGAAAACTAACCAGAGCCTCTGGTGGGAATCGAACCCACGACCCCCGCACTGATAAGCTTGCACGCTACCAACTAGCCTATCGGGGCGCTATTTTTTGAAAAAAAATAATAGATTTAAAATTGATGTTATTGAAATACAACGCCATCTAAACAATAAGCAGAATTTGCAAAAAAAAGAGCGTTTATGCCTCATTTACATCTCCATTCAAAACATGACATTTCGACTAAAATAGAGATTAAAGTGAAAATTTCATGTAAAATCTTATGATTTCCCAAGCTAATGAACACCCTGAAATTTACGAGATTTGTAAGTAATATCATGAAAATCTCGCAAATGTGTAGACTTTTACAGAATACAGCACAATAGCTTTTGTCTTATCGATAAATTGTCGGTACTGCGATAAAAACCCTATCAACCAATTACTTCAATCATCCAAATGATTTAAGAAATTTCGAATTTAAACTCAAATTATGTTATATAAAATATCTTATGTTTTTAAAAGTAATTTTAAATCATTTATAGAAAATTAAAAATTAAAACAATAGCATAAATTATAAATTAAAACGATTACATTGAAAAATCCAAATGGATTTTTTATTTAAAATTAAATTTAAATACATTTAAATAGATTTTTCATTAGCATGTACTTTCATGTGTTTCTGAAGCTCTTGATTTCGTATAAATTTTTTATCACAATATTGACATTTTACTTTTTTTGCTGCATCGCCCATATGTATCTTTTTGTGAGCCACACAATTTCCACTGTCTCCAAAACGTTTGTGACATATCTCACATTCATAGGGCTTTTCGCCAGTGTGAGTACGTAGGTGGGTTTTAATGCTACTCTTATGCTTAAATTTCTTATCACAATGTTCACAATTATAAATCGCTTCCTCCTTTTTAACAGCAGTTTGTTGCACACTTTTATAAGGCAATCCGTTAGTGTGAAGACGTGTGTGCGTTTTTAACTGTGATTTAAAAAAAAATTTCTCATCACAATATTCACAATTATGAACTTTTCCAGCATCTCCGGTGTGTCTGTTTTTATGATATTTTAACGATGTGATGCTGCGTAAACGTTTGTGGCATATATCGCATTCAAACGGTCGTTCGCCAGTGTGTTTTCTAAGATGAGCTTTTAAATTAGAATTACGTAAAAATTTCATTTGGCAATATTCGCATTGGAATTTTTTTGCAGATTCTCCCATATGCCACTGTTTGTGATCATTTAAAACATTTTTAAAACTGAACAGAGCGTGACAGATATCACATTCAAATGGTTTTTCTCCAGTATGTGTCTTCATGTGGGATTTTAATTCAGAACGATGTCTAAACTTCATATCGCAATGTTCACATTTGAATATTTTTGCAGACTCTCCCATATGCAATGTTCTGTGACTATATAGACTATTTATTTTTAAACGTTTGTGGCATATTTCACATTCGGTTACCTATCAAAGAGATGAAATTGAGAATGTTTTGTTGTGTCAAAAGTCAAGGGATTATAAATCGGTTAACTTAATTATTTAAATTTCCTTAGGTTTAGCTAAAAATGAAAAAATGAACAGCTAACTGGATTTTACAATTGCCATATTTTTGTCCTACATTGCCTAATAATAATAGATTGCTGTGTATACTTTTTGGCTTTAAATACCCGAGATTTTAATGGAAATCTCGCATAGAAATCTTGGCCGTTTACATTTGCACTAAGTGAGATTTCGAGTTGACAACCAGTTTTTTTTTTTTTAAATTAAACATAAAAAATAACCTCAAATTAAAAATATTTCGAAAAACCACTTTATTTTTACAAACTGAGTACAATTTTCATTATTTTTTTTGTAGCTGGGTTAGTAAATACATAGATATTTCAGGTAGAACCACAAGCTACAGTCGGAAATTTTCCAGGAGGTAGGGAGGAAAGCGGAAGTAAAAATAGAACCACGCAATACTTCTTTTTTACTAAGAAAATAATCTATTGTCCTTTGTTTATTAGTTTGACCCATATGCCAAAAAAAAATTCATTATCAAGAAAAACATTAAAGAAGCTTTACATTTTTCTAAATTTTATATGTCATTAATGAGTGTCGACGCCCTCCTTTGTACACGGTTTAAAATAGACTATGAAGCTCCTGCCCATATATGGAAGTTGTATTATATGGTGGAGTGAAATATTTCTTACATTTTTATGTTTCTGAGGCTTTAAACAATTATATTTCACATTAGTAGAAATAATTTTACTCGAAATCACAGCAAATTCAAGAAACAGTGTTGCATTTGTCTAGTAGTAATGCTACAAAGTTGTATAAAAATAGTATGTTAATTTTTTTTTAGCAGTATTCAATAATACAAAATTAAATTTTGATAGTTAATTGCACAAATTGTGGTCATAATCTGATTTAAAAGAAATTAGAATATCAACAGCCTGGGACCAGAGTACACACAGAAAAAAATAATATTTTTTTATCAAGCAGAAACAATTAATATTAACTAAAAAAACACAGCTTTAAAATTAAACCAAGTTTGTTTTCCTTTAAATTTAAATAAATGCGAAAACAAAATCTAAAATATTGGTCTTTTAATTTAAATACGAAAAAACTTTAACTAGAATTATATTTACTTTAAAAAGATTTATAATTAATTCAAAAAAGTGCGTAAAAACATGACGGTTTTAAAGTCCGTTGCATTAAAACAGTAGTAGTAGTAGTAGATATAATACACAGTTTTAAGAAATTGGTATTTACATTTAAAAATATGCCAAGATTATATTACACAAGATTATGTGTACAATGTAAAAATGCTTCAATATAATCATAGATAGAAAAAATCCTTGAATCTAAGAGATTTTATGTAGAATCTTAAAAATTGGCTATTCGAACCTAAAAGTTTCAACAAAAGTTGAGTAGTACGTTAGTAATTTTTTTGTATGAAGTATTTAATAAACAATATAGATTTCATACATAAATGATCAGTCATCCTAAACTTAATTTACACTACAACCTAAAACTGCTAGTTTTTGAATTTTTCTTCTATACAATTGTCAAAATCCATACAAATTTTAAATCAAATACTAGAAATTTTTAAAAGCTACTAGTTTTTAAATGTAGTGTTAATAAAGTTTTATGGATTAGTCTTCAAGTGTCTCCTTTTGCGTCATTTATTTTTGCATATTCTTGCCGCATTAGTTTTTCTGTTAATTCTGCTACTAATTTCTTTTGTTTTTCTAATTCTAGTTCTTCTTTTAACATGCTCGGTTTAGGATGCATTAATTTTTGTTTTAATGCTTCAGCTTATTTCTTTTGTTGTTTAAATTCTTCTCTTAATGTTTGTTTACGTTCTGGCTTAGTGGCACCGCTTGATGTTTGATCTCTTTTGACATGACAGATATCACATTTAAATGGTTTTTCTTTAGTATGTGTTCTCATGTGACTTCGCAGCTCTAGATTACGTTTAAATTTTTTCTCACAATATTCACATTTTAAAGTTTTTGGTATAGCACACATATGTGTCTTTTTGTGAACAGAAAAATTTTGATTGGCTCGAAATCGTTTGTGACATATCTCACATTCATATGGCTTTTCGCCAGTGTGAATACGTTTGTGAATTTTTAGATCCGAAATACGTTCAAATTTCTTATCACATTGCTCACAATTAAAAATCCGTTCAGCTTGTCACATGTGTCTGTTTTTTGTGAACGCCAAGTCTCTCATTAGTTTGAAAACGTTTGTGATACACTTCAGATTTGTAAGAAGATTCACCAGTGTGTATACGTGTGTGAGTTATTAATTTTGAATTGCGAAAAAATTTCTTATCACAATAATAAATTCTTTCAGCTTCTCCCATATGTCCGACTTTGTGATCCCTTAGATGTGAGGTAATGCGAAAACGTTTATGGCATATATCACATTCAAAGGGTTTTTCACCAGCGTGAACACGCATGTGAGATTTTAAATCTGCTCTGCGTACAAATTTCTTGTCACATTGTTCACAATTATAAATTTGTTCAGCTTCTCCCAGGTGCAATTTTCTGTGATAACTTAGACTTGAATGAAATCTAAAACGACGTTGGCATATACTACATTCATACGGATTTTCGCCAGTGTGCAACGGAAATGATTTTGTGCATCGCATTTTCGTATAAATGTCTTGTCACAATCTCTACATTTATAAGTTTTAGCAGATTTTCACATATGTAATTTTCTGTGAAGATTTAGATTGTGTTGGCTTTTAAAATGTTGATAACATATGTCACATACGATTTCTTCATTTGTCGCAGATGGTTAGTAAAGAGAGGAGAGAGAGAGGGTTTTTTTCGATGCGGCAAAACATTTAACCCATGACGGAATTATTAATTTAACCTAAGTAGGAGGCAATTAATTTTAGATTATGAGAGAAAAAACGTAGGAAAAAATATATTATTATTAATTAATTTAACTATGACTTGTTTTCTATGTTGTATTAGACATTTGTTGCGATGCGGCAAAACATTTAAAATTACAATATTTGCACTTTTCAAAAATTGATAGTTAAGCTATAAAATTCAGTTATAATTTATAAATATTAAAGCTATATTTGTGTATTTTTAAAAGAAAATAATATTTCGTCAGCTTAAGATAATATTTGACACAAATGATAACAATTAGGCGTTTTTTTTTTTTTTTGCTAAATAAAAACTTAACTTTAATTCTGTTACAACTTTTGTAGTATTGCAAATATTAAAGTAGAAATAATTTAATTCTAACGCTAGATAAACACGTTAAACATCTCTTTTTACTATTTTCCAAAATTGTTTATTTATAATATATCCAATTTAAGCTGGAAAGTTAATCTAGCAAAAGTAGGACTGACTGCTTAATAGTCGATTAATATAATAAAACGATTAAACTATACTATTATATATTTAATTAATAATTGATTGAAGTTTTAATTTGATTACTATTTCTTTTTTTTTCATTTATTCATTTTTTGTTTTCTTTAACTTTTTCCCCCCTTTTAAATTAGTTGCATCAAGGTCTTGATGGTCTCTTTCTAAATGATATCGTAAATTGGTTTTTCTAGTGTAGCCTCGTGGACATTTGTCGAATTGAAAGGGTTTTTCTTTTCTAAGTATTATATTATTAACATTATGATGTTTTCCTATATGATGTCGCAAATGAGCTTTTGTTAGGTAACATTTTGGACATTTAAATTGTTTTTCTTTTATATGGAATTGTTTGTGACGAATTAAATATCTTTTACACTTAAAATGTTTGTGGCATACAACACATTTAAAGGGCTATTCGCTAATATGAACACTTTTGTGTGAAACCAGTTGATCCAAAAGAAAAAATTTCTTTCCACAATGTTCACAATTATAAATATTTTCCATGTGTGTCCTGTTGTGGGCATTTAGAGATCTCTTATTATTAAAAGTTATTTCGCATTTTTCACATTTATAAGGCCTTTCGCCAGTGTGAACACGTTCATGAATAACCAAATCTTGTTTAGTAAAAAACTTCTTATCACATTGTCCACACTTGTGATTTTTTCCAGCTTCTCCCTTGTGTCGCTCTATGTGTACAAGTAGATTTTTTTCAGCTCGGAAAAACTTGTGACATAAATCACATTCATATGGTGCCTCAGAATGTACAGACATATGACATCTCAGAGCGGCTTTACTTTTGAAATTGTTGTGACATACTTCACATTTGAAAGGTCTTTCGTCAGTGTGAACACGTGTATGAACAACCAATTCATATTTACGAAAAAATTTCCTATCACAATGTTCACATTTAAAAGGTCTTTCGTCAGTGTGTACACGTGTATGAACAACCAATTCATATTTTCGAAAAAATTTCCTATCACAATGTTCACACTTGTGATTTTTTTCAGCCTCTCCTTTGTGCCGATTTTTGTGTGACACCATCATTGATTTAGCTTTAAAACGCTTGGGACATATATCACACTTAAAAGGTTTTTCGCCAGTGTGATCGCGTGCATGAACAACCATTTCAATTTTACGAAAAAATTTTTTATCACAATATTCACACTTGTAGTTTTTTCCAGCTTCTCCCTTGTGTCGCTCTTTGTGTGCCGCCATAAATGAATGAGTTCGAAAACGCTTGTGACATATATCACATTCATAAGGTAGCTCGTCAGTATGTACAAACATATGATATCGAAGAATTTTTTTAGTTTTTAAATATTTTCCACATATTTCACAATTATAGGGTTTTTCTGTAGTATGAACACGTAAATGAATTCGAAGATAACGTCTGAGTTTGAAAGTTTTGGAACATATGGCACACCCAAAAGATTTGTCACCAGTATTTAAATCCGAACGATCATTGTTACAGTCTTGATCGGATTCTTCATTGTTAGATGTTTCTTTTTCCGTAGATGGCTATTAAAAAAAAAAGAATAAGATAGAGAAGGAATTGATTTGTAAAAAGTAAATACAAGAACTTTATCATTTGAAATGAAATGCAGAAAATAATTATTTTCGAGTTAAGAAATAAAACTGTTCCCACTTAATAATTTAATAATTCTTTTAATTTAAATATGTTTTCAAAATGCTAAAATAAAATATAAAATGTTGACATATTTTCTTTTATATGAAATTGTTTGTGACGAATAAAATATCTTTTACACTTAAAATGTTTGTGGCATACAACACATTAAAAGGGCTATTCGCTAATATGAACACTTTTGTGTGAAACCAGTTGATCCAAAAGAAAAAATTTCTTATCACAATGTTCACAATTATAAATATTGTCCATGTGTGTCCAGTAGTGGTCAGTTAAAGCTGATTTATACATGAAAGCTTGTTCGCATTTTTCACATTTATAAGGCCTTTCACCAGTGTGAACACTTTTGTGATTTTTTCCCGCATCTTCCATGTGTGTCCTGTTGTGGGCATTTAGAGCTGTCTTATCAATAAATGTTTTTTCGCATTCCTCACATTTGAAAGGTCTTTCGTCAGTGTGAACACTTTTGTGATTTTTTCCCGCATCTCCCATGTGTGTGCTGTTGTGGGCATTTAGAGATCTCTTATTATTGAAAGTTATTTCGCATTTTTCACATTTATATGGTCCTTCGCCAGTGTGAACACGTTCGTGAAGAACCAAATCCCGTTTAGCAAAAAACTTCTTATCGCATCGTTCACACTTGTGATTTTTTGCCGCTTCTCCCATGTGTATCCTGTTGTGGGCAGTTAGAGCTGATTTATACATGAAATCTTTTTCGCATTTTTCACATTTATAAGGTCTTTCGCCAGTGTGAACACGTTCATGAATAACCAAATCTTGTTTAGTAAAAAACTTCTTATCACATTGTCCACACTTGTGATTTTTTCCAGCTTCTCCCTTGTGTCGCTCTTTGTGTACAAGTAGATTTTTTTCAGCTCGGAAAAACTTGTGACATAAATCACATTCATACGGTGCCTCAGAATGTACATACATATGACATCTCAGAACGGCTTTACTTTTGAAATTGTTGTGACATACTTCACATTTAAAAGGTCTTTCGTCAGTGTGAACACGTGTATGAACAACCAATTCATATTTACGAAAAAATTTCCTATCACAATGTTCACACTTGTGATTTTTTTCAGCCTCTCCTTTGTGCCGATTTTTGTGTGACACCATTATTGATTTAGTTTTAAAACGCTTGGGACATATATCACACTTAAAAGGTTTTTCGCCAGTGTGATCGCGTGCATGAACAACCATTTCATGTTTACGAAAAAATTTCTTATCACAATATTCACACTTGTAGTTCTTTCCAGTTTCTCCCTTGTGTCGCTCTTTGTGTGCCGCCATAAATGAATGAGTTCGAAAACGCTTGTGACATATATCACATTCATAAGGTAGCTCGTCACAATGTACAGACATATGATTTCGAAGAATTTTTTTAGTTTTGAAATTTTTTCCACATATTTCACAATTGTAGGGTTTTTCTGTAGTATGAACACGTAAATGAATTCGAAGATATCGTCTGAGTTTAAAAGTTTTGGAACATATGGCACACCCAAAAGTTTCGTCACCAGTATTTAAATCCGAACGATCATTGTTACAGTCTTGATCGGATATTTCATTGTTAGATGTTTCTTTTTCCGTAGATGGCTATTAAAAAAAAAGAATAAGATAGAGAAGGAATTGATTTGTAAAAAGTAAATACAAGAACTATATCATTTGAAATGAAATGCAGAAAATAATTATTTTCGAGTTAAGAAATAAAACTGTTCCCACTTCATAATTTAATAATTTTTTTTAATTTAAATATGTTTTCAAAATGCTAAAATAAAATATAAAATGTTGACATATTTTCTTTTATATGGAATTGTTTGTGACGAAGTAAATATCTTATACACTTAAAAATTTTTGTGGCATACAAAGGGCTATTCGCTAATATGAACACTTTTGTGTGAAACTAGTTGATCCAAAAGAAAAAATTTCTTATCACAATGTTCACAATTATAAATATTGTCCATGTGTGTCCAGTAGTGGTCAGTTAAAGCTGATTTATACATGAAAGCTTGTTCGCATTTTTCACATTTATATGGCCTTTCGCCAGTGTGAACACTTTTGTGATTTTTTCCCGCATCTTCCATGTGTGTGCTGTTGTGGGCATTTAGAGCTGTCTTATCAATGAATGTTTTTTCGCATTCCTCACATTTATAAGGTCTTTCGTCAGTGTGAACACTTTTGTGATTTTTTCCCGCATCTTCCATGTGTGTCCTGTTGTGGGCATTTAGAGATCTCTTATTATTGAAAGTTATTTCGCATTTTTCACATTTATAAAGTCCTTCGCCAGTGTGAACACGTTCGTGAATAACTAAATCCCGTTTAGCAAAAAACTTCTTATCGCATCGTCCACACTTGTGATTTTTTGCCGCTTCTCCCATGTGTGTTCTGTTATGGGCAGTTAGAACTAATTTAGACATGAAAGCTTTTTCGCATTTTTCACATTTAAAAGGTCTTTCGCCAGTGTGAACACGTTCATGAATAACCAAATCTTGTTTAGTAAAAAACTTCTTATCACATTGTCCACACTTGTGATTTTTTCCAGCTTCTCCCTTGTGTCGCTCTTTGTGTACAAGTAGATTTTTTTCAGCTGGGAAAAACTTGTGACATAAATCACATTCATACGGTGCCTCAGAATGTACATACATATGACGTCTAAGAACGGCTTTACTTTTGAAATTGTTGTGACATACTTCACATTTAAAAGGTCTTTCGTCAGTGTGAACACGTGTATGAACAACCAATTCATATTTACGAAAAAATTTCCTATCACAATGTTCACACTTGTGATTTTTTCCAGCCTCTCCTTTGTGCCGAATATTGTGTGACACCATTATTGATTTAGTTTTAAAACGCTTGGGACATATATCACACTTATAAGGTTTTTCGCCAGTGTGATCGCGTGCATGATCAACCAAATCACGTTTACGAAAAAATTCCTTATCACAATATTCACACTTGTAGTTCTTTCCATTTTCTCCCCTGTGTCGGTCTTTGTGTGCCGCCATAAATGAATGAGTTGGAAAACGCTTGTGACATATATCACATTCATAAGGTATCTCTTCAGAATGTACAGACATATGATGAAAATGTAAATGAAGTCGAAGATGTTGTTTGAGTTTGAAAGTTTTGGAACATATGGCACACCCAAAAGTTTCGTTACCAGTATTTAAATCCGAACGATCATTGTTCCAGTATTGATCGGATATTTCATTGTTAGATATTTCTTTTTCCGTAGATGGCTATTAAAAAAAAAAGAATAAGATAGAGAAGGAATTGATTTGTAAAAAGTAAATACAAGAACTATATCATTTGAAATGAAATGTAGAAAATTTTTATTTTAGAGTTAAGAAATAAAACTGTTCCCACTTAATAATTTAATAATTCTTTTAATTTAAATATGTTTTCAAAATGCTAAAATAAAATATAAAATGTTGACATATTTTCTTTTATATGGAATTGTTTGTGAAGAAGTTAATATCTTATACACTTAAAAATTTTTGTGGCATACAAAGGGCTATTCGCTAATATGAACACGTTTGTGTGAAACCAGTTGATCCAAAAGAAAAAATTTCTTATCACAATGTTCACAATTATAAATATTGTCCATGTGTGTCCAGTAGTGGTCAGTTAAAGCTGATTTATATATGAAAGCTTGTTCGCATTTTTCACATTTATAAGGTCCTTTGCCAGTGTGAACCCGTTCGTGAATAACCAAATCACGTTTGGTAAAAAACTTCTTTTCACATCGTCTACACTTGTGATTTTTTCCCGCATCTCCCATGTGTGTTCTATTGTGGGCATTTAGAGTTGTCTTATAAATGAAAGTTTTTTCGCATTCTTCACATTTATAAGGCCTTTCGCCAGTGTGAACACTTTTGTGGTTTTTTCCCGCATCTCCCATGTGTGTGCTGTTGTGGGCATTTAGAGCTGTCTTATCAATGAATGTTTTTTCGCATTCCTCACATTTATAAGGTCTTTCGTCAGTGTGAACACTTTTGTGATTTTTTCCCGCATCTTCCATGTGTGTCCTGTTGTGGGCATTCAGAGATCTCTTATAATTGAAAGTTTTTTCGCATTTTTCACATTTATAAGGTCCTTCGCCAGTGTGAACACGTTCGTGAACAACCAAATCCCGTTTAGCAAAAAACTTCTTATCACATCGTCCACACTTGTGATTTTTTGCCGCTTCTCCCATGTGTGTCCTGTTATGGGCAGTTAGAACTAATTTAGACATGAAAGCTTTTTCGCATTTTTCACATTTAAAAGGTCTTTCGCCAGTGTGAACACGTTCATGAATAACCAAATAACGTTTAAGAAAAAATTTCTTATCACATTGTTCACACTTGTGATTTTTTCCAGCTTCTCCTTTGTGTCGCTCTATGTGTGCAAGCAGATTTTTTTCAGCTCGGAAAAACTTGTGGCATAAATCACATTCAAACGGTCTCTCCTTAGAATGTACAGCCATATGATTTCTAAGATATTCTTTACTTTTAAAATTTTTGTCACATATATCACACTTATAAGGTTTTTCGCCAGTGTGATCGCGTGCATGAACAACCATTTCATGTTTACGAAAAAATTTCTTATCACAATATTCACACTTGTAGTTCTTTCCAGTTTCTCCCTTGTGTCGCTTTTTGTGTGTCGCCATTAATGATTGAGTTTTAAAACTCTTTTGACATATATCACATTCATAAGGTAGCTCGTCAGAATGTACAGACATATGATTTCGAAGAATTTGTTTAGTTTTGAAATTTTTTCGACATATTTCACAATTGTAGGTTTTTTCTCTAGTATGAACATGTAAATGAAGTCGAAGATATTGTTTGAGTTTGAAAGTTTTGGAACATATGGCACACCCAAAAGGTTTGTCACCAATATTAACATCAGAACGATCATTGTTATAGTCTTGATCGGATCCTTCATTGTTAGATGTTACTTTTTCCGTAGATGGCTATTAAAAAAAAGATGAGATAGAGAAGGAATTGTTTTGTAAAAAGTAAATACAAAAACGTTATTATTTGAAATGAAATCTGGAAAATTATAAATTTCCCTTTAGCTGTTGGTTAAAATAAAAATGTTCCCACATTGAAATTCAATAATTCTGTACATAAATTCTACATTTCCCTCAGAAAACAATATTTTAAATTCAAGAATTAAAAACAATGGAAAATGAAATGACAAAAAAGTTAAAAAAAAAACTACTAGAACAGCTAGATGTACTACAAGAAACTAATGCAGTTTATGTCAAATCAATTTGATGACATAGGTACTAAAAATTATAGCTGACAACAGAAAAAAGTTACGATTATTTACAAAACGAAGATAAAAATTAAAAAAAAAAAAATTAAATAACGGAGCTACGAAGTTCGGTGAAAATTTTAAATGATCATAGAGTGAAGAACGACTGTGTAATTCAGGGAATTGAATCTGATGGTGGTTCCACTGCAGCGGAAACGATCATGAAAATTATGAAAGATGTTGGAGTAGAGTTGCATTTAAATGAAATAGATGATGGTTATTTCTTAAAAAGAAAAAAAAAATGATGAAAGCAAAAAGAAGTCTGTGGTAGTTTAGGAAAAATTAAACTTTAATTTTACTTAATTATGCAAAGAGTTTAAAAGAAGTTGGATATCACAGGGTCTATCCTATAACTGGAAACATTTTTATAAAAAGAGTGAACTGTCAAGAGGAAAAGTATTAAAAAATGCTGAGAAAGTGGACAGTTTACTGTTGGAATCAACTCACAGAAGAAGTTCTTTTTGTCGTGCTTAGATAAATCCTGTTTAGATTAATGTTTTTAAAAACTAAATAAACATATAAACTGCTGATTAAATATCAATTAAAATATTTCTATATAATTTTTAAAATATATTTTAATTACGACGAACCTTGGTGCTGTTTCGATTAAGGAGAACAATATCCTGTATTCCAAGGAGGTTAAATATTTAGGGATTACTTTGGACAGTAAACTGACTTGAAATATTTATAAGGATAATACTATAAAGAGATCACTAGAGCAATTTTGGGCAACTATTGGTCTTGTAGGTAAAACTTGGGGTCTTAATCCTAAAACGGTCATGTAGATCTATAGGATGATAGTAAGGCTGAAAATTACGTATGCGCCAATTGTTTGGTGGTCGAAAATACTTCATCAATGGCTATAGCTAAGTTTGTGAAGCTAGAATGCTTAGCTTGTTTACTCATCACAGGGGATATGCGGACCTGTCCAACATTGGCCATGGAAGCCAATTAGAACTTCAGCAGCATTGGCTGCACGTATATTAAACTTTGAACATGATGGTTCTTTTTATGTTAGCGGTCATACGAATATCTTGAATTCTTTAGGGAGCAACAACTTCTTAGGCATGCCGACAGACCGTATTAACACTGAATTGAGATTCGGGGTTGTCATCTCAAGCAGGACGGAATGGGCAGCGAGTGGTCCAGTAGTGGACACTCGCAGTCTAAACTGGTATACTGACGGGTCGAAAAAGGACTCCGGAGTGTGGAAGCGGCGGTCTTTGGATCCAACACGAGGATATCGGAACCAATGGGCAAGTGGCCAACGGTACTTCAAGCTGAACTACAGGCTATACTCATATACGCTAGACTGAATATTGATAAGGGTTTAAAGGGTGCATATATTTCGATCTTCTCTGATAGCCGAGCAGCACTCCTGGCTTTGTCGTTATGGACATTCACTTCAGGAATAGTCTGAAAAGTTTTGACACCCCTTCAACAGTTGGCCGCGCGTAACAGGGTTACTCTTAACTGGATAACAGGTCATCGTGGACATGTTGGTAACGAGGTAGCGAACGAACTAGCTAGAATGGGTTCTTCCACACCTTTAGTAGGACCGGAACCGTACTGTGCGGTAAATTGGTCCACCACTATAGCAGCCCTGGTTAGGCAGGGAGAACCACCAATCGCAACGAATCCTTCGGAACAATTCTTTGGGGATGAGACAGGCGAAACTACTGGTCAACCCCTTTTCCAATGGGAATATTTTGACCTTGCTAGGAACGACATTAAGTTTCTAACAGGGATTCTTAACGGACATTTCGGATTAAACTACCATTTGTGGAGGATGAATCTGTTGGAATCGCCTCTGTGTCGACTATATCTTGAGGAAGACGAAAGAGCCATCCAAATTATGTGCGAGTGTGTTGCATTGCATAGGAACACAAGAAAAGTTTTCAATAGGGAATTTTTAGGTCCAGAGGACATAAGAAACTCTTCTCCATCTTCTGTTCCATAGTTCCATAGGGAATATTATACATAATTTGGTTTAGTTTTATGTTTCATGGTACAAAAGATCCATATGGGTCGCAGTGCCGGCCGTGCGGCCAGATCTTAACTTAATAATAATAATAATTTCGGCGAAATTGATCTTTGCAACATTATTCGAAATATGAATTAATTCATGTGTTTGTAAATACTTTAACGCGTCACTTAAAAGTTTAAAAAAATATATAATTTTTAGTTTTTGTTTACCATACAATTTTCTTCATAGTCCCTGGATAAACAATGTATATATTTTTTTTTAAATACTTTGGAAATAATTGTATATAACTTAGTACTATTAATATTAGGTCTAGACGAGGTAATTTTGGGTAAAGTCTGGTAAAATGAGAGTAAGCAAAACATTTAAATATAAATTATATTTATTTCAAGAGAATAAAAAATTACAATGTTATTTTAAATATAATATAATAATTGATTTAACTATGATTTTTTTTTGTTGATGCTCTCAAAAAAGAATTCATAACTAAATCAATTTTTATATAAAAAATATAAACATTTTTAAAATAAGTATGAATATTATTGGAGTAAATGTGTTTCTAGTTACACACAACATTTCTGTCTAGGTAAATGAAATGTTTTTTTTTTTTTTAAGGAGAATTTACAAAAGTTTTACAATTAATACACCCCCCCCTACTCGAAAATACTAGTGTATTCCACATAAATTCAGCTTAAATAATCTTATGCTATAATTTGTCGATTAAAATTTGTGTGAAAATTTTAAAGGATTTTAACCCCTTGACTGTCCAATGTATCACAGGCGTCATGATTGATACGCTTGAGCATCATATGTGTTGTACAATTATAGTCTTATTTCCTTTAACTAGATTATGTACGTGGACGTACGCTATAAAAAAAATGTTTGTTTGGGGACAGTCAAAGGGTTAAACGATTTCACACAAACATAAATTATTTTGGAAAAAGATTATGCAGTTAAACAAATATACATTTTAACTTTGGTAAGTAAAATATCTCGTCTTATAAAATTAAATCTAAATAAATTTTCAACTATTTGGTATTTTAAATAAAATCTGCTGAGTCCCTTAAGAAAGAAAACTCATTAAAAGTTAAATCAGTTAAGGTGAAATATATATTTAAAAAAGTTTTTAATACTTTCTTCCCAATGTGTCTTTTTATGAAATTAATAGGGTGCTCAGATTAAAATTGCATTTTCGTTTTTTTTTTTCATTGATTAATTTTTTGTTTTCTTTTATTTTCTCCCCCTTTTTAAATAGTTACATCAAGGTTCACTTGGACTTGATGCTTTTTTTCTAAATGATATCGTAAAGTGGTTTTTCTACTGTAACCTCGTGGACATTTGTCACATTGAAATGGTTTTTCTTTCCTACGTTTTACACTATCTTTTTCTTCATTAAATTGTTTTTCTTTTACATGGAATTGTTTGTGACGAAGTAAATATTTTTCATACTTAAAACTTTTGTGGCATACAACACATTCAAAGGGCTTTTCGCTAATATGAACACTTTTGTGTGAAACCAGTTCATCAAAAAGAAAAAATTTCTTGTCACAATGTTCACATTTATAAATGTTTCCATCTTTCCCCATGTGTGTCCTGTTGTGGGCAGTGAGAGCTGATTTATACATGAAATCTTTTTCGCATATTTCACATTTATAAGGTCTTTCGCCAGTGTGAACACGTTCGTGAACAACCAAATCACGTTTAATAAAAAACTTTCGATCACATTGTCCACACTTGTGATTTTTTCCAGCTTCTCCCTTGTGTCGCTCCTTGTGTGCAAGCAGATTTTTTTCAGCTTGGAAAAACTTGTGACACAAATCACATTCAAACGGTCTCTCCTTAGAGTGTACAGCCAAATGATTTCTAAGAACTTCTTTAGTTTTGAAATTTTTGCGACATACTTCACATCTATATGGTCTTTCGCCTGTGTGAACACGTGTATGATAAACCACTTCTTGTTTACTGAAAAATTTCATATCACAATATTCGCACTTGTATGTTTTTCCAGCTTCTCCCTTGTGTCGCTCTTTGTGTGCCGCCATAAATGAATGAGTTCTAAAACGCTTGTGACATATATCACATTCATGAGGTCTCTCGCCAGAATGTACAGACATATGATTTTGAAGAATTTGTTTGGTTTTGTAATTTTTGCGACATACTTCACATTTATAAGGTTTTTCACCAGTGTGAGCACGTGCATGAACAATCATTTCATTTTTACTAAAAAATTTCTTATCGCAAAATTCACACTTGTGATCTTTTCCAGCTTCTCCCGTGTGCCGTTTTCTGTGTGCCACCATAATCGTACGAGTTCTAAAACGCTGGTCACATATATCACATACATGAGGTCGCTCGTCAGAATGTACAGATTTATGTTTTCGAAGAATTCGTTTAGTTTTGAAATTTTTTTCACATATTTCACATTTGTGGGGTTTTTCGTTAGTATGAACAAGTAAATGACGTTGAAGATTTGGTTTATATTTGAATTTTTTGTGACATATGTCACATTTATAAAATTTGTGGCCAGTATTTAAATCCGAACGATCATTGTTACAGTCTTGATCGGATCCTTCATTGTTAGATGTTAATTTTTCCGTAGATGGCTATTAAAAAAAAGATGAGATAGAGAAGGAATTGTTTTGTAAAAAGTAAATACAAGAACTATATCATTTGAAATGAAATGTAGAAAATTTTTTATTTCCCTTAAGCTTTTGATTAAAATAAAACTGTTCCCACTTTATAATTCAATAATTCTATACACAAATTCTGCATACCCCTCAGAAAACAATATTTTAAAATCAAGTAGAAACATCATTAAATTAAATAGAATTAGTTTTGGTTTTCTTTTTAATTTAAATATGTTTTAAAAATGCTAAAATAAAATATAAAATGTTGACATATTAAAATAACTACCAGCAAGTTTATTTTAAATATAATTATATTTATTTCAAAAAGTTAACAACTTACGATGTTAATTTAAATATGATATAATAATTGATTTAACTAAGATTTTTAGTTTTTTTATTTGGTCAAATTTTTTATATATACATATATATATATCTAATTTTTTTAACAATCATTTTTAAATCAAGTGAAGAATTGAAGTAAATATGATTCCAATTAAAATAATATTTTGCGTATTTAAATTACTATTTCGACATTTTAGACGAAACACAAAACGCTTGGGCATACACCAAATCTTATTTTAAGAAGAATTTACAAAAGTTTTACAAATGAATATTCCCAATACTGGAAAATAGTGTATTCCACATAAATTCAGCTTAAATAAACTTATGCTATGATTTTACGATTAATTGAAAATTTTAAAACACTTTAAAGAATCTTTAATGGCTTCTTCTACTCGAATATGTGTTTTTTTTGAACCGTTTTAAAGATTTATTAGGGCTTTTCGATAATATGAACATTTTTGTGATTAACTAGTTCACGAACAGTAAAAAATTTCTTATCACAATGCTCACAATTATGTTTTTTCGCCGCTTCTCCCATGTGTTTCCTCCTTTTGTGGCCAGTTAGATTTGATTTACAGCCGAAAGATATTTGACATATATCACATGTATATGGTCTTTCGCCAGTGTGAACACGTGTATGAATAACCATTTCACATTTACGAAAAAATTTTCTATCACAATATTCACAATTGTGATTTTTTTCAGCTTCTCCCTTGTGGCGCTTTTTATGTACCGCCATTGATGAATATGTTCCAAAACGCTTTTGACATAAATCACATGCATACGGTTTTGCATCAGAATGTACAGCCATATGATTTCTAAGAACATCTTTACTTTTAAAATTTTTGCCACATATTTCACATTTATAAGGTTTTTCGCCAGTGTGAGCACGTGTATGAACAACCATTTGAGATTTACGTAAAAATTTCCTATCGCAATATTGACACTTGTATTCTTTTCCATCTTCTTCCTTGTGTCGCTTTTCGTGCTCCACCAAATATCTTTCAGCTCGGAAAAACACGTGAGATAAATCACATTCATACATTTTATCGTCAGAATGTACAGACATATGATATTGAAGATGTTCTTTAGTTTTAAAAGTTTTGGGATATATTTCAGATTCATAGCTATTTAAATCAGAACGATCATTGTTATAGTTTTGATCGGGATCTTCATTGGTAGATGTTTCTTTTTGCGTCAATGGCTATTCAAAGAGATGAGATAGAGAAGGAATTGCTTTGTAAAAAGTAAATACAAGAAGTGCTGTCATTTAAAATGAGATCCCAAAGGCTACTAAAGGGTGGTTAAATTTTAAGGGCCGATATTGAATGTGAACCAGATCTAAACGTCAAGTTTTTTTCTGCATTTCATTTGACATTTCTCAATTTCAGACAAACTCAATTTGAACCATGGAAAGATACACAATCGAGCAACGCGTTAAAGTTATTCAGGCTTATTATAAAAATTGGCGTTCAAATCAAAATGCATTTCCTGCACTTCGTGATTTTTTTTGGTCAGCATAATCAGCAAACCGGGTCTGTGAAAACAACTGTGCATGCTTGTCCAGTTCGTTCTGCGGAAAACATTGCCGTGAATGGTGTTCGCTATCGCGAGATGATAACGAACTTATTGTGGCCAGGAATTGAGGATATGACCCGGGACGATATGTAGTTTCAACAGGACGGTGCCACTTGCCACACAGCTAACGAAACAATGGCTCTTTTGCGCGACAAATTCAAAGGCCGGGTTATCTCACGTGGTGGCGATGTCAATTGGCCGCCAAGATCATGTGACTTGACACCGTTGGACTTCTTTCTTTGGGGTTATTTGAAAGAAAAGGTGTACGTCGCTAAGCCAGCAACAATTCAAGAGATAAAGGATGAGATAATTCGGCACATTAACGGCATAGAACCTCAATTATGCCTCAGTGTCAACGAAAATTTGGACCATCGGATGGAGGTGTGCCGACGTGGTCACGGCGGCCATTTGGCCGATATTTTGTTCCATACATAATTGAACCATACCATATTATCATAATAAAAAGAAATGACAATAATTTCCTAAATAATTTGTGTTTTATTCTAAATCAACATCGGCCCTTAAAATTTAACCACCCTTTAGTTAGCTTTTAGGTGAAATACTTTAGAGTTACGAAAGAAATTTTACATAAATAAAAATAAAAGAACTCATGTGATAACTATACAATTTTTATAACATATTTTTTTACAAACATTTATGAATGAATGAATATTATTTTAGTAAATATAATTCTAGTTAACATAAACATTTTCGTATTTAAATTAATATTGTATATCAACATTTTGAAAAATCTTGTCGCATATTAAAAAATAGTAGGAACATAGTTAAATTGAAAAAAAAAACAAACTTTGATTTCAAAGTTATTTCTATTTAACATAGACTGAACACCAAAATACGAGTGAAGCCTTAAGTGCAAAAGAGAGAGGAACAACATTCACTCTGCAGAATGGATTACTCTCCATTATTGTGAATGACGAGCATTTAGTTTTTGTTTTTTAATTTTTTGAATTAAAATTTGCATGAAAATTAAAAATCTTAAATTAAATAAATTTGGTTCAATTGGGAGAGTGAGGTTGTTGCCCAAGGCTAACCTAAAACAACAGAGATGCTAATTGATCACATACCTAGATTTTATCAAAATCAACGTGTAACCATTGGTTATAACTTCCATTGTAAGCAGCTCTATTGTGAATGATTTGAAAAAATACAACAGAGATATTTTTTGCCTTATTTCCAGCCGTTTTTCTTTCTCGTGTAACTAAACCTCCCCAAACTGCATAATTACTTCAGAATGTTTACAAGATCACTGTTTTGAAATCAAACCAAGTTTGCTTTTCTTTTTAATTTAGCTGACTTTCTACTTATTTAAAATAAAATAAGCTAATGTCATAATTTTTGGATTAGTTGAAAATTTTTTAAAGACTTTAAAGGATTTTAAACTATTTCAAATAAAACACAAACATAAAATATTTTGGAATTAAACCTGTATATATTTTAACTTTGGTAAGTAAAATATCTCGTCTTATAAAATTAAATCTAAATAAATTTTCAACTATTTGGTATTCTAAATTATATCTGCCGAGTTCCTTAAGAAAAAGAAAACTTACTAAAAGTTAAATCACTAAAGTTAAGGTGAAATATATATTTTATCTAAATGTTTACATTTTAAAAACTTTTTGTTACTTTCTTCCAAATGGGTCTTTTTACGAAACTAATAAATAATGGACTCAGATTAATATTAAATCTTTGTTTTTTTATTTCTTCCCCTTTTAATTAAATTAGTTGCATTAAGGTTCGTTCACTTGGACTTGATGATCTCTTTCGCTAATGTGAACACTGTGATAAACTAGTTTACGAACAGTAAAAAATTTCAATGCTGACAATTATGATTTTTTTCCCGCTTCTCCCATGTGTGTCCTGTTGTGGGCAGTTAGAGCTGAATTATACATGAAAGTTTTTTCGCATTTTTCACATTTAAAAGGTCTTTCGCCAGTGTGAACACGTTCGTGAACAACCAAATCACGTTTAGCAAAAAACTTCTTATCACATTGTCCACACTTGTGATTTTTTCCCGCTTCTCCTTGGTGTCGCTTTTTGTGCTCCGCCATATCCTTTCTAGTTCCAAAACGCTTTTGACATAAATCACATTCAAACGGTTTCTCGTCAGAATGTACAGACATATGACTTCTAAGAACTTCTTTACTTTTGAAATTTTTGCGACATACTTCACATTTAAAAGGTCTTTCGCCAGTGTGAACACGTCGATGAACAACCACATCATATTTACGAAAAAATTTCCTATTACAATATTCACACTTGTAATTTTTTCCAGCTTCTCCCTTGTGCCGCTCTTTGTGTGCCGCCATACCCGCACGAGTTTTAAAACGCTTGTGACATAAATCACAGTCAAACGTTCTCTCGTCAGAATGTACAGACATATGATTTTGAAGAAATTTTTTAGTTTTGAAATTTGTGCGGCATACTTTACATTTATAAGGTTTTTCACCAGTGTGAGCACGTTCGTGATCATCCAAATCAAGTTTACTAAAAAACTTCCTATCACAATATTCGCACTTATGATTTTTTCCAGCTTCTCCCTTGTGCCGCCGCTCTTTGTGCTTAACCAGATATCTTTTAGCTCGGAAAAACTTGTGACATAAACCACATTCATACGGTTTATCGTCAGAATGTACAGGCATATGATTTTGAAGAACGTGTTTACTTTTGAAATTTTTGCGACATACTTCACATTTAAAAGGTCTTTCGCCAGTGTGAACACGTGCATGAACAACCAATTCATATTTACGAAAAAATTTCCTATCACAATATTCACACATGTGATTTTTTCCAGCTTCTCCTTTGTGCCGTTTTTTGTGTGCCGCCATTATTGATTGAGTTTTAAAACGCTTGTGACATATATCACATTCATGAGGTGTGTCGCCAGAATGTACAGTCATATGAACTTTAAGGCATTCTTTAGTTTTGAAACTTTTGTTACATATTCCACATTTGTATGGTTTTTCGCCAGTATGAACAAGTAAATGACGTTGAAGACTTTGTTTAATTTTAAATGTTTTGGGACATATGTCACATTTGTAAGGTTTTTCGCCAGAATGAAGACGTAAATGACGTTGAAGATTTCCTTTATATTTGAAATTTTTGTGACATATTTTACATTCATAAGGTTTGTGGCCACTGTTTAATCTATAACCATCGTTATTATAGTTTTGATCGGGATCTTCGTCGGTAGATGTTTCATTTTCCGTCGATGGCTATTAAAAAGAGATGAGATAGAGAAGGAATTGCTTTGTAAAAAGTAATACAAGAACTATATCATTTGAAATGAGATCTCAACGACAACTACTTCCTCATTGGCAGTTACCTTTACTTTCGAGTTAAGAAAGAAATTTTACGTAAATAAGAAAAAAAGAACTCATGTGATAACTATACAATTTTTTTAACACATTTAAGTTAATCTTTATTTTTTTTACAAACATTTGTATATTAAGAATGAGTAATATTAAAGTAAATATAATTGTAGTTAAAATAAACTGTTTTGTATTTAAATGAATATTTCAACATTTTAAATAATGTAGAAACATATTTAAATTAAAAAGAAAATAAACTTTGTATGCAAAGTTGATTCTATTTAAGATATTGTGAACAGCAAAATACGAGTTAAGCCTTAACTCCCCATCTACAACAGTTTGGCTGAAAAGTTCGTAGGGTGACACAGAGATGGCGCTGCCAGAATGAAATCCATATTATTTTTTAATTAGCCCTAACCTTCGAAAGACACGTGTACAAAATTTGACAGCTATCGGACTATTAGTATTTTGCAACTTTCCTTAGTTCGAAAACAATGGATTAGAAGAATTTCGAGTGTTAATAAAGCATTGCTTTTTGACGAAAAAAAAAAACACTGTTGGAGCCAAGGCTTGGCAAACATTACTCGGACTCTGCACCAGGAAAATCAACCGCTGAGAAGTGGTTTGCTAAGTTTAAACGAGGCAAAAGGAGCACCGAGGACGATGCCAGCGTTGGATGTCCCAAAGAGGCTGTTACCGACGAAAACATCAAAAAGTCCATTAAATAATTTTGAATGACCGCAAAGTGAAGTTGATCGAAATATCTGAGACTCGTAAAGATATCAAAGGAACGTGTTGGACTCTGTGCAAAGTGGGTGCCGCAAGAGCTCACAATCAACCAAAAACAACAATGAATTGATAATTCTGAGATTTGTTTGAACCCGTTTAATCGTAATAAACCTAAATTTATGCGTCGATATGTGATAATGGATGAAACATGGCTCCATCATTTCACACCTTCACACCGGAGTCAAAACGACAGTCAGCCTCACTCGGCTGCAGGTGATGAACCAACTCCAAAGCGTGGAAAAATGCAACAGTCAGCTGGCAAAGTAATGGCATCAGTATTAAGGGAAAAACCATCAACAGCGACTATTACATAGCGTTATTGGAGCGTTTGTAGGAAGAAGTCGCGGAAAAACGTCCCCATTTGAAGAAGAAGAAAGTGCAGTTTCATCAAGACTATGCACCGTGTCACAAGTCAATGAAAACTATGGCAAAATTATATGAATTGTGCTTCGAACTGCTTACGCATCTACCGTATTCTCCAGATCTGGCCTGTTCTCAGACCTTAAGAGAATGCTCGCTGGAAAGAAATTTAGCGCCGATGAAGAAGTAATCGCCAAAACTGAGGCCTATTTTGGGGCTAAAGACAAATCAAATCGTACTATAAAAATTAAATCGCCCTTGAATGCAACTATATTGAATAATAAAATCAAATTTTAAATTAATCTAATTGATCACATATCTAGGGTTTATCCAAATCACCGTAAATGTGAATGATTTGAATAAATACAGAGATGTTTTTGCTTTATCTTTAGCAGTTTTTCTATCTCACCCATCCCTTCATAATTTCCTAAGAATGTTTACATTACACACTTTTGAAATGAATATATATTTACTATAAAATCTAAAATTTTTAACTACAAACCAGTTTATTTTAACTACTGTGTAATCATATTTGTTTCAATAAGAAATATACTTAATTTAAAAATGATATAATAATTGATTTAACTATGATTTTTTGTTGCTTTCAAAAAACAATTTATAATTAAATCAATTTTTATATCATAGTTAATTTTACATCTTATTTTTATATAAACATATTTAAATTAAGTATAAGTCTTAGTAAATGAAATGTGATTTTAGTTAAAAATAATATTTTACATATTTAAATTAATATTTCAACTTTTTTTATTTATACAAAACGTTTAATCATTTCTGTCTGGGTAAACGAAATGTTATTTTTAAAAAGAATTTACAAAAGTCTTACAATTAATATCCCCCATACAGGAAAATAGTGTATTCCACATAAATTCAGCTTAAATAATCGTATGTTATAATTTTTCGATTCAAATTTGTGTCAAAATTTTCAAACACTTTAAAGAATTTTAAACGATTTCAAATAAAACACATATATAAAATATTTTGAAATTAATCAAGTATATATTTTGTAACTTAATAAGTAAAATATCTCGTTTTATAAAATTAGATCTTAATAAATTTGCAATTATTTGGTATTTTTAATTAAATCTGCTGAGTCCCTCATCATTAAAAGTAAATCCCTAAAGTTAAGTTAAAATATATATTTAATCTAAATGCTAACATTTTAAAACTTTTTGTTACTTCCTTCCAAATGCGTCTTTTTACGAAATTAATAAATAATGAGATCAGATTAATATTGAATCTTCGTTAATTTTTTTCATTTCTTTCCCTTTTAAATTAGTTGCATCAAGGTTCGTTCACTTGGACTTGATGATGTTTTTCTAAATGATTTTGTAAATTGGTTTCTGTAGTGAAACCTTGTGGACATTTATCACATTGCACATTTGCACATTGCACAAGAAAACCTATTTCTTCTACTCGTATATGTGTTTTTTTGTGACGCTGTAAATATCCATCGGTTTTGAATCTTTTAAGGCAGATATCACATTCAAAAAGCTTTTCGCTAATATGAACATTTTGGTGAAAAACTAAATCATCAAAACGAAAAAATTTCTTATCACAATTATGACAATTATGATTTTTTCCCGCTTCTCCCATGTGTCTCCTTTTGTGGATATTTAGATTTGATTTATAGATAAAAGCTTTTTCGCATTGTTCACATTTATAAGGCCTTTCGCCAGTGTGAACACGTTCGTGAACTACCAAATCCTGTTTAACAAAAAACTTCTGATCACATTGTCCACACTTGTGATGTTTTCCCGCTTCTCCCATGTGTCTCCTTTTGTGGACATTAAGAGCTGATTTATTCATGAAAGCTTTTTCGCATTTTTCACATTTATAAGGTCTTTCGCCAGTGTGAACACGTTGGTGAATAACCAAATCACGTTTACTAATAAACTTTCTATCACATTGTCTACACTTGTGATTTTTTCCCGCTTCTCCCATGTGTCTCCTTTTGTGGACATTTAGATTTGATTTATACGTGAAAGCTTTTTCGCATTTTTCACATTTAAAAGGTCTTTCGCCAGTGTGAACACGTTCGTGAACAACCAAATCCTGTTTAACAAAAAACTTCTGATCACATTTTCCACACTTGTGATGTTTTCCCGCTTCTCCTACGTGTCTCCTTTTGTGGACATTTAGTGTATATTCAGATATGAAAGCTTTTTCGCATTTTTCACATTTAAAAGGTCTTTCGCCAGTGTGAGCACGTGTATGAACAACCACATCATATTTACGAAAAAATTTCTTATCACAATATTCACACTTGTATGTTTTTCCAGCTTCTCCCTTGTGTCGCTCTTTGTGTGCCGCCAATAATGAATTAATTCTAAAACGGCTGTGACATAAATCACATTCATAAGGTCTCTCGCCAGAATGTGCAGACATATGATATTGAAGACCTTGTTTAGATTTAAAATTTTTGTGACATATTTCACATTTGTAAAGGTTTTCGCCAAAATGAAAACGTAAATGGCTTTGAAGATATCGTTCACTTTTAAAATTTTTGGAACATATTTCACATTTATAAGCTTTTAGGTCAGTATTTACATCAGAAGGATCATTGTTATAATCTTGATCGGATTCTTTGTTAGATGTTTCTTTTTGCGTCGATGGCTATTCAAAGAGATGAGATAGAGAAGGAATTGATTTGTAAAAAGTAAATACAATAAATGAGATCTTGAAGACTACTATTTTCTCATTAGCTTTTAGGTGAAATACATACATACATTCTACATGTACATAAACTCTACATAGACAAAAAGAACTCACATTTAAGTTAACATCTAGTTTTTTTTACAAACATTTTTATACTAACAATGAATATTATTAAAGTAAATATAATTCTAGTTAAAATAAACTTTTTCGTATTTAAATTAATATTGTATATCAACATTTTAAATAATGTTGTCGCATATTAAAAATTAGTGGAAACATACATATATAAAGTAAAAAAAGAAAATAAACTTTGTTTGCTTTAAAAGTTATTTCTATTTAACGAAAAATATTTTCTATTTACCAGTATATATTTTAACTTTGATAAGTAAAATATCTCGTCTTAAAAAATAAATCTAAATAAATCTTCAACTATTTGTTATTTTTAATTAAATCTGCCGAGTTACTTAAGAAAAAGAAAACTTATTAAAAGTTAAATCACTAAAGTTAAGGTGAAATATATACATATTTTATCTTATTGGTTACATTTTAAAACTTTTTGTTAATAAATAATGGACTCAGATTAATATTGAATCTTGGTTTTTTTTATTTAATTTCATCCCCTTTTAAATTAATTCCAAAGTTCGTTCACTTGCTCTTGATGGTATTTTTCTAAATGATACTGTAAATTAATTTCTGTAGTGTAACCTTGTGGACATTTATCACATTGGAATGGATTTTCTTCCCCAAGTATTATATTATTTACATTATGATGTTCTTCTTCATGCAGTTGTAATGGTTTGTCTTCTACTCGTTTATGTGTTTTTTTTTTTGTGACGCTGTTAATATCCATCAGTCTTGTATCTTTTAACGCAGACATCACTTTCGAAAAGCTTTTTGCTAATGTGAACATTTTGGTGAGAAACTAGTTCACGAACAGTAAAACAATTTCTTATCACAATGCTGACAATTATGATTTTTTTCCCGCTTCTCCCATGTGTGTCCTGTTGTGGGCTGTTAGAACTGATTTATACATGAAAGATTTTTCGCATTTATCACATTTATAAGGTCTTTCGCCAGTGTGAACACGTTCGTGAATAACCAAATCCCGTTTAGAAAAAAACTTCTTATCACATCGTCCACACTTGTGATTTTTTGCTGCTTCTCCCTGATGTCGCTTTTTGTGCTCCGCCATATCCTTTCTAGTTCCAAAACGCTTTTGACATAAATCACATTCAAACGGTTTCTCGTCAGAATGTAAAGCCATATGATTTCCAAATAATTCTTTACTTTTGAAATTTTTGCCACATTTTTCACATTTATAAGGTTTTTCGCCAGTGTGATCGCGTGCATGAACAACCATTTCATATTTACGAAAAAATTTCCTATCACAATATTCACACTTGTAATTTTTTCCAGCTTCTCCCTTGTGCCGCTCTTTGTGTGCCGCCATACCGGCACGAGTTTTAAAACGCTTGGGACATAAATCACATTCATGCGGTCTCTCGTCAGAATGTACAGACATATGATTTTGAAGATCTTTTTTAGTTTTGAAATTTGTGCGGCATACTTCACATTTATAAGGTCTTTCGCCAGTGTGAACACGTTCGTGATCAACCAAATCACGTTTACTAAAAAACTTCCTATCACAATATTCACACTTGTGATTTTTTCCAGCTTCTCCCTTGTGCCGCCTTTTGTGTGCCGCCATACCCGCACGAGTTTTAAAACGCTTGTGACATAAATCACATTCATACGGTTTATTGTCAGAATGTACAGCCATATGATTTTGAAGAACTTTTTTAGTTTTGAAATTTGTGTGACATACTTCACATCTAAAAGGTCTTTCGCCAGTGTGAACACGTTCGTGATCAACCAAATCACGTTTAATAAAAAATTTCCTATCACAATATTCACACTTGTGATTTTTTTCAGCTTCTCCCTTGTGCCACTTTTTGTGTGCCGCCATTAATGATTGAGATTTAAAACTCTTGTGACATATGTCACATTCGTAATGTTTGTGGCCAGTGTTTAATCTAGAACGATCATTGTTATAGTTTTGATCGGGATCTTCATTGGTAGATGCTTCTTTTTCCGTCGACGGCTATTCAAAGAGATGAGAGATAAAGAAGGAATGGCTTTGTAAAAAGTAAATACAAGAACTATATCATTTGAAGTAATATCTCAAAGACAACTACTTCCTCATTGGCTGTTATCATTACTTTCGAGTTAAGAAAGAAATTTTACGTAATAAGAAAAAAAAAAAAGAACTCATGTGATAACTATTCAATTTTTACAACACATATAAGTAAACCTTTAATTTTTTTTACAAACATTTTTATATTAAGAATAAATAATATTAAAGTAAATAAAATTCTAGTTAAAATAAACTTTTTCGTATTTAAATTAATATTTCAACATTTTAAATAATGTTGTAATTATTATTTTAGTTTTAGGCATTTTGTATAGATATATTTCTTTATATTTTTTTATAGTAAATTGTTTTTTTTTTTTTAGTAGTATACGAACCATATTTGGCCCAGAGGGCTTGGTTCTTGAATATTTAAATAAATAAATAAAATCTGTAGAAACATACATATATAAAGTAAAAAAATACAATAAAATTTGTTTCTGTGCAAATTTATTTATATTTATCATATACTGAACACTAAACTACGAGTTTCAACTATACCCCCCCCCCTTCCCACTAATCTATATTAGAGACAAAAATCTTAGCAAATAAGTAGAATTCGAAGTGAAGGGAACACTTATTTATGTTGACATATTTTGAAAATTAAATTAATTCTTTTAAATTTAATAATATTTTTGTTATTTCTCTTTCATATTCCGATTTTTTTTTTATTAGTGGCGTCTTTTTTTATAATTGTCAAAGGAAAATGACAGTTAGTTTGACATTTTATCTTAGCAACAATAGCTAACGGATTTTTTGGAAAAAATAAATACAGTGTACCGCAAAAGTCATGATACCCCTGTCAAAATAAAAAAAATCTCCCCATATTTTTTAAAAATTACGTAACTGTAAGTTTCACTTATTTTTATTTTGTGTATTCACTTGTAAACTGCCGCAAATCCAAAAAAATATTTCACATGTTAAACTTAAAAATAATAAAAAATTGTAGACCAACAATATAACTCCATATTTAAGCGCAGCATAAGTCATGGTAACCCTGTCTTATATACGAAATTAAATTTTAATGCAAAACTGTTGGCATCCCTTAGACTTTCCGAATTTCCAAGAAGCATTCGTTTATGACAAGAAGTGAAGTCAAGTCAAGTAATTTTTTTTAAAATGTCGAGAAAAGAATAAGCAATAAAAGAGCGAGAAATAATAAAATTAAAAGTCACGAAATGGGTACACGTCATACATCGAAACTGTTTAAATTATACCCAGCAAAAAAAAAAGGAAGTCATTCTGTGACTATAACTTCTTTCATTGCTTCCTAAAATTCAGCTGACATTCTTCTATGATTTTTTGGTGTTATTCTAAGGCGCTTCCAAAAGAATTCATGTGTCCATATTTCAAATGCAGTGATCTGCATATAAACCCGATGCATATCTTAAAATATCACTCTTCATTACTTCTAAAGCAAAAGTTAGGGTATCTAAAGCATTTATTTATTCAAATTGAGAAAAAAGTTCTGATGAACTTTTTTAATTGTTTTATTAAATCATTTTTTATATTTAAGTTTAAAATTTTATGAGGGTTAGAATTAATGCAGTTTTGAAATTTTTATAAAAGTTTTGATAAGTCTTGATTTTTTTTTGACCTTTAATTGAAACTAGCTGGCCTGTCATTTGCATTTTTTCAGCCTTAAATATTTATGACGACGCAATCTGTGCATTTTTGCATTATGTATTTTATTTAACACTACACCATTTCCAATTTTAATTCAGAATTTACCAAAATAATTTTAAAATTGAGTAAAAATTATTTCAAATTGCCCAAAAATGTTTAAAAATTGTGCAAAAATTATTTAAAATTGTTTAAAAAATATTTTAAAATTGTCTAAAAATGTTTCAAAATTGTACAACCAGTTTTTAAATTATCCAAAAATATTCTAAAATTTGTCTAAAAATTCATTAAAATGTTTGAAAAATGTTTAAACAATGCTTTTTCACTAATGCAGAATTATTTATTTATTTTAATAAAAAGTATTTGTATATCAATGCATAATTTCTTATGAATTAAATTTTCATCAAAGCTTAAATATTACAAAGTATATGAACATTTTCCACTCATGCATCAGAATATCTTATCATTGTATTATCATTGCTTCCTTAGAGTAAAGTATGAGTAATGCCAGCAGCTACATTTGAATACTTCCATCCTATGACACGCTAATGTTAAATTCATCGATGAAACCATCAGAAAAGAAGTGATGCCTTTGCCATAGTAGTGATGCTTTTATTGCTTCTTTGGCAGCTTCATTTTTGCTGGCTATGATGTTCTTCTTAGTGAAGTTGTAATGGTTTTTCTTCAACACGAATATGTGTTTTTTTGTGACGTTGTAAATTTATATCACTCATGTATCTTTTAAGGCAGATATCACATTTATACGGTTTCACATCAAAATGTACAGACATATGATTTTGAAGAAATTTTTTAGTTTTGAAATCTCTGCTACATACTTCACATTTATAAGGTTTTTCGCCAGTGTGATCGCGTGCATGAATAACCATTTCATAATTACTAAAAAATTTCCTATCACAATATTCACACTTGTGTTTTTTTGCAGCTTCTCCCTTGTGTCGCCTGTTGTGCGCATCCAGATATCTTTTAGCTCGGAAAAATATGTGACATAAATCACATTCATACGGTTTATCGTCAGAATGTACAGACATATGATTTCTAAGAACTTCTCTAGTTTTGAAATCTCTGCTACATACTTCACATTTATATGGTTTTTCGCCAGTGTGAACACGTGTATGATTAACCATTTCAAGTCTACTAAAAAATTTCTTACCACAATATTCACACTTGTGATTTTTTCCAGCTTCTCCCCTGTGTCTCCATTTGTGGTCAGCTAGCTGTGATTTCATCCTGTAAGATTTTTGGCATATATCACATGGGTACGGTTTTTCGCTAGTGTGATCGCGTGCATGAATAACCATTTCATATTTAGTAAAAAATTTCTTATCACAATATTCACACTTGTGTTGCTTTCCCTTGTGTCGCTGTTTGTGTCCAATCAGACTTTTTACAGTTCGGAAAAACTTGTGACATAAATCACATTCATACGGTTTATCGTCAGAATGTACAGACATATGACTTTTAAGAACGTCTTTACTTTTGAAATTGTTGCGACATACTTCACATTTAAAAGGTCTTTCGCCAGTGTGAACACGTGCATGAACAACCAATTCATATTTACGAAAAAATTTCCTATCACAATGTTCACACTTGTGATTTTTTCCAGCCTCTCCTTTGTGCCGAAATTTGTGAGACGCCATTATTGTTTGAGTTTTAAAACGCTTGTGACATATATCACATTCATGAGGTGTCTCGCCAGAATGTACAGCCATATGAACTTTAAGCTCTTCTTTAGTTTTGAAACTTTTGTCACATATTTCACATTTGTGAGGTTTTTCGTCAGAATGAACAAGTAAATGACGTTGAAGACCTTGTTTGGTTTTAAGCGTTTTGGGACATATGTCACATTCGTAATTTTTGTGGCCACTGTTTAATCTAGAACGATCATTATTATAGTTTTGATCGGGATCTTTGTCGGTAGATGTTTCTTTTTCCGTCGATGGCTATTAAAAAGAGATGAGAGATAGAGAAGGAATTGCTTTGTAAAAAGTAAATACAAGAACTATATCATTTGAAATGAGATCTAAAAGACAACTACTTCCTCATTGGCTTTTACCATTACTTTCGAGTTATGAAAAAAGTTTTACATAAATTAAAAAAAAGAACTCATGTAAGAACTATTCAATTTACATAACACATTTAAGTTAACATCTAATTTTTTTTTACAAACATTTTTATATTAAGAATGAATAATATTAAAGTAACTATAATTGTAGTTAAAATAAACTTTTTCGTATTCAAATTAATATTTCAACATTAAAAAAAAAAAAAAAATTGAACTTCCAAAGTTATTTCTATTTAACGCATACCAACTATACCCCACCCCCCTCCCCCACCCTCCCTCCGCATATAGAATACTATCGAACGTTTTGTGCGAACAATTAATATACAAAGTTAATAACAACATAGGACCATATCAACGTGGTTTTAGGCCAGGGGTCGAATTACGGCATTCGTGATCGAATGAATTCGTTCGAAAACTGTTTTTTTTTTTTTTAATTTATAGCTACAATTGTACTCAACCTCCCTCATGAAGAAAACTCTGTTAAAATGTTTTATTTTAAGAAATAAATTCGACCCCTGGTAAAGACACGAGAAAAATGAAGGCAAGACAAAGTTGATGTTTTGAACGAACAAAACTGCTTTGAGAGGAGCACGATTTCTGAACGCTGGTAACTACAACTTCGAGGTTGTGGAAGAGATTTCATTTACCTCGGTACCGCCATAAGCAGACTCAACAATATCAGTTTAGATCAGCGATCGGCACTCATAGCACTCAGGGGCCCAACACAATCGGCAATTTACAAGTACACTACACGAATGTCAACAAATCTCACAGCTAAGAACACAAAAAATACAATTATTTTATTCAGTAGTATGCTTACTTTCAACAGAGCAAGTATATGCCGCTTTGTTGAAGAAATAAAGTACACTCTAAACATTTGTTTATTGTAGGTAATTATTTTGTTTTTCGTTTTCATTTTCAATTAAAAATTTAAATTTTTTATTTTCTTTAAATATATTAAATGAGGCAGAGTTCCTTGTATGCATTAAAAAAATTAATATTATCATTACTATGAATTAATTTTATTTTTTATAATAGAGAAAACATAAACTATTTTAATTTATATATAATTTATTTATATTCTTTTAGCAATTCATTTATTAATATATTCATTCATTCATTTATTAATATATTCATTCATATTCTCTCTTTTTGCCGACCACTGGTTTAGATGCTACTTTGGTCTGGGCAATCAATTTAAAAAAAATGCAATCTCTCGGCAGCCATAACGCTAATTATACCCCCTGCGTGGGTGCTTCCACAAGCATGAACATCTACATCTATTTTAAATTCGGCATAAGATTCAATTGAATTGTTAATATAAATGTTATATTCAAGGTATATTTTGTCAATAAAGTAGCAAAAGAAGATGAATCTTATAAAAGTAAATGTGAAAATGTGAATGGTTTTGAAAATTTCACAAAAGTTTGCAAACTTGAATTTAGTTTAGATTTCATTGAGCCAGTTCGCATTCACTCTTTAACATTTTAGACTAAACACAAAATCTTTAATAATTTCTGTCTGGGCATACGAAATGTTATTTTTAAGGAGATCTTACAAAAGTTTTACAATTATTATTCAGCTTATAATTTTTGCGATTAATTGAAAATTTTTAAACACTTTAAAGAATTTTCATTAAAACCCATATCGCTCATTTACTTTAAGACTGTCATAACTTAAAAAAATAATCAATTTTTCAAAAAATTACAAAATACTTTTGTAGATTGCGGTGTGACCCATAGTTCAACATCATTTCCTCAAAAATCAAGTATTTTGACTTATTTTGGAATAAGGTAATGCAATTAAACACGTATGTATATATTTAGAACTTCGTAAGAAAAATATCTTATCTTATAAAATTAAATATAAATAAATTTGCAATTATTTCGTATTTTTAATTAAATATTCAGAGCCCCTCCTTAAAAAAAAATTTCATTAAAAGTTTAATCACTAAAGTTAAGGTGAAATATATATTTTATATTAATGCTAACATTTTAAAACTTTCTTCCCCATTTAAATTACTTGCATCAAATCGTCCACTTGAACTTGATGATCCCTTTCTAAATGATTTTGTAAACGGGTTTCTGTAGTGTAACCTCGTGAACATTTATTACATTGAAATTGTTTTTCTTCTACTCGTTTATGTGTTTTTTTGTGACGCTGTAAAGATTTTTTACTTTTGTAGCTTTTAGGACATATATCACATTCGAAAAGCTTTCCGCTTTTATGAACAATTTTGTGACAAACTAGTTCACGCATAGTAAAAAACTTCATATCACAATGCTGACAATTATGATTTTTTTCCATGTGTCTCTTTTTGTGTTCCATTAGATTTGAACTGCTTGTGTAAGTTTTTTCGCATATTTCACATTTAAAATTTCTTTCGCCAGTGTGAGCACGTGTGTGAACAACCATTTCATTTTTTGTAAAAAATTTCCTATCACAATATTCACACTTGTATTTTTTTCCAGCTTCTCCCTTGTGTCGCCTGTTGTGCGCATCCAGATATCTTTTAGCTCGGAAAAACATGTGACATAAATCACAATTATACGGTTTATCGTCAGAATGTACAGACATATGATTTCTAAGAACTTCTCTAGTTTTGAAATCTCTGCTACATACTTCACATTTATATGGTTTTTCGCCAGTGTGAACACGTGTATGATTAACCATTTCAAGTCTACTAAAAAATTTCTTACTACAATATTCACACTTGTGATTTTTTCCAGCTTCTCCCCTGTGTCTCCATTTGTGGTCAGCTAGCTGTGATTTCATCCTGTAAGATTTTTGGCATATATCACATGGGTACGGTTTTTCGCTAGTGTGATCGCGTGCATGAAAAACCATTTCATATTTAGTAAAAAATTTTCTATCACAATGTTCACACTTGTGTTGCTTTCCCTTGTGTCGCTGTTTGTGCCCACTCAGACTTTTTACAGTTCGGAAAAACTTGTGACATAAATCACACTCATACGGTTTATCGTCAGAATGTACAGATATATGACTTTTAAGAACGTCTTTACTTTTAAAATTGTTGCGACATACTTCACATTTAAAAGGTCGTTCGCCAGTGTGAACACGTGCATGAACAACCAATTCATATTTACGAAAAAATTTCCTATCACAATGTTCACACTTGTGATTTTTTCCAGCCTCTCCTTTGTGCCGTTTTTTGTGTGACGCCATTATTCTTTGAGTTTTAAAACGCTTGTGACATATATCACATTCATGAGGTGTCTCGCCAGAATGTACAGCCATATGAACTTTAAGCTCTGCTTTAGTTTTGAAACTTTTGTCACATATTTCACATTTGTGAGGTTTTTCGTCAGAATGAACACGTAAATGACGTTGAAGACCTTGTTTGGTTTTAAATGTTTTGGGACATATGTCACATTCGTAATGTTTGTGGCCACTGTTTAATCTAGAACCATCGTTATTATAGTTTTGATCGGGATCTTCGTCGGTAGATGTTTCATTTTCCGTCGATGGCTATTAAAAAGAGATGAGAGATAGAGAAGGAATTGCTTTGTAAAAAGTAAATACAAGAACTATATCATTTGAAATGAGATCTAAAAGACAACTACTTCCTCATTGGCTTTTACCATTACTTTCGAGTTATGAAAAAAGTTTTACATAAATTAAAAAAAAGAACTCATGTAAGAACTATTCAATTTACATAACACATTTAAGTTAACATCTAATTTTTTTTTACAAACATTTTTATATTAAGAATGAATAATATTAAAGTAACTATAATTGTAGTTAAAATAAACTTTTTCGTATTCAAATTAATATTTCAACATTTTAAAAAGTAAAAAAAAAAATTTAACTTCCAAAGTTATTTCTATTTAACGCATACTCAAACTCCCTCATCAAGAAAACTCTGTTAAAATGTTTTATTTTAAGAAATAAATTCGACCCCTGGTAAACCGATTACATATTCATACTGCGCCAATTTCTGGAAGACACGAGAAAAATGAAGGCAAGACAAAGTTGATGTTTTGAACGAACAAAACTGCTTTGAGAGGAGCACGATTTCTGAACGCTGGTAACTACAACTTCGAGGTTGTGGAAGAGATTTCATTTACCTCGGTACCGCCATAAGCAGACTCAACAACATCAGTTTAGATCAGCGATCGGCACTCATAGCACTCAGGGGCCCAACACAATCGGCAATTTACAAGTACACTACACAAATGTCAACAAATCTCACAGCTAAGAACACAAAAAATACAATTATTTTATTCAGTAGTATGCTTACTTTCAACAGAGCAAGTATATGCCGCTTTGTTGAAGAAATAAAGTACACTCTAAACATTTGTTTATTGTAGGTAATTATTTTGTTTTTCGTTTTCATTTTCAATTAAAAATTTAAATTTTTTAGTTTCTTTAAATATATTAAATGAGGCAGAGTTACTTGTATGCATTAAAAAAATTATTATTATCATTACTATGAATTAATTTTATTTTTTATAATAGAGAAAACATAAACTATTTTAATTTAATGAATACGGATATTCTTTTAGCAATTCATTTATTAATATATTCATTCATTAATTTATCTAGAAAGATAAAAAGAATTTCTTACGGTGTAAAACACCAATACATTCATATTCCCACTTTTTGCCGACCACTGGTTTATATGCTACTTTGGTCTGGGCAATCAATTTAAAAAAATGCAATCTCTCGGCAGCCATAATGCTAATTTATACCCCCTGCATGGGTGCTTCCACAAGCATGAACATCTATTTTAAATTCGGCATAAGATTCAATTAATGTTATATTCAAGGTATAATATTTTGTCAATAAAGTAGAAAAAGAAGATGAATCTTATAAAAGTAAATGTGAATATTTAAAAATATTTTCAAATTTCATAAATGTTTGCAAACTTGAATTTAGTTTAGACTTCATTAAGCCAGGTTGCATTCACCCTTTAACATTTTAGACTAAACACAAAATCTTTAATCATTTCTGTCTGGGCATACGAAATGTTATTTTTAAGGAGATCTTACAAAAGTTTTACAATTATTATTCAGCTTATAATTTTTGCGATTAATTGAAAATTTTTAAACACTTTAAAGAATGTTCATTAAAACACATATCGCTCATTTACTTTAAGACTGTCATAACTTAAAAAAATAATCAATTTTTCAAAATATTACAAAACACTTTTGGTCGCCACTCAATGAAAAAAATATCTTGTAGATTGCGGTGTGACCCATAGTTCAACATCATTTCCTCAAAATTAAGTATTTTGACTTATGACAGTCTTGAAGTAAATGAGCGACATGTAAAATATTTTGGAATAAGGTAATGCAATTAAACACGTATGTATATATTTAGAACTTTGTAAGAAAAATATCTTATCTTATAAAATTAAATATAAATAAATTTGCAATTATTTCGTATTTTTAAAATAATCTTCAGAGCCCCTCCTTAAAAAAAAATTTCATTAAAAGTTTAATCACTAAAGTTAAGGTGAAATATATATTTTATATTAATGCTAACATTTTAAAACTTTCTTCCCCATTTAAATTACTTGCATCAAATCGTCCACTTGAACTTGATGATCCCTTTCTAAATGATTTTGTAAACGGGTTTCTGTAGTGTAACCTCGTGGACATTTATTACATTGAAATTGTTTTTCTTCTACTCGTTTATGTGTTTTTTTGTGACGCTGTAAAGATTTTTTACTTTTGTAGCTTTTAGGGCATATATCACATTCGAAAAGCTTTCCGCTTTTATGAACAATTTTGTGATAAACTAGTTCACGAACAGTAAAAAACTTCATATCACAATGCTGACAATTATGATTTTTTCCCATGTGTCTCTTTTTGTGTTCCATTAGATTTGAACTGCTTATGAAAGTTTTTTCGCATATTTCACATTTAAAAGGTCTTTCGCCAGTGTGAGCACGTGTGTGAACAACCATTTCATTTTTTGTAAAAAATTTCCTATCACAATATTCACACTTGTATTTTTTTCCAGCTTCTCCCTTGTGTCGCCTTTTGTGCTCCGCCAATAATGAATAAATTCTAAAACGGCTGTGACAAAAAACGCATTCATAAGGCATCTCGTTAGAATGTACAGCCATATGATTTGTAAGACCTTCTTCAGTATTAAAACTTTTGTGACACATTTTACATTTGTAAGATTTTTCGCTAGAATGAACACAACATATGTGACGTTGAAGATGTTGTTTAGTTTTATACGTTTTGGGACATATGTCACATTTGTAAGATTTTTCGCTGGAATGAACACAATATAAGTGACGTTGAAGATGTTGTTTAGTTTTATACGTTTTGGGACATATGTCACATTTGTAAGATCTTTCGCCAGAATGAAGACGTAAATGAATTCGAAGATTTCCATTACATTTGAAATTTCTGTGACATATTTCACATTCATAAGGTTTGTGGCCAGTATTTAATCTAGAACGATCATTGTTATATTCTTCATCGGATTTTTCGTTGTTAGATGTTTTTTTGTCGGTAGATGGCTATTAAAAGAGATGAGAGATAGAGAAGGAATTGCTTTGAAATTGAAGACTACTATTTTCTCATTAGCTTTTAGTTGAAATACACTACTTTCCAGTTTAGAAATGAATTCTACATAGACACACAGATCTCATATAATTATCACAAGTTTTATAACACATTAAAGTTAACATCTAATTTTTTTTACAAACATTTTTATATTAAAATAATATTTCAACATTTTAAATAATGTTGTCGCATATTAAAAATAATTAGAAACATAGTTAAATTGAAAAGAAAATAAACTTTGATTTCAAAGTTATTTCTATTTAACATAGACTGAACACCAAAATACGATTGAAGCCTTAAGTGCAAAGGAGAGAGGGGAACAACATTCACTCTGCAGAGTGGATTACTCTCCATAATGAGCATTTAGTTTTTGTTTTTTAATTTTTCGAATTAAAATTTGTATGAAATTTAAAAATCTTAAATTAAATGAATTTGGTTCATTGGGAAGAGTGGGGATGTTGCACAAGGCCAACCTTAACAACTTAATTGATCACATACCTAGATTTTATCAAAATAGACGTGTGAATGTTAATTAAGAGATGGAAAAACCGGATATCTTTCCCAGAAAAATAAACTGAAATCTTTCGGAATTAATTAATGATGGATTGCAAAAGTTTATGGACTGAGTGGAAACCGATGAAGAGTTGTAAAGATGAATTTCATGATCCCAATTATGAGGATAATCATATTGTTGAATAAGTTGAAGATAGTGAACTTTATCTACGTTACTCTGGGGAAACAGAATCGAGTAACATTTCGACTCAGGATGTCCAAACCACATTGTTCCACCAGGCGACTAAAATACAACTGATTTTCAACTTCAGTCTTTAATTTATTTGTTTTTTGGCAAATATAACTTTAGAAAAAAATGAACCAGCTGTTTTCATTACAATTAAGCTCTTGCCTGTTAGAGGGTTAACATCCATTTTAAGCAGCTCTATTGTGAATGATTTGAAAAATACAACAGAGATATTTTTTGCTTTATTTATAGCAGTTTTTACATTGTTTGCATTTGACAGTTTTGAAATCAAACCAAGTTTGCTTTGCTTTTTAATTTAACTGACTTTCTACTCATTTAAAAAAACTAAGCTAATGCCATAATTTTTGGATTAGTTGAAAATTTTTTAAAGACTTTAAAGGATTTTAAACGATTTCAAATAAAACACAAATATAAAATATTTTAGAATTAAACAATTTTATATTTTAACTTTGGTAAGTAAAATACCTCGTTTTATAAAATTAAATTAAAATAAATTTTCACCGATTTGGTATTTTTAAAATAAATCTGCTGAGTCGCTTTAAAAAAATAACTCATTAAAAGTTAAATCACTTATATATATTTCATCTTAATATTTAGATTTTAAAACTTTTTGTTACTTCCTTCCAAATGCGTCTTTTTATAAAATTAATAAATAGTGAGATCAGATTAATATTGAATATTCGTTTTTTTTTTTTTGAATTCCATTAAAGTTCGTTCACTTGGAATTGCTGATCTCTTTCTAAATGATATTGTTAATTGGTTTCTGTAAATCTCGTGGACATTTATCACATTGAAATGGGGTTTCATAGTTAACATTATGATGTTCTTCTTCATGAAGTTGTGATGGTTTTTTTCTACTCGTATGTGTGTTTTTTTGTGACGCTGAAAATATCTATTAGTCTTGTATCTTTTAACGCAGATATCACTTTTGAAAAGCTTTTCGCTAATATGAACATTTTGGTGAAAAACTAGATTAACAAAACGAACAAATTTCTTATCACAAAGCTGGAAATTATGATTTGTTTTCCTCTTCTCCCATGTGTGTCCTAATGTGGGCTGTTAGAACTGATTTATACATGAACGTTTTTTCGCATTTTTCACATTTATAAGGTCTTTCGCCAGTGTGAACACGTTCGTGAACAACCAAATCCCGTTTAACAAAAAACTTCTTATCACATCGTCCACACTTGTGCTTTTTTCCCGCCTCTCCCATGTGTCTCCTTTTGTGGGCATTTAGATTTGATTGTTTCATGAAAGCTTTATCGCATTTTTCACATTTATAAGATTTTTCGCCAGTGTGAACACGTTCGTGAACAACCAAAACACGTTTATCAAAAAACTTCATATCACATTGTCCACACTTGTGTTTCTTTCCAGCTTCTCCCATGTGTCTCTTTTTGTGATCAATTAGAGTTGAACTGCTCTTAAAAGCTTTATCGCATATTTCACATTTATAAGGTTTTTCGCCAGTGTGAACACGTTCGTGATCAACCAAATCCCGTTTAACAAAAAACTTCTTATCACATTGTCCACACTTGTGATTTCTTCCAGCTTCGCCCTTGTGTCGCTGTTTGTGTGCAAGCAGATTTTTCGCCGTTTGGAAAAACATGTGACATAAATCGCATTCAAACGGTCTCTCGTCAGAATGTACAGACATATGATTTTGAAGAACTTTTTTAGTTATAAAACTTTTGCGACATACTTCACATTTATAAGGTCTTTCGCCAGTGTGAACACGTTCGTGAACAACCAAATCCCGTTTAGTAAAAAACTTCTTATCACATCGTCCACACTTGTGATTTTTTCCAGCTTCTCCCTTATGTCGCTGTTTGTGTGCAAGCAGATTTTTTACAGTTCGGAAAAACTTGTGGCATAAATCACATTCAAACGGTCTCTCGTCAGAATGTACAGACATATGATTTTGAAGAATTCGTTTAGTTTTTAAACTTTTGTGACATATTTCACATTTGTGAGATTTGTGGTCAGTATTTAAATTAGTAGGATCATTGTTATAGTCTTGATTGGATTCTTTATTGTTAGATGTTTCCTTTTTCGTAGATGGCTATTTAAAGAGATGAGAGATAGAGAAGGAATTGATTTGTAAAAAGTAAATACAAGAACAATGTATCTCAAAGACAACTTCTTCTTCATTAGCTTTTCGGTGAAATACTTTCGAGTTCATCTAATTTTTTTTACAAACTTTTTTATATTAAGAATGAATATTTTTAACGTAAATAGAATTCTAGTTAAAATAAACTTTTTCGTATTCAAATTAATATTTTAACATTTTAATTAATGTGGTTGCATATTAAAAATAAGTAGAAACATACACTCACAATATTATTTCGTTAAAAACAATTTAAAATACATATTAAATTAATCGAAAATACAATCAAAAAGAGGACTACTGATTTTCCATTATATTTAACCCATTTGTTTGTTTATTTTTAATCATTGTTTAATAAACAACAAAAGTAAACACAAAAGAAAGTCGTTTAAAATAACCATCAAATTTTTACCGACAAAATGTTAGAAAAAACTATTTTTGTGGTTTGTTTTTCAAATTGAAAGTTTTTTTTTTTTTATTTGCATGTAATTACAAAACAGAGCACAACACATGCAGATGTATATATTTTTATTGGCTTTGTGTGTATGTATATTTGAATAATTTCTTGTTATTTTTATTGAAATAATTTTGTATATATACAAACTATTTTGGTAAAAAAAAACAAAAAGGAATTAAATGAATTTCTATTTTTTGAAGCAGAAAACATAAAATTGTACATTTAACTGAAAATAACAACTCCTACTGAATGTCTGTAAATTTTTATAGTTTGTTTTTTGAATAACTGATTCAAATAGTTAAAAAATATATTTCTATAAATTTCAATTGATTCTTTATTTAAAAACAAACTTTACGTATTACTTTTTAAATAAAATACAGTCGGTAACGGAATATATATTGTGAGTGTACTGATCATAAATATAATTATTACTGATCATAAATATGATTCTTATTGATCATAATTAGTCTTATTCAAAAAGTATATAATTCTCAAGAGTAGTTTTCTCTCTCACGAACTTTTTAGTACTCTCTTAGAACACGAACATAGTTTGGCGGCAACAAAGGTGAGTTTTGGTCGGCAACTTTTAGTAGTGTTTAGCGGTGCTGCCATATAACCAATTTTAACTATTTTTTTGCCGTTTTTTGGGATGCTAGAGATTTTTCAGATTATTTCATAACAAAAATATTTTTTTTTATTTTATTCATGTATTTTTTCAGATTTTTCATATAAAAATATAATATTTTTTCGATATACTATTTATTTTTACTAAAATTAGACATGTCTAATAAAGTAAAAAAATACAAAAAAAATTTGCAATTGTGTTAAAAAATAATTACGAATTCAAACAAAACATTGTGACATGAAAAGTATTAAAGTGTGTACACACATTGACCAACTATGTCTATTCATATTCATTATTTCCCATTTCTATGGTAAAAATATATAATAAAGAGAATAAATATGCTATTAATTGTTGCATCATATAACTTAAAAAATCTACAAAAAAATGCAATAATTTGAAAAAAAATTGTATTCATGAAAAAACTGGTAAACAGTTAAGAATCCCAAAAATTGGGATAAAAAATTACATTGTTTATGTGGCAGCACTGCATACAAAATGTTGCCGCTGAACTCTGTACCATGTTGAATTTCTGGTAGAGTGTGAAAAATACTCTATAGTAAATTATATACTTTTTGTCTTATTTGAGCTTTCATGTGCGCTGGTTGTGTAGTCGCTTGCTGCTTTTATTCAGGGTTGCCATTTATTACTTCGGCAAAGCTGAGTGCTTATTATGCCACCGCATTTATTTATTTTTTTGTTTTAAAACTTGTCCTTTTTATAATTATGAATTATATATGTATATATATATATATATATATAAAGCTTATGTTTGAATTCTTTTAAAAACTAGTTTAGTTTCAGATATTTCTTTTTTTTTTAAACTTAAAATATCATATCTGAAATTAATTTATTATATACGATTTGAAATACAGGTTTGTTTTTTTTTCAAATTTTATATAAATATTCCATACAAATTTAAGTAGATATAGACTTGCTAAGTAGTTATAAATATAGCTACTTAAAAATTAAGAATGTATAAAAATGCTGCCTAGTCATGGAATTTTTTGCTTTTCTCTTTTAAATGTAAACAAAAACATAAGTCTTAAAAATATTTGAATTTTTTGTGTTTTTAATTTGATAAAATATTAAAAACTACAAAAGCTAACAAATGAATTATGAAATTTTCAAATTGTATTTGTTGACAAAAAATAAAGAAAAGTCAGGTAAGTAGGGATAGTCGTTTTTTTACAAGTAGTTATAGATATAGATATAAAATTCGAAAAAAAAACTTTACATCAATACATCGGAGAAATTTACTCTGATTTGGTTTACAGAACAGTTTTTTTTTTTGTTTATTTTTGTAATAATAAAATTTTATAGAGAACTTTTCAAGCTTTTATTAAATGTTTATTTTACATTTACTGTTTGAGTACAAAATAGATAATATGAATGTATTGGTGATAATAATAATAATAAGATAATATGAATGTATTGGTGTTTTACACCACAAGAAATTATTTTATCTTTCTAGAAAAATGAATGAATGAATGAATAAATAAATGAATTAATCGATAAGAGAATATCCGTATTCATTGAATAAAAATAGTTTATGTTTTTGTTTTCTGTATTATAAAAAATAAAAATAATTCACAATAATGATAAATAATAATTTTTTGATTGCATACAAGGCACTCGCCTCATTTAATATATTTCAAGAAAATAAAATTATTCCTACCCAATGTTCCACATTTTTAATTTAAAATGCAAACGAAAAACAAAATAAATACAAAAATATAAAAAAACAACTATAATAAAAAAAAAATTTTTTTTTGAGTGTACTTTATTTCTTCAACAAAACGGCATATACTTGCTTTGTTGAAAGTTAGCACACTACTGAATGAAATAATTGTATTTTTTGTGCTCTTTACTGCGAGATTTGTTGACATACGTGTAGTGTACTTGTAAATTGCCGATTGTGTTCGGCGCCTGAGTGCTATGAGTGCCGATCACTGATTTAAACCCTTTTGGTATATAAATTTGGACTTTCAACATATTGGATCTTCCAGCAGGACAACGATCTGAAGCACACATCTCACATCGTACTGGAGTTGTTGCTTTATAATGTCTCAAAACACTTGCATTCTCCTCCTCAATCGCCGTAATAAAACCAATTGAAAAATTTATGGGATGAATTAGAACACAGTGTTCTAAAAAAAAAAAAATATCTAACAAGGAAGACCTTAAAACAGCTTTACTAGAGGAATGGAACAAAATATATGTCCAGACGAATACAAGCAGTGTCCAACTAAATATTATTTATTTTTTTTTAATTAATAGTAAATAAAACTATTAAACTAAGTACAATTTTTTAATTTTTTTTTACATTGCAGGCAATTTTTCGTTCATATCATAGTTTAAAGTAAAAGTTATATATAACCACACATATATAATGAAACCAATTTAAATAGTCAAAAAGAGTAGTTTCATTGAAATAACCATTTTTTTCTCAAGTGTACATCAAAATACGAGTTGAGCCCTAGTGTCATCGGCTCCGAATAACAATGTCATGCATTTTTCCCATATAAATTGACAATTAAAACGCGCCTAGCGTTGCAGATGTGCAACGGAGAGTGGAACAAATTCCACTCTGACGAATGAATTACTACATAATTGTGAATGAGCCTTTATTTTTATTTCTTCATCTTTAAGTTTTCGATTTAAAATTGTATAAAATTTTAAAGTATATAATTAAATAAATTTGGTTCATTTGAGAGGGTGAGGTTGTTGCCCAAAGCCAATCTTAACAACAGGGATTATACGCAAAAAAAATGAAATAAACCTTAGATTAATCTATTGTGAATTATTTGAAAAAATACATTACAGATATTTTTTGCTTTATTTCTAGAAGTTTTCCTTTCTCGTGTAACTTAACCTCACCAAACTACATAATTTCTTCAGAAAGTTTACAAGTTTACAGTTTTGAAATCAAACCAAATTTGGTTTCTTAATTGTTTAAATGACTTTTTACTAATATAAAATAAACTAAGCTAATGCCATAATTTCTGGATTAGTTGAAAATTTTTTAAAGACTTTAAAGGATTTTAAACGATTTCATATAAAACACAAATATAAAATATTTGGTATTAAACCAGTATATATTTTAACTTTGGTAAGTAAAATATCTCGTATTATAAAATTAAATCTTCATAAATTTGGTATTTTTAATTAAATCTTTAGAGTCCCTTAAAAAAATCATTAAAAGTTAAATCCCTAAAGTTAAGGTGAAATATATGTTTTATCTTAATGCTAACATTTTAAAACTTTTGGTTACTTCCTTGTAAATGCGTCTTTTTACGAAATTAATAAATAATGAGATCATTTCTTCCCCTTTTAAATTAATTCCATCAAAGTTCGTTCACTTGGACTTGATGATCTTTTTCTAAATGATTTTGTAAATTGGTTTCTGTAGTGTTACCTCGTGGACATTTATCACATTGGAATGGTTTTTCTTTCCCAAGTATTATATTATTAACATTATGGTGCTCTTCTTCATGAAGTTGTAATGGTTTTTTTTCTTCTCGTATATGTGTTTTTTTGTGACGCTGTAAATATCTATCACTCTTGTATTTTTTAAGGCAGATATCACACTTGAAAAGCTTTTCGCTAATATGAACATTTTGGTGAGAAACTAGTTCACGAACAGTAAAAAATTTCTTATCACAATGCTGACAATTATGATTTTTGCCCGCTTCTCCCATGTGTGTCCTATCGTGCTTAACTAGATTTGAACTGGTCTTAAAAGATTTTTCGCATTTATCACATTTATAAGGTCTTTCGCCAGTGTGAACACGTGTATGAATAACAATTTCAGTTTTAGTAAAAAATTTCCTAACACAATATTCACACTTGTATGTTTTTCCAGCTTCGCCCTTGTGTCGCTCTTTGTGTAACGCCAATAATGAATGAATTATAAAACGTCTCTGACATAAATCACATTCATAAGGTCTCTCGTTAGAATGTACAGACATATGGTATTGAAGACTTCGTTTAGTTGTGAAACTTTTGTGACATATTTCACATTTGTAAGGTTTTTCGCCAGAATGAAAACGTACATGACGTTGAAAATTTCCTTTATATTTGAAATTTTTGTGACATATTTCACATTCATAAGGTTTGTGGTCAGAATTTAAATCAGAAGGATCATTGTTATAATTTTGATCGGATTCTTCATTGTTAGATGTTTCTTTGTCTCTAGATGGCTATTAAAAAGAGATAAGATGGAGAAGGAATTGCTTTAAAATTGAAGACTACTATTTTCTCATTAGATTTTAGTTGTCATACCACTACTTTCCAGTTAAGAAATGAAGTTTACATAAACTCTACATAGACAAAAAGAAATCTTCTAGTTATAACAATTTTTTAAACACATTTAAGTTAACATCATATTTTTTTTACAAACATTTTTATATTAACAATAAATATAACTAAAGCAAATATAATTCTAGTTAAAATAAACTTTTTCGTATTTAAATTAATATTGTATATCAATATTTTAAAAAATGTTTTCGCATATTAAAAATAAGTAGAAACATAGTTAAATTGAAAAGAAAATAAACTTTGATTTCAAAGTTGTTTCTTTTTAACATAGAGGGAACACCAAAATACGAGTGAAGCCTTAAGTGCAAAGGAGAGGGGATCAGAATTAACTCTGCAGAATGGATTACTCTCCATAATTGTGAATGAGCATTTATATATTGTTTTTTCCAGTTTTTGAATTAAAATTTGTATAAAATTTGAATATCAAGGCTAAACCAAACAACAGAGATTCTACGCAAAAAAATATAATTGATCACATACCTAGATCAACGTGTAACCATTGGTTATAACTTCCATTGTAAGCAGCTCTATTGTGAATGATTTGAAAAATACATAATTTTTTCAGAATGTTTACAATTCACAGTTTTGAAATCAAACAAAGTTTGCTTTCTTTTAAATTTAACTGACTTTTAACTCATTTAAAATAAACTAAGCTAATGCCATAATTTTTGGATTAGTTGAAATTTTTTTTAAAGATTTTAAACGATTTCATATATATTTTAACTTTGGTAAGTAAAATATCTCGTCTTATAAAATTTAACCTAAACAAATTTTCACTGATTTGGTATTTTTTAAATAAATCTGCTGAGTCCCTTTAAAAAAAAACTCATTAAAAGTTAAATCACTAAAGTTCAGGTGAAATATATATTTAATCTAAATGTTAGCATTTTAGTCTTTTTACAAAAATAATAAATAATAAGCGCAGATTAATTTTGAATCTTCGTTTTTTTATTTAATTTCTTCCCCTTTTAAATTACTTGTATCAGGGTTCGTTTACTTGGACTTGATGATATTTTTTTTAAATGATTTTGTAAATAGGTTTCTGTAGTGTAACCTCGTGGAAATTTATCACATTGAAATAGATTTTCTTCTACTCGTATATGTGTTTTTTTGTGACGCTGTAAATATCCATCAGTCTTGTATCTTTTAACGCAGACATCACTTTCGAAAAGCTTTTCGCTAATGTTAACATTTTGGTGATAAACTAGTTCACGAACAGTAACAAATTTTTAATAACAATACTGACAATTATGATTTTTTTCCCGCTTCTCCCATGTGTGTCCTGTTATGGGCAGTTAGAACTGACTTATGTGTGAAAGTTTTTTCGCATTTTTCACATTTATAAGGTCTTTCGCCAGTGTGAACACGTTCGTGAACAACCAAATCCCGTTTAGAAAAAAACTTCTTATCACATCGTCCACACTTGTGATTTTTTCCCGCTTCTCCCTGGTGTCGCTTTTTGTGTGCCGCCATAACCGTTTTAGTTCCAAAACGCTTTTGACATAAATCACATTCATACGGTTTCGCATCAGAATGTACAGCCATATGCTTTCTAATAAATTCTTTACTTTTGAAATTTTTGCCACATTTTTCACATTTAAAAGGTTTTTCGCCAGTGTGATCGCGTGTATGAACAACCATTTCATATTTAGTAAAAAATTTCCTATCACAATATTCACACTTGTGTTTTTTTCCAGCTTCTCCCTTGTGGCGCTCTTTGTGATCAATCAGATATCTTTCAGCTTGGAAATGCATGTGACATAAATCACATTCATACTGTTTATCGTCAGAATGTACAGCCGCCATATGAAATTTAAGGCCTTCTTTAGATTTGAAACTTTTGTTACATATTTCACATTTGTAAGGTTTTTCGCCAGAATGAACAAGAAAATGACGTTGAAGACGTTGTTTAGTTTTAAATGTTTTGGGACATATATCACACTCATGAGGTGTCTCGCCAGAATGTACAGCCATATGAACTTTAAGGCCTATTTTAGTTTTGAAACTTTTGTTACATATTTCACATTTGTAAGGTTTTTCGCCAGTGTGATCGCGTGTATGAACAACCATTTCATATTTAGTAAAAAATTTCCTATCACAATATTCACACTTGTGTTTTTTTCCAGCTTCTCCCTTGTGGCGCTCTTTGTGATCCATCAGATATCTTTCAGCTCGGAAATGCATGTGACATAAATCACATTCATACTGTTTATTGTCAGAATGTACAGCCATATGAACTTTAAGGCCTTCTTTAGTTTTGAAACTTTTGTTACATATTTCACATTTGTAAGGATTTTCGCCAGAATGAACAAGTAAATGACGTTGAAGACGTTGTTTAGTTTTAAATGTTTTGGGACATATGTCACATTCGTAATGTTTGTGGCCACTGTTTAATCTAGAACCATCGTTATTATAGTTTTGATCGGGATCTTCGTCGGTAGATGTTTCTTTTTCCGTCGATGGCTATTCAAAGAGATGAGATAGAGAAGGAATTGCTTTGTAAAAAGTAAATACAAGAAGTGCTGTCATTTAAAATGAGATCTCAAAGACTACTAATCAGCTTTTAGTTGTAATACCACTACTTTCGATTTAAAAAATACGTTTTACATTAATTCTACAACGACAAAAAGAACTCATCTAGCATTTATTTATAAATTCATCATTATTTAGAGTAAAATTCTGTTTTTTTTAAATGAATGATATTTGGAAAAAAAAAACTTAGCAAAACGCAAAGAAATTTAACAAAATTAGTTATAAATTCATGACAAAGATAATAGGTGTGTTCGACGTACGTTACCGCGCGTGCCCGCGGGACCCCAATCTTACCAGAAAGCGTTTCTTGTAACAAAAATTGGGTAAATGAGAGTGTTCATGAGAGAGTAATTGCGTTTCTCATTTTACAAGAACTTACCCGTACTTTTTGTTTGGGTAAAATGGTAAAATTGTCAAATCATCAGCTGTTGCTAATAAATTAGCTGTTTGACATTTTTGAAAAAATTAAAGTTAAAAAAAAATTTACTATAAAGAACTTTTCCTTCTTAATAATGAAAAATACATTTGAAAATGTAAATAGATCTTTGCCATTTCAAATATATTTATTATTTAAGTTGTTTTTTAATATGAATAAATTTGATGTTTATTTTTGGGTATGAAATGTGGTTTTGAGCGTTTGCTGTATTTTGAGCGTTTGCAGTATTTTGGGCATTTTTATGGTTTTGTGAGAGAATTTTTTGCTTACTCTCTTACCAGACTTTACCCAAAATTACCTCGTACAGACCTAAGGTGTGGTTCTGAGAAATTTCAAAAATTGCTTAAAAAAAATGTAGTTCTTCTAGGTAAACTTTTCCGGGTGCTAAAAACACAATGTAATCTTAATTGCTATCGCTGAATAAAATCCCAGCGCAGTTGTTGTAGCGAAATATTTCGAAAAATCAAAACAAGTCAGTATTCATCTTGGGGACCGATTCTGAATGTGTGAAGCTGTGAAGTGATAAAAATGTTCGTAAAGAATCCGATTCTTGATTTAATTTTTGCGAAAACTATTTCTCAAAATTTCATCATACGAGTTTCTTTTTTTTTCTTCACCAAGTCCATCGTTAGCCGCTACTTTTTCCCCATCTTTTTGGTAGCATATGCATTCCGCGACAAAATAACTGCTCCGGTTTAAATGAATGAATCAAGACGATTTCTGATACCCTGTTTTGAATTGAAGCGTATTCTAGTAAGGGCGTCCTGCATCGATCGAAACAAATGGTAGACAGAAGAGGCAAGGTCTGGGCTATAAGCCGGGTGAGCCAAAACTTCCCATCCACTGTTTTCCAAATGGTTTTTGACCGGTCTTGCAACATGTCATGATGGAAGATTATGATGGCCTCCTGTCTGGTCGAACATTCTGGTCGATTTTCGTTGATTGCTCTCTTCAAACGCATTAATTGTGTTCGGTACAGGTCCCCTGTGATTGTCTGACCCGATTTCAACAGATCATAATACAAAACACCCTTCTGATCCCACCAAATATAGAGCATTAATTTGGCGCCATGAATATTCGGCTTCGGCATTGATTTGGCTGGTTGGCCGGACTTTACATATGGCTTCTTTTTGCGCTTGGGCTTATCGTACCAATGTATCCATTTTTTCATCACCAGTAACAATACGATGCAAAAATTACTTCTTTTTGTAGCGTTCAAGCAGCATTTCCGACATGCAAAATCGCCTTTCAACATCTCTCGGCTTCAATTCATATGGTACCCAATTTCCTTGCTTTTGAATGAATCCCAATGATTTTAAATGTAGGGAAATGGCTTGTTGTGGGACTCTCAATGATAATGCAAGTTCTTCTTGCGTTTGACAACAATCTTCGTCAAGTAATGCTTTCAATTCCTCATCTTCAAACTTTTTCGGCTGACCAGGCCTCTCCTTGTCTTCTGTGTCGAAAGCACCACTTTTGAAACGCGCAAACCATCGTTCACAAGTTTTTTTGAGTTGGTGCATGTTCCGTTGAGTTGGTGCATGCAGCCGTTTTCGTTTTTTCAACATTATTGTAGTGATTGAAAAAAATGTGTGTTTACACTTTGACGTCTATCGAATACTGAATTATAATGACAGATGTTTACCCTCCAAAATATCATATTTGTTATTATTGACACAAACCATATGTGATAGTTATGCCATCTGTTGTCCAAATTGACATTATTAACTTGTACACCCAATAATTTAATTGCAAAATGTTTAATTATCAAAAGAATTGGAGTATGTATAAATACAATAATTACATTTTTAATTATAAAAACAAAAAACGCTCAAATCGCATTCGAAAATGCCATGTGTGCAACATTACAAAAAAGAAATTAAAAATTAAAACCAAACAAAACAAGAATTGCCTCCTGTTTCCCTGCCAGAAGCAAAAACGCATATCAATGTTTATTTTTTAATGAAAAAAAAACATAATTAAAACATAATTAGTTTTTAAATAAAATGTTGCTTTAAAACTCACTGAACGAGTGGAATGAAATAATTTTTTTTGTTTGTAACGAGAATGGAAATCGCTCAAAAAGAAAACGATGAAGTGAAAAATAACTATGTAGTGAAAAATAATTATGAAGTGAAAAATAATTATGAATCGAAAAATAACTATGAAGTAAAAAATAACTATGAAGTGAAAAATAACTCTTAAAGTGAAAAATAACTATGAAGTGAAAAATAACTATGAAGTGAAAAATAACTATGAAGTGAAAAATAACTCTGAAGTGAAAAATAACTATGAAGTAAAAAATAACTATGAAGTGAAAAATAACTCTAAAGTGAAAAATAACTATGAAGTGAAAAATAACTATGAAGTGAAAAATAACTGTGAAGTAAAAACTAACTATGAAGTGAAAAATAACTATGAAGTGAAAACTAACTATGAAGTGAAAAATGACTATGAAGTGAAAAATAACTATGAAGTGAAAAATAACTGTGAAGTAAAAACTAACTATGAAGTGAAAAATAACTATAAAGTGAAAAATAACTATGTAGTGAAAATGATAAATTATTTATCAATCCCCAAATCAACTTTATTCGGAATTGGCCCCCTGAAAACGTTCGCAATGTTTTGAGAGCAAACAATTTCCCTAGGAAAAAAAAAACCATTAATAGGCCAAGTGAATATGGAAATATGACTTCAGTTCGCAAAACTGCCCAAAAATGACGATTTCATCTAGCGAAAAAACGTTTATGTTTTAGTGAGGAGTCCAAGTGCAATATATTTAAACACAATAGTGGGAAATAGAGTATGGCGGAAACTTAACAAACCGATTGATATTCAGAATTTATTACCAACAGTAAAACATGGAGGCGGATCTATTGTGGTATGTGGGGGGTGCATGTCAGCTGCTGGAGTGGGAAACCTAGTCTTAATTAAGACCACAATGGATTGTCATTTTTATTTAAACCCTTTTGGTATAGAAATTGGGACTTTCAACCTATCGGATCTTCCAGCAGGACAACGATCCGAAGCACACATCTCACATCGTACTGGAGTGGTTGCTTTATAATGTCTCAAAACACTTGCATTCTCCTCCTCAATCGCCGTAATAAAACCAATAGAAAAATCTATGGGATGAATTAGAACAGAGTGGTCAAAAAAATAAAATATCTAACAAGGAAGATCTTAAAAGAGCTTTACTAGAGGAATGGAACAAAATATATGTCCAGACGAATACAAGCAGTGTCCAACTAAATATTATTTATTTTTTTTTTAATAAATAGTAAGTAAAACTATGTAAAATTTTTAAATTTTTTTTTACATTGCAGGCAATTTTTCGTTCATATCATAGTTTAAAGTAAAAGTTATATATAACCATACATATATAATGAAACCAATTTAAATAGTCAAAAAGAGTAGTTTCATTGAAATAACCATTTTTTTCTCAAGTGTATACTGAACATCAAAATACGAGTTGAGCCCTAGTGTCATCGGCTCCGAATAACAATTTCATGCATTTTCCCATACAAATTGACAATTAAAACGCGCCTAGCGTTGCAGTTGTGCAACGGAGAGTGGAACAAATTCCACTATGACGAATGAATTACTACATAATTGTGAATGAGCCTTTATTTTTATTTCTTCATCTTTAAGTTTTCGATTTAAAAATTGTATAAAATTTGAAAGTATATAATTAAATAAATTTGGTTCATTTGAGAGGGTGAGGTTGTTGCCCAAAGCCAATCTGAACAACAGGGATTATACGCAAAAAAAAAATGAAGTAAACCTAAGATTAATCTATTGTGAATTATTTGAAAAAATACATTACAGATATTTTTTGCTTTATTTCTAGAAGTTTTCCTTTCTCGTGTAACTAAACCTCACCAAACTACATAATTTCTTCAGAAAGTTTACAAGTTTACAGTTTTGAAATCAAACCAAATTTGCTTTCTTGTTAATTAAAATGACTTTTTACTAATTTAAAATAAACTAAGCTAATGCCATAATTTTTAGATTAGTTAAAAATTTTTTAAAGACTTTAAAGGATTTTAAACGATTTCATATAAAACACAAATATAAAATATTTGGTATTAAACCAGTATATATTTTAACTTTGGTAAGTAAAATATCTCGTATTATAAAATTAAATCTTCATAAATTTGGTATTTTTAATTAAATCTTTAGAGTCCCTTAAAAAAATCATTTAAAGTTAAATCCCTAAAGTTAAGGTGAAATATATGTTTTATCTTAATGCTAACATTTTAAAACTTTTGGTTACTTCCTTGCAAATGCGTCTTTTTACGAAATTAATAAATAATGAGATCAGATTGATTTTGAATCTTCGTTATTTTTTTCATTTCTTCCCCTTTTAAATTAATTCCATCAAAGTTCGTTCACTTGGACTTGATGATGTTTTTCTAAATGATTTTGTAAATTGGTTTCTGTAGTGTAACCTCGTGGACATTTATCACATTGGAATGGTTTTTCTTTCCCAAGTATTATATTATTAACATTATGATGCTCTTCTTCATGAAGTTGTAATGGTTTTTCTTCTACTCGTGTATGTGTTTTTTTGTGACGCTGTAAATATCTATCACTCTTGTATTTTTTAAGGCAGATATCACACTTGAAAAGCTTTTCGCTAATATGAACATTTTGGTGAGAAACTAGTTCACGAACAGTAAAAAATTTCTTATCACAATGCTGACAATTATGATTTTTGCCCGCTTCTCCCATGTGTGTCCTATCGTGCTTAACTAGATTTGAACTGGTCTTAAAAGATTTTTCGCATTTATCACATTTATAAGGTCTTTCGCCAGTGTGAACACGTGTATGAATAACAATTTCAGTTTTAGTAAAAAATTTCCTAACACAATATTCACACTTGTATGTTTTTCCAGCTTCGCCCTTGTGTCGCTCTTTGTGTAACGCCAATAATGAATGAATTATAAAACGTCTCTGACATAAATCACATTCATAAGGTCTCTCGTTAGAATGTACAGACATATGGTATTGAAGACTTCGTTTAGTTGTGAAACTTTTGTGACATATTTCACATTTGTAAGGTTTTTCGCCAGAATGAACACGTAAATGACATTGAAAATTTCCTTTATATTTGAAATTTTTGTGACATATTTCACATTCATAAGGTTTGTGGTCAGTATTTAAATCAGAAGGATCATAGTTATAGTCTTGATCAGATTCTTCATTGTTAGATGTTTCTTTGTCTCTAGATGGCTATTAAAAAGAGATAAGATGGAGAAGGAATTGCTTTAAAATTGAAGACTACTATTTTCTCATTAGATTTTAGTTGTCATACCACTACTTTCCAGTTAAGAAATGAAGTTTACATAAACTCTACATAGACAAAAAGAAATCTTCTAGTTATCACAATTTTTTAAACACATTTAAGTTAACATCTAATTTTTTTACAAACATTTTTATATTAACAATAAATATAACTAAAGCAAATATAATTCTAGTTAAAATAAACTTTTTCGTATTTAAATTAATATTGTATATCAATATTTTAAAAAATGTTTTCGCATATTAAAAATAAGTAGAAACATAGTTAAATTGAAAAGAAAATAAACTTTGATTTCAAAGTTGTTTCTTTTTAACATAGAGGGAACACCAAAATACGAGTGAAGCCTTAAGTGCAAAGGAGAGGGGATCAGAATTAACTCTGCAGAATGGATTACTCTCCATAATTGTGAATGAGCATTTATATATTGTTTTTTCCAGTTTTTGATTTAAAATTTGTATAAAATTTGAATATCAAGGCTAAACCAAACAACAGAGATTCTACGCAAAAAAATATAATTGATCACATACCTAGATCAACGTGTAACCATTGGTTATAACTTCCATTGTAAGCAGCTCTATTGTGAATGATTTGAAAAATACATAATTTTTTCAGAATGTTTACAATTCACAGTTTTGAAATCAAACAAAGTTTGCTTTCTTTTAAATTTAACTGACTTTTAACTCATTTAAAATAAACTAAGCTAATGCCATAATTTTTGGATTAGTTGAAATTTTTTTTAAAGATTTTAAACGATTTCATATATATTTTAACTTTGGTAAGTAAAATATCTCGTCTTATAAAATTTAACCTAAACAAATTTTCACTGATTTGGTATTTTTTAAATAAATCTGCTGAGTCCCTTTAAAAAAAAACTCATTAAAAGTTAAATCACTAAAGTTCAGGTGAAATATATATTTAATCTAAATGTTAGCATTTTAGTCATTTTACAAAAATAATAAATAATAAGCTCAGATTAATTTTGAATCTTCGTTTTTTTATTTAATTTCCTCCCCTTTTAAATTACTTGTATCAGGGTTCGTTTACTTGGACTTGATGATCTTTTTTTAAATGATTTTGTAAATAGGTTTCTGTAGTGTAACCTCGTGGAAATTTATCACATTGAAATAGATTTTGTTCTACTCGTATATGTGTTTTTTGTGACGCTGTAAATATCCATCAGTCTTGTATCTTTTAACGCAGATATCACTTTCGAAAAGCTTTTCGCTAATGTTAACATTTTGGTGATAAACTAGTTCACGAACAGTAAAAAACGTTTAATAACAATACTGACAATTATGATTTTTTTCCCGCTTCTCCCATGTGTGTCCTGTTATGGGCAGTTAGAACTGACTTATGTGTGAAAGTTTTTTCGCATTTTTCACATTTATAAGGTCTTTCGCCAGTGTGAACACGTTCGTGAACAACCAAATCCCGTTTAGAAAAAAACTTCTTATCACATCGTCCACACTTGTGATTTTTTCCCGCTTCTCCCTGGTGTCGCTTTTTGTGTGCCGCCATAACCTTTTTAGTTCCAAAACGCTTTTGACATAAATCACATTCATACGGTTTCGCATCAGAATGTACAGCCATATGCTTTCTAATAAATTCTTTACTTTTGAAATTTTTGCCACATTTTTCACATTTAAAAGGTTTTTCGCCAGTGTGATCGCGTGTATGAACAACCATTTCATATTTACGAAAAAATTTCCTATCACAATATTCACACTTGTGTTTTTTTCCAGCTTCTCCCTTGTGGCGCTCTTTGTGATCCATCAGATATCTTTCAGCTCGGAAATGCATGTGACATAAATCACACTCATACGGTTTATCGTCAGAATGTACAGTCATATGATTTTTAAGAACGTCTTTAGTTTTGAAATTTTTGCGACAAACTTCACATTTAAAAGGCCTTTCGCCCGTGTGCACACGTGTATGATAAACCACTTCATGTCTACTAAAAAATTTCTTATTACAATATTCACACTTGTGATTTTTTCCAGCTTCTCCTTTGTGCCGCTTTTTGTGTGCCGCTATAAACGATTGAGTTTTAAAACGCTTTTGACATATATCACACTCATGAGGTGTCTCGCCAGAATGTACAGCCATATGAACTTTAAGGCCTTCTTTAGTTTTGAAACTTTTGTTACATATTTCACATTTGTAAGGTTTTTCGCCAGAATGAACAAGTAAATGACGTTGAAGACGTTGTTTAGTTTTAAATGTTTTGGGACATATGTCACATTCGTAACGTTTGTGTCCAGTGTTTAATCTAGAACGATCATTATTATAGTTTTGATCGGGATCTTCATTGGTAGATGTTTCTTTGTCTGTAGATGGCTATTCAAAGAGATGAGAGATAGAGAAGGAATTGCTTTGTAAAAAGTAAATACAAGAACTATGTATATCATTTGAAATGAGATCTCAAAGATTACTACTTCCTCAGTAGCTTTAGTGGAAAAACTTTCGAGTTAAGAAGGAAATTTTACATAAATTTAAAAAAGAACTCATGTGATAACTACAATTTTTATAACACATATAAGTTAAAATCTAATTTTTTTTACAAACATTTTTATATTAAGAATTAATAATATTAAAGTAAATAGAATGCTAGTTAAAATAAACTTTTTCGTATTTAAATTAATATTTCAACATTTTAAATAATGTTGTCGCAAATTAAAAATCATATATATAGAGTAAAAAAAGAAAATAAAATTTGTTTCTGGGCAAATTTATTTATATTTATCATATACTGAACACTAAACTACGAGTTAAGTCTTAACTCCCCCCCCCCCCCCCCCCCTCCCTAAGTCTACATTAGATACAAAAATCTAAGCAAATAAGTAGAACTCGTATGCAGAATAACGGCACAAAATTTGCTAATTGCTGAGCTTACGTTAGAAGTGGAGGGAACACTTATTTATGTTGATATATTTTGAAAAATTTCAAGGAAGTGGGTTCTTCTATGATTACTTTTAAATGCACTTGCCAAGTGAAAAAATATAACAATATTTTTCTATTTTTTCCCTTATAGTTTGCCAAAATTAAATTAATTCTTTTAAATTTAATAATACTTTTGTTATTTCTCTTTCATATTTCGAATTTTTCTTTATTTTTGGCGTCTTTTTTTATAATTGTCAAAGGAAAATGACAGTTAGTTAGACGTTTTATCTTAGCAACAATTGCTAACGAATTAGTGCTGGAGAATAATTGCGACATATTTTGCCGCAATTTATGTCAACATATTTACCCTTATTCTTATCACTTTATCTCAACGTCAACACCAATTTGGTATTCCCTAACAGTCTTACGACGATTTTGAGGCCTATCCAATATTTGCGTTAGCTGATTTATTTTGTATACAATTTTTCTTATAAAATTTTTGTTTGGAAAAAATAAATACAGTGTACCGCAAAAGTCATGGTACCCCTGTCAAAATAAAAAAATCTCCCCAAATTTTTTAAAAATTACGTAACTGTAAGTGTCACAGTTTCACTTATTTTTATTTTGTGTATTCACGTGTAAACTGCCGCAAATCCAAAAAATATTTCACTTGTTAAACTTAAAAATAATAAAAAATTGTAGACCAATATAACTCCATATTTAAGCGCAGCATAAGTCATGGTACCCCTAGTCAAAACTGTCTTATATATGAAATTTAAATTTTATTGCAAAACTGTTGGCATCCCTTAGACTTTCCGAATTTCCAAGAAGCATTCCTTTACGACAAGAAGTGAAGTCAAGTAATTTTTTTAAAATGTCGAAAAGAAAAGAATTAATAGTTACGAAACGGGTAAATCATACACCGTAACTTAAAATTACAAATATAAACAAATCAACAGCGCAAAGAATTGTAAATCTTTTTCAAAGATGAAAAGGAATTAAAAATAAGACACGAATAGGCCGCCAACTAAAGCTCAATAATTAATATGGACGAAAAATTTAAGCCATTATTAAAAAAATACCTAATATATCTTCAGAGTTGAAGGAATCATTGGGGAAGCTGTGCTGTTTCTGCAGACACGATACGTGGGGGGGTGCATTCTGTAGACCGGTTACAATGCTCGTACTGCTCGCAAGAAACTGAACTTTAGCGTAACAAATAGAAAAAAGCTTATGGATTCGCAACGGAATATAAAATTAAAGCAAACGACTCTTGGGAAAAAGTAATTTTCTCGGACAAAGCAAAATTAAACATTTTTTGGATGGAACGGACGTGAATTAGTGTGGCGCAAAAAGTGCAACGAGCTAAATACAAAGAATATTATAAAAACTTTGAAGTATGGAGTGAGTGGTGTAATGGTATGGGTTTGCATGTCAGCAGCCAGTGTTACGAGTTTAGTGATCATTGAGAAGACAATGGACTAAACATAAACATTCTGATAGAAAATCTTAATCAGAATTCTGAAAACTGAATATTCAAAATATGTATTATATTGAACGAACAATGATCCTAAGCATTCACCAGCTGTCGTAAATATGTGGATAGCAAATAACACACCACATTGCTAATAAAAAATCCCCTCCTCAAAGTCCCGATTTTAATCCTATTGATCACTTGTGGGATGGTTTAGAAAAACGCATACGAAATCACACTATTTCTAGTAAAGCCCAGCTAAAAAAAATACTTTTAACTGAATGGGGTCAAATATACGAAAACTACACAAAAAAGTTTGCGCCCTCAATGCCGACATGATTGATTGAAGTTCTACGACTTAAGGCTTATCCTACGAATTATCAAGTAAAGCAATCCAGTTTAAAAATATCAAAATTTTAATAAAATTTAGTTATTTTTTTCATCTAACTGTTACTTTCCTTTTCTTTTTTTCAGTAAACTCGCCATTTTTATCATGGTAAAGTACACGAACGAACAACGTATGCAAATTATAAAAATGTACTACCGAAATTCGGAATAGGTGACCTCAACTTTAAGAGCGTTAACTCCAATTTTCGGTTGTTATTTTCGCCCTAGTAGACAAGCAATAACAAGTTTAGTGCAAAAATGTGAGTCTACATATTCATTGTGTGATGCTGCCGTGCCAGTGAGACAACGGGTTGGTCGCTGCCGTTCAGGTGTCAGTAGCAAAAGATCCAAATCAGTCGATTCTCAAGAGCTGGGCATCGCCAAGACCACTTTATGGCGAATTTTACGTAAAGATATTGGTTTACACCCACACAAGATCAAGCTGACTCAAGAATTGAAGCCGGTGGACCATTTGACGCGACGTACGTTCTCCGATTGGGCTCTGGAGAAGATGCGCCAAGATGATGAATTTCATCGCAAAATCATCTTCAGTGACGAAGCTAATTTTTGACTGAATGGGTTCGTCAATAAGCAAACTATGCGTTATTGATTTGGTGAAAATTCACATGTGCTTTATGCCGGCAGCTTCATTGGGCCATATTTTTTCGTCCACAATAACGATCGTCACGTTACTGTGAATGGCGATCGTTATCGCGCCATGATTATCGATTATTTTTGACCCGAATTGGAAAACATTGACTTGGGCGATATGTGGTTGCAACAGGACGGTGCACAAGCCACATAGCACACGTTACAATCGATTTATTAAAGAGTAAGTTTGGTGAGCGTGCTATCTCAAGAAATGGACTTTTTTCTTTGTGGCTACGTCAAATCCGTCGTCTATGCCAACAAGCCGATGACGTTGGAAGAACATAGAGCCAACGTTGAACGCGAAATAGCGGCCGTTACGGCCGAAATGTGTGACCGAGTCATCGAAAATTGGGTCCAACGAATCGACCGCTGCCGATGTGCCCACGGTGGCCATATGAACGAAGTCTACTTCCATTCGTAAATGTTTTTATTGTATTTCAAGTCGATCATAAAGTTTGGGAAATATCTCAAATGGTTTAGAGTTTTATTTAAAAAAAAGTTGTCAGGTCCTTATTGGAAAACCCTTTATGAATATACGTATTAAAATATAATGTTTTTTCTTCTCTATTATAATTCTGAATCGAATAATGAAGAAATTATTGAAATAATTTATCAGCAGATATCTAACATCTTTAAATTATCGGATGAAAACTAAGTGTTAAAGTCCTCTATTTGCAAGAAATGCATTTTATTATTTCTTTTAAAGGTTTGGAAAGCTATTTTTGGCTGAACAGAGCGGCATTTAGGTATGTGCTGGGGACAGATCAACGTTTGTTCCGAACACCATCAAATTGGCAGCAACGTTATGCTTTTTAGCCCAGCGATTGTATCAGAATTTTGTAAATTTTTTCTTTGTTTATTCATAAATATTTTACATCAACATAGATTTGTGATCACAAAATGAGAATACGGTTTTTAGATGGGCGATACGCAGGTTCTTGTCATGATTCATTAATCTGGAACGTTAGTCATGCAAAGGGAGTATTACAAGAACAATATAAATGCTGGTGGCCATAATACCGGGCTGCCACTTTGGAAACACTTTCCTATTGTTTCTTAAAATTATTTTTTTTTTGTTTGCAATTCTTCCACCAATATTTTGAATGGGTTTGAGTTAATTAAAAGTGATTTTAGTTTAAATTAATATTTAAACATTTGTATTTATACAAAACGTTTAATCATTTATGTCTGGGTAAACGAAATGTTATTTTTAAAAACAATTTAAAAAAGTTTTACAATTAATATCCCCCATACAGGGAATTAGTGTATTCCACATAAATCCAGTTTAAATAATCTTATGCTATGATTTTTCGATTCAAATTTGTGTAAAAATTTTCAAACACTTTAAAGGATTTTAAACGATTTCAAATAAAACACAAATATTAAATATTTGGAATTAAACAATTATATATTTAGAACTTTGTAAGTAAAATATCTCGTCTTATAAAATTAAATCTTAATAAATTTTTACCGATTTGGTATTTTAAATTAAATCTGCTGAGTCCCTCATCAATAAAAGTTAAATCCCTAAAGTTAAGTTGAAATATATATTTAATCTAAATGTTAACATTTTAATATTTTTTGTTACTTCCTTTCAAATGCGTCTTTTGAAGAAAATAATAAATAATGAGATCAGATTAATATTGAATCATCGTTTTTTGTTTTTCTTTAATTTCTTCCCCTTTTAAATTAATTCCATCAAAGTTCGTTCACTTGGACTTGATGATCTTTTTCTAAATGATTTTGTAAATTGGTTTCTGTAGTGTAACCTCGTGGACATTTATCACATTGGAATGGTTTTTCTTTCCCAAGTATTATATTCTTAACATTATGATGCTCTTCTTCATGAAGTTGTAATGGTTTTTCTTCTACTCGTGTATGTGTTTTTTTGTGACGCTGTAAATATCTATCACTCTTGTATTTTTTAAGGCAGATATCACACTTGAAAAGTTTTTCGCTAATATGAACATTTTGGTGAGAAACTAGTTGACGAACAGTAAAAAATTTCTTATCACAATGCTGACAATTATGATTTTTTTCCGCTTCTCCCATGTGTGTCCTGTTGTGATCAAATAGATTTGAACTGGTCTTAAAAGTTTTTTGGCATTTATCACATTTATAAGGTCTTTCGCCAGTGTGAACACGTTGGTGAATAACCAAATCACGTTTAATAATAAACTTTCTATCACATTGTCCACACTTGTGCTTTTTTCCCGCCTCTCCCATGTGTCTCCTTTTGTGGACATTTAGATTTGATTCATTCATGAAAGCTTTTTCGCATTTTTCACATTTATAAGGTCTTTCGCCAGTGTGAACACGTTTGTGAATAACCATTTCATATTTAGTAAAAAATTTCTTATCACAATATTCACACTTGTATGTTTTTCCAGCTTCTCCCTTATGTCGCTCTTTGTGTAACGCCAATATAGAATTAATTCTAAAACGTCTGTGACATAAATCACATTCATAAGGCATCTCGTCAGAATGTACAGACATATGATTTTGAAGGCTTTGTTTAGTTGTGAAACTTTTGTGACATATTTCACATTTGTAAGGTTTTTCGCCAGAATGAAAACGTACATGACGTTGAAAATTTCCTTTATATTTGAAATTTTTGTGACATATTTCACATTCATAAGGTTTGTGGTCAGAATTTAAATCAGAAGGATCATTGTTATAATCTTGATCGGATTCTTCATTGTTAGATGTCTCTTTGTCTGTAGATGGCTATTAAAAAGAGATAAGATGGAGAAGGAATTGCTTTAAAATTGAAGACTACTATTTTCTCATTAGATTTTAGTTGTCATACCACTACTTTCCAGTTAAGAAATGAAGTTTACATAAACTCTACATAGACAAAAAGAAATCTTCTAGTTATAACAATTTTTTAAACACATTTAAGTTAACATCTAATTTTTTTTCACAAACATTTTTATATTAACAATAAATATAACTAAAGCAAATATAATTCTAGTTAAAATAAACTTTTTCGTATTTAAATTAATATTGTATATCAATATTTTAAAAAATGTTTTCGCATATTAAAAATAAGTAGAAACATAGTTAAATTGAAAAGAAAATAAACTTTGATTTCAAAGTTGTTTCTTTTTAACATAGAGGGAACACCAAAATACGAGTGAAGCCTTACGTGCAAAGGAGAGGGGATCAAAATTAACTCTGCAGAATGGATTACTCTCCATAATTGTGAATGAGCATTTATATATTGTTTTTTCCAGTTTTTGATTTAAAATTTGTATAAAATTTGAATATCAAGGCTAAACCAAACAACAGAGATTCTACGCAAAAAAATATAATTGATCACATACCTAGATCAACGTGTAACCATTGGTTATAACTTCCATTGTAAGCAGCTCTATTGTGAATGATTTGAAAAATACATAATTTTTTCAGAATGTTTACAATTCACAGTTTTGAAATCAAACAAAGTTTGCTTTCTTTTAAATTTAACTGACTTTTAACTCATTTAAAATAAACTAAGCTAATGCCATAATTTTTGGATTAGTTGAACATTTTTTTAAAGATTTTAAACGATTTCATATATATTTTAACTTTGGTAAGTAAAATATCTCGTCTTATAAAATTAAACCTAAACAAATTTTCACTGATTTGGTATTTTTTAAATAAATCTGCTGAGTCCCTTTAAAAAAAAACTCATTAAAAGTTAAATCACTAAAGTTCAGGTGAAATATATATTTAATCTAAATGTTAGCATTTAGATTAATTACAAAAATAATAAATAATAAGCTCAGATTAATTTTGAATCTTCGTTTTTTTATTTAATTTCTTCCCCTTTTAAATTACTTGTATCAGGGTTCGTTTACTTGGACTTGATGATCTTTTTTTTAAATGATTTTGTAAATAGGTTTCTGTAGTGTAACCTCGTGGAAATTTATCACATTGAAATGGTGATAAACTAGTTCACGAACAGTAAAAAATTTCTAATAACAATGCTGACAATTATGATTTTTTTCCCGCTTCTGCCATGTGTGCCCTTTTGTGACGCAGTAGATTTGATCTGCTCTTGAAAGTTTTTTCGCATTTATCACATTTATAAGGTCTTTCGCCAGTGTGAACACGTTGGTGAATAACCAAATCCCGTTTAGAAAAAAACTTCTTATCACATCGTCCACACTTGTGATTTTTTTCTGCTTCTCCCTGATGTCGCTTTTTGTGTGCCGCCATAACCTTTTTAGTTCCAAAACGCTTTTGACATAAATCACATTCATACGGTTTCGCATCAGAATGTACAGCCATATGCTTTCTAATAAATTCTTTACTTTTGAAATTTTTGCCACATTTTTCACATTTAAAAGGTTTTTCGCCAGTGTGATCGCGTGTATGAACAACCATTTCATATTTAGTAAAAAATTTCCTATCACAATATTCACACTTGTGTTTTTTTCCAGCTTCTCCCTTGTGGCGCTCTTTGTGATCAATCAGATATCTTTCAGCTTGGAAATGCATGTGACATAAATCACATTCATACTGTTTATCGTCAGAATGTACAGTCATATGATTTTTAAGAACGTCTTTAGTTTTGAAATTTTTGCGACAAACTTCACATTTAAAAGGTCTTTCGCCTGTGTGCACACGTGTATGATAAACCACTTCATGTCTATTAAAAAATTTCTTATTACAATATTCACACTTGTGATTTTTTCCAGCTTCTCCTTTGTGCCGCTTTTTGTGTGCCACCATAAACGATTGAGTTGTAAAACGCTTGTGACATATATCACATTCATGAGGTCTCTCGCCAGAATGTACAGACATATGATTTTGAAGAATTTGTTTAGTTTTGTAATTTTTGCGACATACTTCACATTTAAAAGGTCTTTCACCAGTGTGAACACGTGCATGAACATCCAATTCATATTTACGAAAAAATTTCCTATCACAATGTTCACACTTGTAATTTTTTCCAGCTTCTCCTTTGTGCCGTTTTTTGTGTGCCGCCATTATTGTTTGAGTTTTAAAACGCTTGTGACATATATCACATTCATGAGGTGTCTCGTCAGAATGTACAGCCATATGAACTTTAAGGCCTTCTTTAGTGCTGAAACTTTTGTTACATATTTCACATTTGTAAAGTTTTTCGCCAGAATGAACAAGTAAATGACGTTGAAGACGTTGTTTAGTTTTAAATGTTTTGGGACATATGTCACATTCGTAATGTTTGTGGACACTGTTTAATCTAGAACCATCGTTATTATAGTTTTGATCGGGATCTTCGTCGGTAGATGTTTCTTTTTCCGTCGATGGCTATTCAAAGAGATGAGATAGAGAAGGAATTGCTTTGTAAAAAGTAAATACAAGAAGTGCTGTCATTTAAAATGAGATCTCAAAGACTACTAATCAGCTTTTAGTTGTAGTACCACTACTTTCGAGTTAAAAAATACGTTTTACATTAATTCTACAACGACAAAAAGAACTCATCTAGCATTTATTTAAAAATTAATCATTATTTAGAGTAAAATTCTGTTTTTTTTTAAATGAATGATATTTGGAAAAAAAAACTTAGCAAAACGCAAAGAAATTTTACAAAATTAGTTATAAATTCATGACAAGGATAATAGGTGTGTTCGACGTACGTTACCGCGCGTGCCCGCGGGACCCCAATCTTACCAGAAAGCGTTTCTTGTAACAAAAATTGGGTAAATGAGAGTGTTCATGAGAGAGTAATTGCGTTTCTCATTTTACAAGAACTTACCCGTACTTTTTGTTTGGGTAAAATGGTAAAATTGTCAAATCATCAGCTGTTGCTAATAAATTAGCTGTTTGGCATTTTTGAAAAAATTAAAGTTAAATAAAAATTTACTATAAAGAACTTTTCCTTCTTAATAATGAAAAATACATTTCAAAATGTAAATAGATATTTGCCATTTCAAATATATTTATTATTTAAGCTGTTTTTTAATATGAATAAATTTGATGTTTATTTTTGGGTATAAAATGTGGTTTTGAGCGTTTGCAGTATTTTGGGCATTTTTATGGTTTTGTGAGAGAATTTTTTGCTTACTCTCATCTTACCAGACTTTACCCAAAATTACCTCGTACAGACCTAAGGTGTGGTACTGAGAAATTTCCAACATTGCTAAGAAAAAAAATGTAGTTCTTCTAGGTAAACTTTTATAATAAATTATAATTAGTATAAAAACAACTGGTAAGAAGCATCATTCGGGAAGACCCAGTAAGCTTTCCGGGTGCTAAAAACACAATGTAATCTAAATTGCTATCGCTGAATAAAATCCCAGCGCAGTTGTTGTAGCGAAATATTTCGAAAAATCAAAACAAGTCAGTATTCATCTTGGGGACCGATTCTGAATGTGTGAAGCTGTAAAGTGATAAAAATGTTCGTAAAGAATCCGATTCTTGATTTAATTTTTGCGAAAACTATTTCTCAAAATTTTATCATACGAGTTTCTTTTTTTTCTTCACCAAGTCCATCGTTAGCCGCTACTTTTTCCCCATCTTTTTGGTAGCATATGCATTCCGCGACAAAAGAACTGCTCCGGTTTTAAAGAATGAATCAAGACAATTTCTGATACCCTGTTCTGAATTGAAGCGTATTCTAGTAAGGGCATCCTGCATCGATCGAAACAAATGGTAGACAGAAGAGGCAAGGTCTGGGCTATAAGGCGGGTGAGCCAAAACTTCCCATCCACTGTTTTCCAAATGGTTTTTGACCGGTCTTGCAACATGTCATGATGGAAGATTATGATGGCCTCGTGTCTGGTCGAACCTTCTGGTCGATTTTCGTTGATTGCTCTCTTCAAACGCATTAATTGTGTCCGGTACAGGTCCCCTGTGATCGTCTGACCCGATTTCAACAGATCATAATACAAAACACCCTTCTGATCCCACCAAATATAGAGCATTAATTTGGCGCCATGAATATTCGGCTTCGGCATTGATTTGGCTGGTTGGCCGGACTTTACATATGGCTTTTTGCGCTTGGGCTTATCGTACCAATGTATCCATTTTTTCATCACCAGTAACAATACGATGCAAAAATTACTTCTTTTTGTAGCGTTCAAGCAGCATTTCCGACATGCAAAATCGCCTTTCAACATCTCTCGGCTTCAATTCATATGGTACCCAATTTCCTTGCTTTTGAATGAATCCCAATGATTTTAAATGTAGGGAAATGGCTTGTTGTGGGACTCTCAATGATAATGCAAGTTCTTCTTGCGTTTGACAACAATCTTCGTCAAGTAATGCTTTCAATTCCTCATCTTCAAACTTTTTCGGCTGACCAGGCCTCTCCTTGTCTTCTGTGTCGAAAGCACCACTTTTGAAACGCGCAAACCATCGTTCACAAGTTTTTTTGAGTTGGTGCATGTTCCGTTGAGTTGGTGCATGCAGCCGTTTTCTTTTTTTCAACATTATTGTAGTGATTGAAAAAAATATGTGTTTACACTTTGACGTCTATCGAATACTGAATTATAATGACAGATGTTTACCCTCCAAAATATCATATTTGTTATTATTGACACAAACCATATGTAATAGTTATGCCATCTGTTGTCCAAATTGACATTATTAACTTGTACACCCAATAATTTAATTGCAAAATGTTTAATTATCAAAAGAATTGGAGTATGTATAAATACAATAATTACATTTTTAATTATAAAAACAAAAAACGCTCAAATCGCATTCGAAAATGCCATGTGTGCAACATTACAAAAAAGAAATTAAAAATTAAAACCAAACAAAACAAGAATTGCCTCCTGTTTCCCTGCCAGAAGCAAAAACGCATATCAATGTTTATTTTTTAATGAAAAAAAAACATAATTAAAACATAATTAGTTTTTAAATAAAATGTTGCTTTAAAACTCACTGAACGAGTGGAATGAAATAATTTTTTTTTGTTTGTAACGAGAATGGAAACTATGAAGTGAAAAATAACTATGAAGTGAAAAATAACTATGAAGTAAAAAATAACTATGAAGTGAAAAATTACTATGAAGTGAAAAATAACTATGAAGTGAAAAATAACTCTGAAGTGAAAAATAACTATGAAGTGAAAAATAACTATGAAGTGAAAAATAACTGTGAAGTAAAAACTAACTATGAAGTGAAAAATAACTATGAAGTGAAAAATAACTATGTAGTGAAAATGATAAATTATTTATCAATCCCCAAATCAACTTTATTCGGAATTGGCCCCCTGAAAACGTTCGCAATGTTTTGAGAGCAAACAATTTCCCTAGGAAAAAAAAACCATTAATAGGCCAAGTGAATATGGAAATAGACTTCAGTTCGCAAAACTGCCCAAAAATGACGATTTCATCTAGCGAAAAAACGTTTTTGTTTTAGTGAGGAGTCCAAGTGCAATATATTTAAACACAATAGTGGGAAAAAGAGTATGGCGGAAACTTAACAAACCGATGGATATTCAGAATTTATTACCAACAGTAAAACATGGAGGCGGATCTATTGTGGTATGTGGGGGGTGCATGTCAGCAGCTGGAGTGGGAAAACTAGTCTTTATTAAGACCACAATGGATTTTCATGTTTATTTAAATCCTTTTGGTATATAAATTGGGACTTTCAACCTATTGGATCTTCCAGCAGGACAACGATCCGAAGCACACATCTCACATCGTACTGGAGTGGTTGCTTTATAATGTCTCAAAACACTTGCATTCTCCTCCTCAATCGCCGTAATAAAACCAATAGAAAAATCTATGGGATGAATTAGAACAGAGTGGTCGAAAAAATAAAATATCTAACAAGGAAGATCTTAAAAGAGCTTTACTAGAGGAATGGAACAAAATATCCGTACATGTCACACAAAATTTTGTTAATTCTATGTCCAGACGAATACAAGCAGTGTCCAATAAAATATTCACCCTTATTCTAGTTGTCGTCGTCGACACAAGACAATGTCGTCTTGGGATTTTTTTTTGAAATCTGTATTCCCGTTGTCGTTATCGAAAATAATTGATAACTGTCGACAAGTATTTGGTATTCTGTAAGAAAATGTGACGACGATATTGTCTTAAAACGACTCTGATTTTGTGGACACAATTTTTAGTAACGACTTGAGGAAAAGTAATGACTGAAAAAAAGAAAAAATGGGAAGAAATATCAAATTTATTAAATGCACTTGGCCCGAGAATAATGTGAGATGGATGGCAGAAGGTAAAGAAAGCATGATCATATAAAGTGGATTATAAAAATATAACAAAATTTATTTATAGGTTTGGCGAGACTTAAAATTTAAAGTTAAAAAGAAAATTGTAGCCAACAAAGCCGAGTGTAATGCTACAAGTGGCGGAAGATTCAAGCAATTTATGTTGAGCCCGCTGGAGGAAGCTTGGCAAATCTTCTACAGTTTCAGAAACAGCTGAACCCTAAGTTAAAGTCGTTTCCAACACTGAGCTGGTAAGACTCCTGGGCTAAAAATCTTAATGTAGCTGCCAACTTTATTGTTTTGGAAATAAATGTGGACTTGATTCCGGTTTTCAAATTAGGTGCTATTGTATCCAGCACATCTTTGAAGGCTGTTTTATTCAGCCGAAAGTAACTTTCACACCTTTTAAAAAAATTAGAAGATTTACATTCTTTAAAGTAACAGACTTTGATTTTGCTACTCACTTGTTATCCGGCAGCTTAAAGATATTGGATTTCTGTATGAGAAACCTTCTTTCCAATACTAGATTTTCTTTATTTTCTTCATCACTGGTATCAGAATTTAAATTACACATAAAAAACATTTTTTCGCAAAAATAATAAACAAAATAAATCTGCCGACTCAATTTTTAGAGATGTGTTTTTGTTTAAATCGATAAACTGTCGACGTCGTTACAACACTGTTTTAGAATACCAATTGGTGTCGAAGTGATGTCGACGTCGAAGCAAAGTGATGTTGACTCAAAAACGACGACGACATTGATAACGACAACTAGAATAAGGGTGATTATTTTTTTTTTAATAAATAGTATATAAAACTATTAAACTGTATGTACAATTTTTTAATTTTTTTTACATTGTAGGCAATTTTTCGTTCATATCATAGTTTAAAGTAAAACGAGTTAGGTAATATTTTATCTATTACACCTTTTACATAAAACCATTTATAATGAAACCAATTTAAATAGTCAAAAAGAGTAGTTTCATTGAAATAACCATTTTTTTCTCAATTGTATACTGAACATCAAAATACGAGTTGAGCCCTAGTGTCATCGGCTCCGAATAACAATTTCATGCATTTTTCCCATACAAATTGACAATTAAAACGCGCCTAGCGTTGCAGTTGTGCAACGGAGAGTGGAACAAATTCCACTATGACGAATGAATTACTACATAATTGTGAATGAGCCTTTATTTTTATTTCTTCATCTTTAAGTTTTCGATTTAAAAATTGTATAAAATTTGAAAGTATATAATTAAATAAATTTGGTTCATTTGAGAGGGTGAGGTTGTTGCCCAAAGCCAATCTGAACAACAGGGATTATACGCAAAAAAAAAAATGAAGTAAACCTAAGATTAATCTATTGTGAATTATTTGAAAAAATACATTACAGATATTTTTTGCTTTATTTCTAGAAGTTTTCCTTTCTCGTGTAACTAAACCTCACCAAACTACATAATTTCTTCAGAAAGTTTACAAGTTTACAGTTTTGAAATCAAACCAAATTTGGTTTCTTAATTGTTTAAATGACTTTTTACTTATTTCAAAAAAACTAAGCTAATGCCATAATTTCTGGATTAGATAAAAATTTTTTAAAGACTTTAAAGGATTTTAAACGATTCATTAAAACACAAATATAAAATATTTGGTATTAAACCAGTATATATTTTAACTTTGGTAAGTAAAATATCTCGTATTATAAAATTAAATCTTAATAAATTTGGTATTTTTAATTAAATCTTTAGAGTCCCTTAAAAAAATCATTAAAAGTTAAATCCCTAAAGTTAAGGTGAAATATATGTTTTATCTTAATGCTAACATTTTAAAACTTTTGGTTACTTCCTTGCAAATGCGTCTTTTTACGAAATTAATAAATAATGAGATCAGATTGATTTTGAATCTTCGTTATTTTTTTCATTTCTTCCCCTTTTAAATTAATTCCATCAAAGTTCGTTCACTTGGACTTGATGACCTTTTTCTAAATGATTTTGTAAATTGGTTTCTGTAGTGAAACATTGTGGACATTTATCACATTGAAATCGATTTACTTCTACTCGTATATGTGTTTTTCTGTGCCGCTGTAAATATATATCCCTCTTGTATCTTTTAAGGCAGATATCACATTCAAAAAGCATTTCGCTAATATGAACATTTTGGTGAAAAACTAGTTCACGAACAGTAAAAAATTTCTTATCACAATGCTGACAATTATGATTTTTTCTCGCTTCTCCCATGTGTGTCCTATCGTGATGAAATAGATTTGAACTGCTCTTGAAAGTTTTTTCGCATTTATTACATTTATAAGGTCTTTCGCCAGTGTGAACACGTTGGTGAATAACCAAATCACGTTTAATAATAAACTTTCTATCACATTGTCCACACTTGTGTTTTTTTTCAGCTTCTCCTTTGTGTCGGTTTTTGTGATTAACTAGATTTGAACTGGTCTTAAAAGATTTTTCGCATTTATCACATTTATAAGGTCTTTCGCCAGTGTGAACACGTGTATGAATAACAATTTCAGTTTTAGAAAAAAATTTCCTAACACAATATTCACACTTGTATGTTTTTCCAGCTTCTCCCTTATGTCGCTCTTTGTGTAACGCCAATAATGAATGAATTATAAAACGTCTCTGACATAAATCACATTCATAAGGTCTCTCGTTAGAATGTACAGACATATGGTATTGAAGACTTCGTTTAGTTGTGAAACTCTTGTGACATATTTCACATTTGTAAGGTTTTTCGCCAGAATGAACACGTAAATGACATTGAAGATTTCCTTTATATTTGAAATTTTTGTGACATATTTCACATTCATAAGGTTTGTGGTCAGAATTTAAATCAGAAGGATCATTGTTATAATCTTGATCGGATTCTTCATTGTTAGATGTTTCTTTGTCTCTAGATGGCTATTAAAAAGAGATAAGATGGAGAAGGAATTGCTTTAAAATTGAAGACTACTATTTTCTCATTAGATTTTAGTTGTCATACCACTACTTTCCAGTTAAGAAATGAAGTTTACATAAACTCTACATAGACAAAAAGAAATCTTCTAGTTATAACAATTTTTTAAACACATTTAAGTTAACATCTAATTTTTTTCCACAAACATTTTTATATTAACAATAAATATAACTAAAGCAAATATAATTCTAGTTAAAATAAACTTTTTCGTATTTAAATTAATATTGTATATCAATATTTTAAAAAATGTTTTCGCATATTAAAAATAAGTAGAAACATAGTTAAATTGAAAAGAAAATAAACTTTGATTTCAAAGTTGTTTCTTTTTAACATAGAGGGAACACCAAAATACGAGTGAAGCCTTAAGTGCAAAGGAGAGGGGATCAGAATTAACTCTGCAGAATGGATTACTCTCCATAATTGTGAATGAGCATTTATATATTATTTTTTTCCAGTTTTTGATTTAAAATTTGTATGAAATTTGAATATCAAAATTAAATAAATCATGCATTGGTTCATATGAGGGAATGAGGTTGTAGCCCAAGGCTAAACCAAACAACAGAGATTCTACGCAAAAAAATATAATTGATCACATACCTAGATCAACGTGTAACCATTGGTTATAACTTCCATTGTAAGCAGCTCTATTGTGAATGATTTGAAAAATACATAATTTTTTCAGAATGTTTACAATTCACAGTTTTGAAATCAAACAAAGTTTGCTTTCTTTTAAATTTAACTGACTTTTAACTCATTTAAAATAAACTAAGCTAATGCCATAATTTTTGGATTAGTTGAAAATTTTTTTAAAGATTTTAAACGATTTCATATATATTTTAACTTTGGTAAGTAAAATATCTCGTCTTATAAAATTAAACCTAAACAAATTTTCACTGATTTGGTATTTTTTAAATAAATCTGCTGAGTCCCTTTAAAAAAAAACTCATTAAAAGTTAAATCACTAAAGTTCAGGTGAAATATATATTTAATCTAAATGTTAGCATTTTAGTCTTTTTACAAAAATAATAAATAATAAGCTCAGATTAATTTTGAATCTTCGTTTTTTTATTTAATTTCCTCCCCTTTTAAATTACTTGTATCAGGGTTCGTTTACTTGGACTTGATGATATTTTTTTTAAATGATTTTGTAAATAGGTTTCTGTAGTGTAACCTCGTGGAAATTTATCACATTGAAAAAGATTTTCTTCTACTCGTATATGTGTTTTTTTGTGACGCTGTAAATATCCATCAGTCTTGTATCTTTTAACGCAGATATCACTTTCGAAAAGCTTTTCGCTAATGTGAACATTTTGGTGATAAACTAGTTCACGAACAGTAACAAATTTTTAATAACAATACTGACAATTATGATTTTTTTCCCGCTTCTCCCATGTGTGTCCTGTTATGGGCAGTTAGAACTGACTTATGTGTGAAAGTTTTTTCGCATTTTTCACATTTATAAGGTCTTTCGCCAGTGTGAACACGTTCGTGAACAACCAAATCACGTTTAGCAAAAAACTTCTTATCACATTGTCCACACTTGTGATTTTTTCCCGCTTCTCCCTGGTGCCGCTTTTTGTGCTCCGCCATATCCTTTCTAGTTCTAAAACGCTTTTGACATAAATCACATTCAAACGGTTTATCGTCAGAATGTACAGACATATGACTTCTAAGAACCTCTTTACTTTTGAAATTTTTGCGACATACTTCACATTTAAAAGGTCTTTCACCAGTGTGAACACGTGCATGAACATCCAATTCATATTTACGAAAAAATTTCCTATCACAATGTTCACACTTGTGATTTTTTCCAGCTTCTCCTTTGTGCCGTTTTTTGTGTGCCGCCATTATTCTTTGAGTTTTAAAACGCTTGTTACATATATCACATTCATGAGGTGTCTCGTCAGAATGTACAGCCATATGAACTTTAGGGCCTTCTTTAGTGTTGAAACTTTTGTTACATATTTCACATTTGTAAGGTTTTTCGCCAGAATGAACAAGTAAATGACGTTGAAGACGTTGTTTAGTTTTAAATGTTTTGGGACATATGTCACATTCGTAATGTTTGTGGCCACTGTTTAATCTAGAACGATCATTATTATAGTTTTGATCGGGATCTTCGTCGGTATATGTTTCTTTGTCGGTAGATGGCTATTCAAAAAGATGAGAGATAGAGAAGGAATTGCTTTGTAAAAAGTAAATACAAGAAGTGCTGTCATTTAAAATGAGATCTCAAAGACTACTAATCAGCTTTTATGTGTAATACCACTTCTTTCGAGTTAAAAAATACGTTTTACATTAATTCTACATAGACAAAATGAACTCATCTAGTTATCACAATTTTTTGAACACATTCAAGTTAACATCTAATTTTTTTCCACAAACATTTTTATATTAACAATAATAATTACTAAAGTAACTATAATTCTAGTTAAAATAACATTTTAAATAATGTTGTCGCATAATAAGAAAAAAAATGTAGAAACATAGTTAAATTGAAAAGAAAATATACTTTGATTTCAAAGTTGTTTCAATTTAATATATGTTGCAGTTGCCCAATAAAGTCTACATACAGTCATATAAAATGCATTTTAAATGAAACTAAAAAACAGTTTAAAAAATTTTAGGAAATATAGAGCAAAATGTCTCAGAATTAATACTTGTAAATTTGGTAATATGTTGGAGTTGGTATCCAAAAAAGTCTACATACAGCACTAGCTTTGCCGTAAAATTATGTTTTGTTGTGAAGCTTGACGCATTTATTTAAAAATTAATAATTATTTAGAGTAAAATTCTGTTTTTTTTTAAATGAATGATATTTGGAAAAAAACGCAAAGAAATTTTACAAAATTAGTTATAAATTCATGACAAGGATAATAGGTGTGTTCGACGTACGTTACCGCGGGTGCCCGGGGGACCCCAATCTTACCAGAAAGCGTTTCTTGTAACAAAAATTGGGTAAATGAGAGTGTTCATGAGAGAGTAATTGCGTTTCTCATTTTACCAGAACTTACCCGTACTTTTTGTTTGGGTAAAATGGTAAAATTGTCAAATCATCAGCTGTTGCATTTTTGAAAAAATTAAAGTTAAATAAAAATTTACTATAAAGAACTTTTCCTTCTTAATAATGAAAAATACATTTCAAAATGTAAATAGATATTTGCCATTTCAAATATATTAATTATTAAAGCTGTTTTTTAATATGAATAAATTTGATGTTTATTTTTGGGTATGAAATGTGGTTTTGAGCGTTTGCAGTATTTTGAGCGTTTGCAGTATTTTGGGCATTTTTATGGTTTTGTGAGAGAATTTTTTGCTTACTCTCTTACCAGACTTTACCCAAAATTACCTCGTACAGACCTAAGGTGTGGTTCTGAGAAATTTCAAAAATTGCTTAAAAAAAATGTAGTTCTTCTAGGTAAATTTTTCCGGGTGCTAAAAACACAATGTAATCTTAATTGCTATCGCTGAATAAAATCCCAGCGCAGTTGTTGTAGCGAAATATTTCGAAAAATCAAAACAAGTCAGTATTCATCTTGGGGACCGATTCTGAATGTGTGAAGCTGTGAAGTGATAAAAATGTTCGTAAAGAATCCGATTCTTGATTTAATTTTTGCGAAAACTATTTCTCAAAATTTCATCATACGAGTTTCTTTTTTTTTCTTCACCAAGTCCATCGTTAGCCGCTACTTTTTCCCCATCTTTTTGGTAGCATATGCATTCCGCGACAAAATAACTGCTCCGGTTTAAATGAATGAATCAAGACGATTTCTGATACCCTGTTTTGAATTGAAGCGTATTCTAGTAAGGGCGTCCTGCATCGATCGAAACAAATGGTAGACAGAAGAGGCAAGGTCTGGGCTATAAGCCGGGTGAGCCAAAACTTCCCATCCACTGTTTTCCAAATGGTTTTTGACCGGTCTTGCAACATGTCATGATGGAAGATTATGATGGCCTCGTGTCTGGTCGAACATTCTGGTCGATTTCCGATGATTGCTCTCTTCAAACGCATTAACCTTTGTCCAGCGGAAGAATTTTACAACGTTAAAAGGCGGTATGGGTACAATTGTACCCTTATATACTTAACACGATATGTATGGCTTTTCCTATTTATATAATTAAATTATTCTGTTCTTATTTAATAAACAAATGATAGAACAGGCCCGTGGCTAAAAAGTATATAAAAGTTTAGAGATGTCAGAAAATTTTAGATATCTAGTATTAACAAAAAAAAAGTTATTGCAATTCAAAAACGAAAAAGGTACAATTGTACCTCTTCCGCCGGACAAAGGTTAATTGTGTTCGGTACAGGTCCCCTGTGATCGTCTGACCCGATTTCAACAGATCATAATACAAAACACCCTTCTGATATCCCACCAAATATAGAGTATTACCTTGGCGCCATGAATATTCGGCTTCGGCGTTGATTTGGCTGGTTGGCCGAACTTTACATATGGCTTTTTGCGCTTGGGCTTATCGTACCAATGTATCCATTTTTCCATCACCAGTAACAATACGATGCAAAAATTACTTCTTTTTGTAGCGTTCAAGCAGCATTTCCGACATGCAAAATCGCCTTTCAACATCTCTCGGCTTCAATTCATATGGTACCCATTTTCCTTGCTTTTGAATGAATCCCAATGATTTTAAATGTAAGGAAATGGCTTGTTGTGTGACTACCAATGATAATGCAAGTTCTTCTTGCGTTTGACAACAATCATCGTCGAGTAATGCTTTCAATTCCTCATCTTCAAACTTTTTCGGCTGACCAGGCCTCTCCTTGTCTTCTGTGTCGAAAGCACCACTTTTGAAACGCGCAAACCATCGTTCACAAGTTTTTTTTTTGAGTTGGTGCATGTTCCGTTGAGTTGGTGCATGCAGCCGTTTTCTTTTTCTATCGAATACTGAATTATAATGACAGATCTTTCTCGTGTAACTAAACCTCACCAAACTACATAATTTCTTCACGATTTTTACAAGTTCACAGTTTTGAAATCAAACTAAATTTGCTTTCTTATTAATTTAAATGACTTTTTACTAATTTAAAATAAACTAAGCTAATGCCATAATTTTTGGATTAGTTAAAAATTTTTTAAAGACTTTAAAGGATTCTAAACGATTTCATATAAAACACAAATATAAAATATTTGGTATTAAACCTGTATATATTTTAACTTTGGTAAGTAAAATATCTCGTATTATAAAATTAAATCTTAATAAATTTGTTATTTTTAATTAAATCTTCAGAGTCCCTTAAGAAAAAAAAACTCATTAAAAGTTAAATCACTAAAGTTAGGGTGAAATATATGTTTTATCTTAATGCTAACATTTTAAAACTTTTTGTTACTTCCTTGCAAATGCGTCTTTTTACGAAATTAATAAATAATGAGATCAGATTAATTTTGAATATTCGTTATTTTTTTCATTTCTTCCCCTTTTAAATTAATTCCATCAAAGTTCGTTCACTTGGACTTGATGATCTTTTTCTAAATGATTTTGTAAATTGGTTTCTGTGGTGTAACCTCGTGGACATTTATCACATTGGAATGGTTTTTCTTTCCCAAGTATTATATTATTAACATTATGATGCTCTTCTTTATGAAGTTGTAATGGTTTTTCTTCTACTCGTGTATGTGTTTTTTTGTGACGCTGTAAATATCTATCACTCTTGTATTTTTTAAGGCAGATATCACACTTGAAAAGTTTTTCGCTAATATGAACATTTTGGTGAGAAACTAGTTGACGAGCAGTAAAAAATTTCTTATCACAATGCTGACAATTATGATTTTTTTCCGCTTCTCCCATGTGTGTCCTGTTGTGATCAAATAGATTTGAACTGGTCTTAAAAGTTTTTTGGCATTTATCACATTTATAAGGTCTTTCGCCAGTGTGAACACGTTGGTGAACAACCAAATCACGTTTACTAATAAACTTTCTATCACATTGTCCACACTTGTGATTTTTTCCGGCTTCTCCCATGTGTATCCTTTTGTGGGCATTCAGATTTGATTCATTCATGAAAGCTTTTTCGCATTTTTCACATTTATAAGGTTTTTCGCCAGTGTGAACACGTGTATGATAAACCACTTCTTGTTTACTGAAAAATTTCCTATCACAATATTCACACTTGTATTTTTTTCCAGCTTCTCCCTTGTGTCGCTCTTTGTGTGCCGCTAATAATGAATGAATTCTAAAACGGCTGTGACATAAATCACATTCATAAGGCATCTCGTCAGAATGTACAGATATATGAGTTTGAAGATTTTGTTTAGTTGTGAAGCTTTTGTGACATATTTCACATTTGTAAGGTTTTTCGCCAAAATGAGCACGTAAATGACATTGAAGATTTCGTTTATATTTAAAATTTTTGTGACATATTTCACATTTATAAGGTTTGTGGTCAGTATTTAAATCAGAACGCTCATTGTTATATTCTTGATCGGATTCTTCAATGTTAAATGTTTCTTTGTCTGTAGATGGCTATTAAAAGAGATGAGAGATAGAGAAGGAATTGCTTTGAAATTGAAGATTACTATTTTCTCATTAGCTTTTAGTTGAAATACACTACTTTCCAGTTAAGAAATGAATTTTACATAAACTCTACATAGACAAAGAGAACTCCATCTAGTTATCACAATTTTTTAAACACATTTAAGTTAACATCTAATTTTTTACAAACATTTTTATATCAACAATAAATATTACTAAAGTAACTATAATTCTAGTTAAAATAAACTTTTTTATATTTATTTTAATTTAAATTAATATTTCAACATTTTAAATAATGTTTTCGCATATTGAAAATAAGTAGAAATACTATAAAGTAAAAAAAGAAAATAAACTTTAATTTTAAAGTTGTTTCTTTTTAACATAGAGTGAACACCAACATACGAGTGAAGCCTTAAGTGCAAATGAGAGAGAGGGGAACAACATTCACTCCGCAGAATGAATTACTCTCCATAATTGTGAATGAGCATTTAGTTTTTGTTTTTTAATTTTTCGAATTAAAATTTGTATGAAATTTGAAAATCTTAAATTAAATAAATTTGGTTCACCAGGGCTGTTGCCCTAGGCCAATTTAAACAACAGAAATTCTAGTATAAAATGAGGTAAATCTAATTGAACACGTACCTAGATTTTATCTAAATCAACGTGTAACCATTGTTATAACTTCCATTGTAAGCAGCTCTATTGTGATTGAAAAATAAAACAGAGATATTTTTTGATTTATTTCCAGCAGTTTTTCTTTCTCGTGTAACTATAACTCACCAAACAACATAATTTCATCGGAATGTTTACAAGTTCACAGTTTTGAAATCAAACCAAGTTTGCTTTCTTTTTAATTTAACTGACTTTTATATTAAATGTTAATAAATTTGAAATTATTTGTTATTTATAATTAAATCTTCGGAGTGCCTTAAGAAAAAAAAACTCATTAAAAGTTCAATCCCTAAAGTTAAGGTGAAATATATATTTTATCTTAATGTTTACATTTTTAAACTTTTTGTTACTTTGTTCCAAATGCGTCTTTTTACAAATTTAATAAATAATGAGCCCAGATTAATTTTGAATCTTCGTTAATTTTTTCAGTTCTTCTCCTTTTAATTAATTAATTACATCAAAGTTCGTTCAGTTGGACTTGATGATCTTTTTTTAAATGATTTTGTCAATTGGTTTCTGTAGTGAAACCTCGTGGACATTTATAACATTGGAATCGATTTATTTCTATTTGTGTATGTGTTTTTTTGTGACGCTGTAAATATCTATCACTCTTGTATTTTTTACGGCAGATATCACACTTGAAAAGCTTTTCGCTAATATGAACATTTTGGTGAGAAACTAGTTGACGAACAGTAAAAAATTTCTTATCACAATGCTGACAATTATGATTTTTTTCCGCTTCTCCCATGTGTGTCCTGTTGTGATCAATTAGATTTGAACTGGTCTTAAAAGTTTTTTGGCATTTATCACATTTATAGGGTCTTTCGCAAGTGTGAACGCGTGTATGAGTAACCATTTCATATTTAGTAAAAAATTTCCTAACACAATATTCACACTTGAATGTTTTTCCAGCTTCTCCCTTGTGTCGCTCTTTGTGTGCCGCCAATAATGGATGAATTCTAAAACGGCTGTGACATAAATCACATTCATAAGGTCTCTCGCCAGAATGTACAGACATATGGTATTGAAGACTTCGTTTAGTTTTCAAACTTTTGCTACATATTTCACATTTGTAAGGTTTTTTGCTAGAATGAGCACGTAAATGACGTTGAAGATTTCCTTTATATTTAAAATTTTTGTGACATATTTCACATTTATAAGGTTTGCGGCCAGTATTTAAATCAGAACGCTCATTGTTATATTCTTGATCGGATTTTTCGTTGTTAGATGTTTCTTTGTCTGTAGATGGCTATTAAAAGAGATGAGAGATAGAGAAGGAATTGCTTTGAAATTGAAGATTATTAGCTTTTAGTTGAAATACACTACTTTCCAGTTAAGAAATGAATTTTCCTTAAATTCTACATAAACAAAAAGAACTTATCTATTTTTCACAATTTTCAAACACATTTAAGTTAATATCTAATTTTTTTCACAAACATTTTTATATTAACAATAAATATTACTAAAGTAAATATAATTCTAGTTAAAATAAACTTGTTCGTATTTAAATTATTATTGTATATCAACATTTTTAATAATGTTAAAAAATAGTAGAAACATAGTTAAATTGAAAAAAAAAATAAACTTTGATTTCAAAGTTGTTTCTTTTTAACATAGAGGGAACACCAACATACGAGTGAAGCCTCAAGTGCAAAGGAGAGAGGGGAACAACATTCACTCTGCAGAGTGGATTACTCTCCATAATGAGCTTTTAGTTTTTGTTTTTTAATTTTTCGAATTAAAATTTGTATGAAATTTAAAATTTGGTTCAATTAGGAGAGTGGAATGTTGCCCAAGACCAACCTAAACAACCTAATTGATCACATACCTAAATTTTATCAAAATAGACGTGTAAACTTTAGTTAAATTCCATTATAAGCAGCTCTATTGTGAATGGTTTTAAAATATACAACAGAGATATGTTTTGCTGTACCTTTAGCAGTTTTTCTTTTTCGTGTAACTAAACCTCAGAATCTTTACAGTTTACAGTTGTTAAACATCTTAAAGAATTTCAAATAAAACACAAATATAAAATATTTTGGAATTAAACAAGTATATATTATAACTGTGTAAGTAAATTATCTAGTCTTATAAAATTAAATCTTAATAGATTTTCAATTATTTGTTATTTTAAATTAAATCTTCAGAGTCCCTTAAGAAAAAAAAAACTCATTAAAAGTTAAATCACTAAAGTTAAGGTGAAATATATATTTTATCTAAATGTTTACATATTAAAACTTTTTGTTACTGCCTTCCAAATGCGTCTTTTTATGAAATTAATAAATAATGGGCTCAGATTAATAGTGAATCCTTGTTTTTTTTTCTTCACCTATTAAATTACTTGTATCAGGGTTCAGGACTTGATGATCTCTTTCTAAATGATATTGTAAATAGGTTTCTGTAGTGTAACCTCGTGGACATTTATCTCATTGAAATGGGGTTTCATTATTAACATTATGTGATGGTTTTTCTCTACTGGTATATGTGTTTTTTTGTGACGCTGAAAATATCTATCAGTCTTGTATCTTTTAACGCAGATATCACTTTCGATAAGTTTTTCGCTAATATGAACATTTTGCTGATAAACTAGATTAACAAAACCAAAAAATTTCTTATCACAATGGTGGAAATTATGATTTGTTTTCCTCTTCTCCCATGTGTGTCCTAACGTGGGCTGTTAGAACTGATTTAGACATGAAAGTTTTTTCGCATTTTTCACACTTATAAGGTCTTTCGCCAGTGTGAACACGTTCGTGAGCAACCAAATCCCATTTAGTAAAAAACTTCTTATCACATCGTCCACAGTTGTGATTTTTTCCAGCTTCTCCCTTGTGTCGCTGTTTGTGTGCAAGCAGATTTTTCGCAGTTCGGAAAAACATGTGACATAAATCGCATTCATATGGTTTATCGTCAGAATGTACAGAGATATGATTTCTAAGAACTTTTTTAGTTTTAAAATATTTGCGACATAGTTCACATTTATAAGGTCTTTCGCCAGTGTGATCACGTTCGTGATCAGCCAAATCACGTTTATCAAAAAACTTCATATCACATTGTCCACACTTGTGATTTTTTTCCGCTTCTCCCATGTGTCTCCTTTTGTGGGCATTAAGATTTGATTGTTTCATGAAAGCTTTTTCGCATTTTTCACATTTATAAGGTCTTTCGCCAGTGTGGACACGTTCGTGAATAACCAGATCGCGTTTATCAAAAAACTTCTTATCACATCGTCCACACTTATGATTTTTTCCCGCTTCTCCCATGTGTCTCCTTTTGTGGACATTTAGATTTGATTGTTTCGTGAAAGCTTTTTCGCATTTTTCACATTTATAAGGTCTTTCGCCAGTGTGAACACGTTCGTGAATAACCAAAACACGTTTATCAAAAAACTTCATATCACAATATTCACACTTGTGATTCTTTCCAGCTTCTCCCATGTGTCTCTTTTTGTGATCAATTAGAGTTGAACTGCTCTTAAAAGTTTTTTCGCATATTTCACATTTATAAGGCTTTTCGCCAGTGTGAACACGTGTATGAATAACAATTTCAAATTTAGTAAAATATTTTCTATCACAATATTCACACTTGTATTTTTTTCCAGCTTCTCCCTTGTGTCGCTCTTTGTGTGCCGCCAATAATGAATGAATTCTAAAACGTCTGTGACATAAATTACATTCATAAGGTTCGTGGCCAGTATTTAATATAGAAGGATCATTGTTATAATCTTGATCGGATTCTTCATTGCTAGATGTTTCTTTTTCCGTAGATGGCTATTCAAAGAGATGAGATAGAGAAGGAATTGATTTGTAAAAAGTAAATACAAGAACAATGTATCTCAAAGACAACTTCTTCCTCATTAGCTTTTAGGTGAAATACTTTCGAGTTACGAGAAAAGTTTTACACAAATTAAAAAAAAAAAGAATAACAATTTTTATAACACATTTAAGTTAACATCAAATTTTGTTTACAAACATTTTTATATTAACAATGAATATTATTAAAGTAAATATATTTCTGGTTAAAATAAAATTGTTCGTATTTAAATTAATATGTCAACATTTTAAATAATGTTTTCGAAAAATTAAAAATTAGTAGAAACATACACATATAAAGTAAAAAAAAAAAGAAAATAAACTTTGATTTCAAAGTTATTACTATTTTAAAATTTATGTTTAAATATTTTAAAATTTCATAAAAATTTAGAAACCTAAATTTAGTTAAGATTTCATTTGGCCAGTTCGCAACCCCGCCCCATCTTTAACATTTTAGACTATACACACCCACGTCTTTTATTTTAACAAAACCTTTCATCATTTCTGCCTGGGCATACGAAATGTTATTTTTAAGGAGAACTTACAAAAGTTTTACAATTATTATCCAGCTTATAATTTTTGCGATTAATTGAAAATTTTTAAACACTTTAAAGAATTTTCATTAAAACACATTTTCATAAAAAAAAAATAATCAATTCAGCAGAAAACGCGTTTAAAGTTTTCAATTGAGCCTAAGTACTGAGCAAATTACAAAACACTTTTGTTCGCCACTCAATGAGAAAAAGAGATATCAACAGCACTTTTTGTTATCTTGTAGATTGCGTTGTGACTACGGTGTTTCCAATTCGATTAGTCGATTTACCGATTCCTCGATTAATCGCCTCTATTTCGGTTAATGCCGAAACAAATAATTTAAAACTGAAATAATTATTCTACCCGAATAATCGATCAAAATAGGTCGATTAATCGGCAAAATTTTTAATATGAATTTTTCTTAACTTTGGCAAGAAAATCGTAGAAAAAACATCAACTAAAATACAATCAAATTATATTCAAATCGACTGAATTAAAGCAAGGCTTTAGAAAATATGATGAGACAATTCTTATTTTTATTCCTTAAAAAAAAAATAAATTTTAAATTATATTTTCATGTCCAAAAAATTGAAATAGAGCTGTCAAAGATCTCATCAGTATGAGAAATTTTAAAAAAGTTAGAGCCTCCAGCAGAGCTTTAACAAAAACCCCATTAAAATATATATTTTTTCTCCTTAGCAATGAAACACGTGACTAAGTATATTCCTAACAAGCACTATGACGTTACTTGTGTTATAAAATAATAATATAAAATTGCTTTAAATTCGAAAACCGTATTTTCTAAAACAATTTCATTCACTGTTGCCGTTTTTGGTTATTTTTAACCCAATGTGGAGATGTGAACTTTTTTTTCATTTTGGTAACTTTTCTGACAATCAAAAATTAAATTATTTTTTTGTTTCTGTGTTTTGAAATTTTATTTAACAGTAAATATTTTATATATATGCGTTTTAATTACGTTGATTTGAAGTATGTAGTTCGTTGTACAAAATATGTTAATTAGCTCTGGATTACCAAAATATAAACGACTGTTTTAATTGGCGGCATTTTACCGATGAGAACAAGGATTCTGAATTGAACAGTTGCTAAGTTAACTTAAGTGTTGGTGGCAAAAAAAAAAGCAAAAAACATTAAATAAATGCAGAATGGATAAGAATTTGAATTTTACATGTTTGAATGTATGTGAATTAAAGAAAATTTTTTAACTTTACAATAAACATTTTTACGAACTCTCCAACACATACGGAATCATGAATCCGGATTGTGCGACACGTTTACGTCCGTAAAACACGTATCCGTCTAACCTTGTACATAAACGGAATATTAACGCACCGCATAATCGGTTTTTCGAAAACACTACGTTTTTACTCCGTTTCCTGTAACCGTTTCCGTGCCGTTAAAACGGACTTCACCGTTTTTAATCAGTCTTGATTTCGTAAGAAACGGTGTTGTTTATTGCTTTTATAAAAACATAAATATGCAGCCAAATATAATAGAATATATATCTAAAATCGCGCAACCCTTCTGTTAAATTTAAAATTGCATGAATGCAAACTAAGGTGCAGAACTAGTGACTTGAAGTACTTTTATGCGGCTAATCGAAAAGTACTTTTTACATTGTAAATATTATCAACTGAACATAAACTTATTTGTTTTTTTTTTTTTTTTTCATTTCTATCAGGTATTAAACTTTAAAAATGGCCATAATTAAAACGTGGTAATGGATGGTAGTTGCTTTTTTCGAATGTTTTCTTTGTGTTGTTTTTTTTTTTTAAGAAATCTTAAAAAAATAATAGGATTAAGAACTCAAGACCGTTTTTACACGACACAACTGTCCGTAATCGGTCCTTCAATGACTGGCACAAAGACACAAATTCGAATAAGTGTCGATGTTCCTTTAAATCCGTTTTCTGGTACGTTTACGAATGCAGAAAACGGTACGTAACCGGAGTTGGAGAGAAAACGGTACGTAAGCGGAACTTTTTTTGTTGGGTTGTTTTGGGTTTTTATTGAAAAAGACTGCAGTCAATGCAAAAAGTGAATCCGAAGATTTATCATTTAAATGCGACAATGAAAGCAGGAATTTTTTTTTTTTTTATATAAATTTTTCCTATAAAATAATATTTCCAGTACAAATTAAATGGATTAATATACGAGTATTTAAAAAAAAAAACAAAAAACAAAAAATTTTATTTTCCATTTAGAAACTTTTTTTTTAAATTTTGGTTACAAAAAATTTTTGTCCGTGGCAACACCGGTTTCATTTAAAATTCTATGAAAAAAAATATAAAAACTTAAAAAATAACATGGAATTTTGTTTCTAATTTGATTTGTCAACAAATTTTGATGTAGCAGGAACTTCAGTAGAATTAAGTTATTAAGTAAAAAAATATTTAAAAAATCGCTTATTTGAATTCTTAATTGTACAAACACAGAAAAAATCGATGAGGACTTGTCGGAAATATGCGTGATTTTTATATATTTTCTAATAGATAAACGCTTTAACTGTAAAGCTTATACCAGGTACTGGAAGAGTCAGGGAACAGTAGCAGTTCTATCAAACTTTGTGAATTTCGCAAAAACTATTCATACCACAATTTTAAGAATATGTTATTGAATTTTTTTGAAGGCTCTTGTTTTTTTTTAAGGCTCTTATCTATTTAGGAGTTTTTTTTTTTTTAATCTTGACAGTGTCGTATAAAGGAAATAAAAACCAACTTTATCGACAATCTTCACTGTGTTTTTAAGGGTTAACTTTCACTGAACACATCTGATATTTTGTTTTTAAAGAGTCGTCAGATTCCTCTGAAAACAAAAACCCAAGATTATAAGGCATGATTCTTTCAAACAAAAAATCTCTGGATGCTTTGAATTATCCTAAACAAATACTTTAGAAACTTGATATTTCAGCAAAAAGCAGCTCTTTGTGTTCTTATTGATGAAAAAAAAAAATACATTTATTTTGCATTAAACGATTAATCGATTAATCGCCAATTTTTACGATTAATCGAACCGAATAACCGTTTAATTAATTTTCTTATTTTTTCGAATAATGACCTAAACGATTAACCGGCAAGGTCGAATAATTGGAAACACTAGGTGTGACCCATATTTCAACATCATTTATTCAAAATTCAAGTATTTTGTCTTGAAGTTAATGAGCGATATATAAAATATTTAGAAATAAGGTAATACAATTAAACACGTATATATTTAGAACTTTGTAAGTAAAATATCTCCTTTTATAAAATTAAATCTTAATAAATTTGCAATTATAATTAAAAGTTAAATCTCTAAAGTTAAGGTGAAATATATATTTTATCTTATTGGTTACATTTAAAAACTTTTTGTTACTTCCTTCCAAATGCGTCTTTTTACAAAATTAATAAATAATGAGATCAGATTAATATTGAATCTTCGTTTTTTTTTTCTTTCATTTCTTCCCCTTTTAAATTAATTCCATCAAAGTTCGTTCACTTGGACTTGATGATCTTTTTCTAAATGATTTTGTAAATTGGTTTCTGTAGTGTAACCTTGTCGACATTTATCACATTGGAATGGATTTTCTTCTACTCGTATATGTGTTTTTTTGTGACGCTGTAAATATCTATCAGTTTTGTATCCTTTAACGCAGATATCACTTTCGAAAAGCTTTTCGTTAATATGAACATTTTGGTGAAAAACTAGATTAACAAAACGAAAAAATTTCTTATCACAATGCTGGCAATTATGATTTGTTTTCCTCTTCTCCCATGTGTATCCTAATGTGGGCTGTTAGAACTGATTTATACATGAAAGTCTTTTCGCATTTTTCACACTTATAAGGTCTTTCGCCAGTGTGAACACGTTCGTGAACAACCAAATCTCGTTTAACAAAAAACTTCTTATCACATCGTCCACACTTGTGATTTTTGCCCGCTTCTCCCATGTGTGTCCTGTTGTGATCATTTAGATTTGATCTGCTCTTGAAAGTTTTTGCGCATTTATCACATTTATAAGGTCTTTCGCCAGTGTGAGCACGTGTATGAACAATAATATCATATTTACGAAAAAATTTCCTATCACAATATTCACACTTGTATTTTTTTCCAGCTTCTCCCTTGTGTCGCTCTTTGTGTAACGCCAGTAATGAATGATATTTAAAACGTCTGTGACATAAATTACATTCATAAGGTTCGTGGCCAGTATTTAATATAGAACGATCATTGTTATAGTCTTGATCGGATTCTCCGATATTAGATGTTTCTTTGTCGGTAGATGGCTATTAAAAGAGATGAGAGATAGAGAAGGAATTGCTTTGAAATTGAAGACTACTATTTGCTCATTAGCTTTTACTTGAAATACCACAACTTTCCAGTTAGAATTAAATTTTACATAAATGCTACATAGACGACGGAACTCATATAATTATCACAATTTTTTAAACGCATTTAAGTTAACATCTAATTTTTTACACAAACATTTTTATATTAACAATGAATATTATTATTGTAACTATAATTCTAGTTAAAATAAACTTTTTCGTATTTAAATTATTATTGTATATCAACATTTTTAATAATGTTGTCGCATATTAAAAATAAGTAGCAAACATATTTAAATTAACCAACAAAAGTTGTGTCACACAAGACTGGCTATCAGTGTTAAATGGAACGATTTTGACAGTTATCCACGTATTTTGGCACAAAGTAAATTTTTAAACTGTTTGTAAACTGTTTGTATTTAATTTAATTGTGTTTCTTCTCGATTTTAAAATATTTATTTTTGTGTGCATTTAATTTGTATGACCCTTTTGAAATTCACATACATATATTTTTGTGACAATTTGTATATGAGTTAAATATTAATGAAATATTTTTATATGAAAGCTTTGATCGATTAAATAAATGCAAAGAATGCCAATGTCTGACTATTCAAAATAATATTTACTTTTTTTTTTTTTTCTTAGAAATACTCGTATACCAGGCAAAAGGTTAAAAATTACCCTAAATGTAATTAATAGCTAATCCATTAAGGTTTGAGAAATAATACTGCTAGAAATAGAGAGAGAGAAAAAACTCCTTCTAAATAGCTCTATTGTGAATGATGTAAACTATTTAGGGGTGGTTTTTGCTTTATCTCTAATAGTTTTCTCTCGCATATAAATAATGTGCCTTTATACAATTTCTTCTTCTTCTTCTTTAAAACACGAGAGAAAATTGTTGGATATACAGCAAAATTCACAATACAGCTATTTAGTCCTTCACTACATAATTATACCTTTTTTTTACGCAAATAAATTTGTGATTTACATCATGCTTTATTAGATGAAGGGAAAAATATTTTTAAAAAAATCCTAGTACAAATGCATACTATTAATTAAAAAAAAAAAAATATATGATGGAAATATCCATCATAATGCAGTCTAATGTTTAGCTCAGTACCTAATAAATAACACATATTTGTATCATTTTTATTCCTGATGATAATTCAAAAAGCAATTATTTTTCTTATTAAGGCATAAATTAATTCCACATTTGCTGCATGAGATTGTTGAGTATCCCTTGCATTTGGGGTATTTGCACCTAAGTGATGCACCTACTTTTGGCCAATGTTCTAAGCCATCTTTCCTTATATCTTGTGGCGGCGCAGGAGCTACAGAACCTTTTCTTCTTTTTGAATGCAATTCTTGTTCAAGGGTATTGCTGCTTGAACACTCTCGTTTAGCATCTTTGGTGGTTCCTTTGTTACAAAGAACAAAGGCCAATTCATTCCTGAATTGGCTCAATGTAAGCAGTTTCTTGATTTTTGGTTCTTTCCTTTCCTGAGCATTCTTTTTATAGATAATCCAAGAATTTATCACTGTTAAATCAAATAAATGAAAAAATATACGCTGGTACCACTTTTTAGACCTCAATGTTATGTGGTTTCTTCCCAAAAAGCTATCCAAGAGGTCACCACCTGTCATGTGTTTATTATTGTATGCTTGGACAACAAATGGACAGGTAATACCAATTTTTTCTTTTTCAGACTTGTCATATCTATTGACTTTGGTCACAGGCAATGCTCCAGATAACGGAGTTTCCATCTTATTGTCTTTCGTAGCTACGGAACTAATATCTGTAGCATTTCTCTCTTCATGGATTCCTCTCTCCTTCATGCATTCCTCTTTTTTCCTGTTTTGTTGCACAGTTCTCACCCCCTGTTTAGCCAAAAAATGTACTAATGGTAATGAGGCATAAAAATTATCAAAGTATATAATGTGGTTCTGCATTCTTGGAACACCCCGAAGCAAGCGAACTACAACATTTCCTGTCTCTTTAAGATCTGGTTCATCTGGAAGTTTTTCTAAATTCTCTTGCCCACAATAAACTTCAAATTTATGGGCATAACCCATCAAGTTGCATAGAACATACAACTTGAAGCCCCTTTTGTGGGGCTTATTGGACAGATATTGTTTTAGAAATTGTCCTATATTTGTAGCATACATCTGCTCAATTACAGAAAGTCGTTGCCGCATTGGCGCTGTAGCAAACCTTTCATTGAGATGCTGGATTACAGGACGGATTTTGTAAAGTCTATCATGTTCTGGATGACCCACAGGTTTTTGAAAATCATTGTTGCTAAAGTGTAGTGACATCTTTATCTTTTCAAATTTATTCACAGGCATTGTTGAAGAGATCGGCTCATATCCATACATTGGTGACCAGTATGATTTTGTGCTGGGAAATTTTTGTACAGACATGAATAACAGGATACCAAAGAACTTGTTCAAATCAGATTCAGTAAAAGTTGTAGATGAATCCGGATTGCTTTGCGTTATATACAAATTGGTTTGTTCTGCTATCAAATTAATAAAATCTTTTGTAAAAAAGTGAGTGAAACACTGATATGGGGTTTCCAGTTGTGAAACCTCGCCTGAAGCAGCAGAACTTGCCAAGAAATCAATGTAATCTTCATTATACATCATATTCCTTTTTCCCCAAATCAATTTTCTTTTGTCAAATGAAAAAGTGGACAAATTATTTAGGGTAGCTGAGTGAGAGGTTTCCTGTTTGTCTATGGTGTCGTCTTGTACGAGAGGAGAATCAGATTGAGCAGTTTCATCATTGTCATTTCCCTGCTGCAATACTCTTATAATTTCATCAGCATCGTGATTCTCATCGTCAGAATATTCGGCATCAAGGCCATCTTCTGATAGCCAACCGTCTTGTAATTGAGCCAAGTAAGCTTCAATGTCTCTTTCATCCACATTTTTCTAAAAAAACAACATAAAAAAAATTTACAAGTGAAGCCATTGCATAATGACAGAAATTTCTGCCACATGGTTTTGGAAAATTTCTAATAAAAATTCGATATTAATTGCACAGAAAATAACTGATCACTCCTTATCAAAAATTTCTGATTAGCTTCCTAAAAAGTACACAAGATTCTACAAGTTTTTTTTCTGACCACAACAAACAGCGGAGCGACAGATTAAAACCTGTTAATTTATAGGGATGCTTGTTCTTTTTTTTCTGACAGCCGTTCTCGAATTTATTTAATAGTCATGCAAAATGTTTTCAACAGCAACCAATTTACAATACACTTGTTTGTGTGATTTTTTTTTGTTCAATAAATGTTATGATGGAAATTTCCATCATCATGCCAAGAAGGGTAAATATCTTTGTCATATTTTTATTTTGTTTTAATTGTCATTTTCAGTAGTTGCTAACTTCTTTGAATGCATGTAACTATATTTTAGTTGGCGATTTAATACATTTTATTTGTTTTTTTTTTTTTAATGCAACAATTTCACTTAAATGTTAAATCTCAAGAACGAGATTTTTTAATTAGAAACTTATTTTATTCTCAAGCAAGAATTCTCGGAATTCCAGGAATTAAAGCAGTTCCGTAAAAGAAAAATCATATTACCAATCCATAGTTTAAAATAAAAACTGTGTTGTTTTGTTTAATATAAAAGTATATTTTCAAAAATTTAAATATAAAACAAACATATTTTTCTTTAAATACATATGACAAAAAAATAAAACTTTTAATATATCTCAAAACTTATATTTTGAATCAAATGTAAACAAGAGAAAAAATAGAGTGTAGAGGTTTAGGTCTTTCTAGAAGTAAATTTCCACAAAGCTAATAATTTCGCACTACCCACAATAATCAAGTGTAAAAATTTGGTCTTGGAAAAATGTAACTTTTACTAGTGTGGCCACCCTTGACCAAATAAAAAAAAAAAGGTTTAAGAATTTATAGAAAAGTATGCATTAAAAGTACTAAAGTACCAACACTTTATAAAGATTTAACTTGGCAGCACTTTTGTTTATAGATTTTGTGTTGTAAATTTTTTTGGGAATTAAATAATCAAAAAAAAACGAAATTTTCTGTTAACACATGCCCGATATTTTATACCGAAAGTTTTTAAATTGAGGCACATAGTTTGAAAATTACAATTTAAGGACATCAAAACCACTGATGTGACGCTCGCGGATCATGGGCTTTTTGGAACCAAAATTTAACCACTTTTATTCGAGGTGTTTGGATAAAAAAAATCAGATGTTTTGATTTGATGAAACAAAGGTTTAAACTGATAATTTTCTTTTATTAAGGCAGACAGGTTCATTTACAAAATGCTTTTTAAAATTTTTTATGTTTACAATAAAAATTTCAAATGTTTTTTCGGCACTCAGGTTTATATTAGGTTTGTTTTTTTTTTAGAATTTTATATATATATATTCCATACAAATTTAAGTAGATATAGACTTGCTAAGTAGTTATAGATATAGCTACTTAAAAATTAAGAACGTATAAAAATGCTGCCAAGTCTTTGAAGTTCTTGGATTTTTCTCTTTAAAATGTAAAGAAAAATATTTCAAATTTTTGTATTTTTAAGTTGATAAATTATTAAAAACAACAAAAGCTAACAAATGAATTATGCGTTTGTAAGTAAAGGTAGAGCGGGGCAAACAATAAAATTGCTCTATTTCGCGTTCCAGCGAAGTTCATATACGAAAACAGCTTTCGTACAAATGGCGGCCCCAAATGTTCAAATTGTATTTGTTTATAAAAAAATAAAGAAAAGTCAGTTAAGTAGGAAAGCCGCTTTTTTACAAGTAGTTATAGATATAAAATTCGAAAAAAACGAACCTATTATTGAGAACAAAAGGGTCTAGAAAAAAGACTTAGATTATGAACACTTTTTCCCATAGAAAAACATCAGAATATAGAAAACACCTCTTTTCTATAGAAAAAAAAAAACTCAAGATTCTTGACATTTTTTTCTCAAAGAAAAATTCTCAAAATCTAGGCCTTAGATTTGAAGACTTTTTCCTATAAAAAATGTCTCAGGATCAAATAACCTTTTTGTATAGGGTAAGTGTACCAGTAGTAGTCACAGTCTTTTTTTAAACTGGGGCCCTTACGAATGTGAACATGGTATTAGAGTGACAATTAGTTATTACAACTCCTTAATTAGCATTCTATTAGATTATCTTAACTGTTTTCAAATTTTTTATTAAATTTCGAGTTATTTACGTATTTTTTAAATGCATCATTTTTTGCCAGTGGACGGCATATATTTTACCTAAATCCGGCATATGATTTGACCCTTTTGTCGGCATGATATTTTTTATTATTAAGGAATAATATCGTAGGTATAGAATATATTCAAGTAATTTTTTTATTTAAAATTAAAGCAATTTACATTTTGTCATTTTTAATATAAATAAATAAATCATTTTTAAGAAAAACAAATAAGAGAATAAAAAATATATATAAAAATGATAACATATTCAAAATTTATATATATTAATTAATTACATTAAATAAAAACTAAACAAAATATGTATACCTATTAAAATTTAATTTTCAAAACTAATTAAAAATTATATTTGGTCTTTGCATGCTTTACATACAAAAATCCATCTTAATTACAAGGTTTAATTTAGTGAATTTATCCTACATTTCTCAGACCATCATCCTCAGCCACAAATTTGTAATTGCTTTCCTTTTTTGGTTTGTTTTCTTTTTCCATATTCCTTTTCATGGCATTCAAGTTTTCTATTTCAATGCAAGAGCAGATGTGCCTTGAGTTGTGAAGCGAATTTTGAGAAAGTTCATGGATTGGGGAACTATAAAATGTTGTTCGAATGCTGGTGACTTCGATATTGCATTGTGTTTAATTAGTTCAGCGCCTATAGGATTTTAATAATAGAAACGGTAAATAGCATGTACCTATGTGACAAATTAGATAGAATATTTTAAGTTACCTGGAACTAGACAACAGCTTATGTAATTTTAAGTAATCGTGCTAATAACTAATGAGCTAGGAGAAGGACTGTCTATAGTCGTTTGAAATGGTTAGTTATTCTCTGGAAGAGTAGATGGAAGGTTTAAACGAATTATTGTTATGAACAGTTTCAAATAGTTAACGATGATTATCTGTGGCTGACTGTAATTTTATACTTTTATATTCTTTTTTTTTTTTTCAAATTACCAATTTCTTCAACAATGATATCGGCATTAATACCACGTTCACGTAAATTAGGAACTATTTGCTGAATTATTTCGATGGCTACCTCAAAATCTGTTTCTTTAAATGTTTTATCGATTTCGTGATGATCACTGGCCAATAATTTCAATTTATTTTTGCCACGTTTGGTGTAGTCAACGTTATCAGGATTGAAGGGATATAAACCGCACTTACGAAAGCCATTTTTAATGGCATCTTCCATGTTTAGATTAGAAAGAACCTTATGGAGAAGTGGACAAAATGTGGACTTCGAAATTACTTTGTTATCATTTTCCGGATTCAATTGCCAATCCTTTGCAGTTTTCTTCCATTCAAATTTTAATGGTTTAAATACACTCACATTGGCAGGTTGCATAATGTGTGTGCTGTTTGGCGGTAAAGCATATAAAATAATGCCGTTATTTGCGCAAAACTCACTTAACTCCAATGTCATGTGGGATTTATGGCCATCCAAAAACAACAGAATGGGTCGTTTGATATTGTGCACGTTAAGCCAATTATGGACTCCATTTGCTACATACTCGAAAAATGTTTCGTTCACCATCCATCCTGTTTCTGACTTTCCCAGAAAACAATTTTCTGGCAGGCTGTTTATTATTTCTTTAGGTGGTGGCACATGTGGAAAGACAACCATTGGGTTCACTGTCTTGCCATTTGCTGCAAAAACCAACAGCACTGTAACTGTTTCTTTTTCATTTTGATTTTCGCTTTGCATGGTATACACGTTCCGATATCCCTTTGGAGCCAAAATGTTTCCAGTTTCTGGGCACATACTAAAACTTGTCTCATCCCCATTAAATATTCGCGTTGGATCATCTAATATGTCTAGAGCATTCTGCTCGCTCAGGAAGTTTTTTAAGACTTCAAACCATTTTCTTATGTTTTCTTCTGTTATTACCGCTTGTCCTTTACTGATGCCTTCCGCTTCTCTAAGGGCTAAGCTGCGATGCCGTTTTAAAAAGCCTAAATACCACGCTCTTCCAGGTCGACCATTTGAAAATGGTGTGATTCGCTGGTCTTCCTTGACGATTGCTTGAACCGTGTTCAATAAGTCATCAATTTTCAAAGGAAACCCACATTTTGCTAGATCTTGGCACCATTTCAGCAACCGTTTTTCTTCAGCATCCGATAGCACTGCATGTGGACCCATTTTCCTAGGACCTTCCGAAATACGGCCATGTAATCTATCCTGTATGGTGGAACGGGGAACACCATATTTCTTACTTGCAGCTAATATGGAAATAGTGCCTTCTCTAATTTCGCTTAGAGCACTTTTCAGGGATTCTTCAGAATATTGGTGAATGGTTCTTTTTGCTTTGGTGGCCATATTTGGAATTTTCAAAATGTCTGAAATGCCAGGAAGAATTATGGCTACTGAATTTCAAAATTGTTATTCTGTTTTGAAATTTTCATTCAAATAAAAATCCTATACTACTGGGTCCTACTGGGGGTAATAAACTCATTTGCAAGAGAGATGAGTAATAAACAATTTTCTATGTAGAATTTGAGCTTAATATGAGTAACCCCCATGCCGACGACTGGATATTATAGAAAGAAATTTGTTTTCCTAATATCGGCAAAAAAATATTTTTTTTATTAAATCCTGCTAATTACAAGTAATATTTGAACATATTTCTATCCTTGGAACTCTCTTAGAATACAAAATTATTTAAATAAGATTATTTCTTTAAGTTGGCTTTGCCACTAAAAAAATAATACTTAAAGAAACAAGCACTAACGTACAAGTTGAAAGACTGTCACAGAATGAGAACAAAATTAAATTAAATAAAAAAAAACTCATCTCAGTCAAATTTAATTATTGCATAGAGAAAAATTTGAATATTTTTTCTATTAAAAGTAGATCTTATTTAAATATATAACTACCGTTACCAAATACTGGTACATGCCGAACTTAGAGACGTTTACCCTACTACAAAGCTTTGCGTTATAAAGTCCTCAGAGTCTGAGGATTATCCGTAGGAATAAGTTCTCAGAAAACCGAGGAGTCTTCTATAGGAATCTGAAGGGTTTTCTATAGGAATAAATTAAGAAGTCCTGGGAATCTGAGAATTTTTCTATAGGAAAAATGTCTCGAATTTTAAGGGGGTTCTATAGAATAAAAATGCTCAGAATGTGAGTTTTTTCTATTGGAAAAATTTCTCAGAATCTCAGGACTTTTTCTTAAGAAAAAAAAAACCTCAGAGTCTAAGGGCTTCTCTATAGGAAAGTGCTGAAAATCAGATGGTTTTTCTATATGAAATTGTTCAAGTATCGAAGGCAAAACTTATCAAAATTTGAACAATTTTGAACCTAACAATTTTTCTATAGTATAAAAATATTTGTCTCAGGATTTTTACAAAAACAAAATAATCCGAATCTAAGACTTTTTTTTTAGAAAAAGTTCCCTGCATCTGAGTATTTTTCTATTGGAAATAGCCCCAAAATTTGTGAGTTTTTATAAAGATTTATTATCTATAGAAAAAGCCTTAAATTTTGATAGCTGTTTCCAATAGAAATAGTTTCATAATCTAAGAATTTTTTGTTATAGAAAAAGTTGCAGTTTCTAGACTTTTTACCAAGGAAATAGTGCTCAGAGACACAGACCTATTTTATAGCCAAAATCCAACAAAAAAAATTAACAAATATTAATCACTTTTTTATAGAAAACCATTAGATTTTTATTTGAAAAAAAAAAAAAACATTTAAACAGGAAGAAAGCTTTTTCTATTTAAAATTTAAATTTTTTCCAAGTCTAACCCCCAAGCAGAAAAATGTATACTGTAATTTTCAATTTTATATATAAATAAATGATTTGGTTGAACAAAAAATGTTCGAAAAGTTTCATATATTTATATAGTAGTTTTTATTAACATTTCATTTAAATGTGTCCTTTTGTGCACATTCACATAGCGTCTATTTGCAAAGCGTTTGTGGCATATATCACATTCAAAGGGTTTTTCGCCAGTGTGAATGCGTGTGTGCTCCACTAAGCGATAATTACAAAAAAATTTCTTACCACAATGATCACATTGAAATTTTTTACCAGCTTCTCCCATATGTCTTACTTTGTGATCATTTAAAGTTGCTTTAATTTTGAAGCCTTTGTGGCATATATCGCATTTATAACTGTCTGCTGTTGATGGTGTGCTCGTATGCAAACGCATGTGCCTTTTAAAACTCTTTTGTCTATTAAATTTCTTATCACAATGTTCACAATTATAAATGTATGCAGCTTCTTCCAAGTGCAACTTTTTGTGATAATATAAAGCGGTAGAATTTTGAAAAAATTTTTGGCATACATCACATTGATATGTAGTTTTTTCCGTGTGAATCCGCACGTGTCTATCAAATTCCAATTTTTGTAAAAATTTCATTTCACAAAATTCACAACTATACAACGCTTCTTTTAAATGCAAGTGTCTGTGGTTATTTAGGCCGGCTCTATAGCCGTAACGTTTGTGGCATATATCGCATGCATAAGGTTTTTCGCCACTATGTACTGGCGAATGGGTTTTTAAATCTGCTTTGTGTATAAATTTCATATCGCAATGTTCGCACATATAAATTTTTTCCGATTCTCCCGTATGCAGCCTTCTATGAATTTTAAGGGTTTTATCATATTTAAAATGTTTGTGGCATATATCACATGTATAAGGTTTTTCGGCGGTATGAATATGAATACGCTTGTGTGAATATAATTTCGCAAAATTTTGAAACTTTTTTTTACATTGTGTACATTGATAACGTTGATCATGGTTAAGGTTCGATTCTTCATTGTTCAATTCTTCATTGTGAGATATTATTTCATCATTTGTTGGCGGCTAATGAAAAAGAGCAAAATAGAGGATTTGTTTTTGTAAAAAAACACTCATTTAATTTGGGATGATGAATAAATACTAATTTTTCCAGCTTTAAAACTAAATAAAACTAAATTCATCGTAAGAAATAAACTGTTTCCACTTTTTTTTATAAATCTGTGTATTCTTATTAGAGGTTTTTCACTGGAGTTTCCAAATATTCCCGAAATTTTGTACTCCCTAAATTTTCGGGGTTTACTTTTTTATAAGACATAAACTGTTTCCACTTTCTTAAAATTTTTCTTAAACTGGGTATTTATTCTTATTTAAGATATTTCAAACGATTTGATTATCCAACTATTAGAGGTTTTTACCTGGAATTTCTGGTACAAGATTTTCCAAAAATTCTCGAATTTTTTACTTTCGAAATTTTTGGGGTTTAATTTTTTGTATGATGAAAATTCACTTTAAAGACACATTTATACGCGAGATAGAGCAAACAAACTAAAATCTATTGTGAATGATTTTAGCTATTTAGATGTTAGTTTTCCTCCATCTCTAGCATTTATTTTCTCGCTTGTAAATATACCTTTAAAAAGATATAGAAACTATACTGAAGAGATATTTCATTACTCCTTATATCTTTAATGATAAAAATCATTCAAACGCTTCTCACAATCCCCGACATTTAGGGGATGATTAAAACCGGCGATGATTGAATTGTAGTCTGTGATTGAATACGAAAAACATTTGAAAATAAATTAAAATATTAACTTAACAATAAGGGTTTACATATCACAAACTAAGGCCTTCTAAAATTGTAAATTTCTCCTCAAACTTAACAACAAACACATGGGAATAATTTCCTATAAACCTGACAAATTTGCTCTATCCCCACAATCAAGTGTAAAATATGGTTTTGGAAAAGTGCAACTTTTAATAGTGTTGCCACCACCATTGACCAAAATAAAAGGTAATAAATGTACTCAAAGTAACAACGCTTTATGTAAAAAGTACTAAATGTACTCAAAGTACCAACGTTTTATAATTATTTAATTTGGCAACACTTTTTTTAAGCATGTATTGTGGGTTTTTCTTGAAAAGTAAATAAAAATTTTTTTATAGAACAAAAATTTAATTTTCTTTTATAAACTGGAACAATGATAAATAAAAAAAAGGAGAAAACAATAAAAATTAAATTTAATTCATTAACTACAAAGGTTTTTTAATTGCAAAATATATTTTTTTGGAAATGTTGCAATGCAATTTTTCAACTTTGCAAGATTAAAATTTTTCTGATTTAAATTGCATAAAGGATCCGAAAAAAAGACAAAAAACTTTCTGAAATTATTTAATTCTACCAATACCACCAACTCTGTTGAAATTTATACAGCTTTTTCTCTGGCATCTCTAGTGTTAACTTAAATTACGAATAGACTTTAGAATGAGTCGATGAATTTTTTTTAAAAAATATTTCAATAATTTTAATTGTTTTTAATGCAACAATTAAATCTTAAATGTTTGTTTTAAAAACTGATATATTTTTACTTATTTTTTATTCTTGAGCGGGAATTCCCGGAACACCGGGAAATTGAAAAATGTTTACCGGCTTCCCGGAAGATGAGGAAGTTCGAGAAAAGAAACACCCTAGTGACAACAACCATAGTTTAAATTAAATACTGTGTGTTTATTTTTGAATATAAATGTATATTTCTAAAAACTTTATGCTTAAAACTTAATATATAATATAAAAAATATTATTTTTTAAAAATATTGTTAAAAAAAGCATGTCCTTTGATAAGTAAGGCGGATGAATTAAGGCGTTTTTAAATTATTATTGTTTTTTTTTGTAATCTGTCGGTTTAAGTTAAATAAAAAGAAATTTACGTGTTAAAATATTTTAAAGTAAATCTAAATATATTTTTATTTCATATTATTTTATTTAAATGCATAATAAACTTATATTATATAATCTTGATTATATATTTATAAACGATTGTTAATTAAGAAGCCCGATTTGCGCAGGCTTAAGCACAGTAAAATGTTTTCCCCGTGAAAAAAAATTTCACTCTAACTTTAAAACGTTTCAAATTGTAATTATAATTATGAGCCTTAAATTGTAATTTAAATTATGACAATTTAACCAGATAATAACAGACTTGTACCATTAATTTGCTAAAAAACATATTCTACATAATTTTCACGTGATCTAATCCATTTCTAGATCTTTCGGGTTATTTGAATTATTAAATTATTGCAAAAAAAAAAAAAATATTAGAAGTATTTTCTTACAGTCACAAAATACTTTCACAATACTTATTTATAACAAAAATAAAGTATTTTTTAATCATAATGTTCGTTAATAAATCTGCATTATTTTTAAAGCGATTTTATATATTTTAAGGAAAAATTTATAGATTTTATTTTAATAAGATGTAAACTCAATTTTAGTTTAGACATTTCTCTGAGTGTAAAATACTGTACTTACGAAATAACTTAAAATACTGTTAGCCCTAAAATATTCTAACAAATCCATCTAAAAATCGAAATATATATGAGCATACATGATCATACATGGGCCTGTATATGATCATACATGGGCATACATGGTCATATACATCCATACATTGTTCAATATATGACCATACATGATCTCATATATAATCATATATCTTCGGATCCGAAATTTGAGGGTATATGGACGTATATGATCATATACGAGCATACATGAATAATATATGAGCATGTATGATAATATATGCACATATATCACCATATACCCTCAAATTTCGGATCCGAAGATATATGGTCATATATGAGATCATGTATAGACGTATATGACCATGTATGCCCATGTATGATCATATACAGGACCATGTATGAGCATACATGATATATCTTCGGATCCGAAATTTAAGGGTATATGGTGATATATGTGCATATATTATCATACATGCTCATATATTTTTCATGTATGCTGGTATATGATCATATACGTCCATATACCCTCAAATTTCGGATCCGAAGATATATGATCATATATGGTCATATATTGAACAATGTATGGACGTATATGACCATGTATGCCCATGTATGATCATATACAGGCCCATGTATGATCATGTATGCTCATATATATTTCGATTTTTAGATGGGAGCCTAAAATCTAGTTTCAATATTGCTCAATTGAAAAAGAAAACTGAAAGATCGCTAATCCTAATATAGCAGTTTTAAAGCAAAAAAACCGCTAAATTGTTATTATAACTGTTTAATATAATCTTACAAAACATTCATAATCGTCTAAAAAGTCAAAATAGTGAGGGTGTAAACGATAATTGAAGCACCCAGTGCAACAACAAGATAACTCCACTTTTTAAAATGTTGAGAAAATCAAAAAAAACTTTCTCAAAAATAAGAAACCAAAAGAATTGCTAAATATTATTTAATTTTGAAAAGAAATAATCAAAACAAATTTGTTTAATTCAAAAACATATTAAAAAGTTTTATTTTAAATAAAAAAAAAAAATAATTTTGCTTTTGGACTTGTCCTGTTTTTGCACCGATATTGGTAAAAATTAAAGGGGTCCTTCGTTGTCATCTTCATAGTCAGTGTTTTCAGCTTCTTGAATAGACTGCTGCGAGATCAAATTATCATAAAAATGTATATCCGATGGAGGAACATACTTTTGTGCCAAGCTCATAACATCGTCATATTTTTTCGGGTTGAGGGCTAGATTAGTTGTGTATAAAAGTTTTAGCTCGAAGGGGTTATCATTGCTTTCATTGCTATCTCGAATTTTGTTAATGGCCCATGGTGATTACAAGAAGCTGAAATACTTGCGACATTTTCCTCTTTTTTGTAGCAAAATCTTCGATATTTTGAAATGGTCCATTTAATATGATCTTTGTTCGTGACTGTTTTTTTGTAAAACGGAGCCAAACTCGTTTTAAAATCAAATATGTTCGCATTGCTCACTGATATAACTTTAAATTTTTTGGAAGACTTTTCCACTAAATTCTGCCAGTCTTTTGGCAGGTAAAGGCGTTCTACTCGACGTTTCTGTTTCTCTATAACGCCAAAAGAGCGATCGCAGGGCAAAAAACTGTGTCCTGGTTCTGGCAAGTGATGTTCAATAAGGCTTATATTTTTGTGTTTTACAACAGCATATAAATATTGGACAAGAGTGTTGTTTTTATTTTGAGCACCGCAATTATCGGAAAATAAATATAATTTTCTCACAGTTTCACTCATAATGTGTTCAATAAAATGATGCAAAAAGCTGATTACTTCATTTGGACCTTTTTTCCCGATTGTCTCATCATACATGTACATGTAGCTTTTTTTGGTACTGCATTGATAAATACAAAAATTAAACACCCATAACTGCCTTTTATAAAAGGCATCACCCGATGGTATTAGCGGAAGTGGCAAATTTTGTTGGAAATCAAAAGTAAGGCACTCAACTGTCGGGTCTTGTAAGCAGCTTTTTTCGCGTAGATCATCATAAAACGCCTTAGCCTTCTTTTCGTGAAGATCTTTCGCAACTTTGAGTGCACGTCTTTCTTCCTCAGAATCAGCTGCAGCTATTTTGTTTCCATGGCTATCACACGTCTGGCAAGTGTCTGATCTAGGTGCTCCAAAAGAAAGCTTAAAATTTTTCGCAAAGTATTCCCTATAAAAATCGTATGTAACTGTTGGCTTTGGGTTACCATTTTCTTCAGCCATCAATGCAAAAGCGCTTGGCTCAAACTTTTCTAAGTAAAGAGTATACATTTTCCTTACATTTAAATCGGAACTAAAGTACTTCGATTCTTTATTTTGGCTGTAGTGAGAAGATCTTTTTGGGAAACTTTTAATATGGCTGTCAATATTTTGAACAACATCTTCTGGAATCTTATTTACTCTGTTTGCGTGACGACCTCTCATGTCAGAGGGCGCAGTTACTTTTTCCAGCAAAAATCTTGAGTCTTTCGATGCGACTTTTATGGACTCCATGAACTGAACAAAATGCTTTTTTACATACCTCTATTTCATGTTTAATGCTAGGTATAAAATATTTATTTTGGAATTTTCTCACTTCATTCCCACTCGCAGATCGACGCCTCTTAACTGCATTTTGCCTTATTAATCCAGACAAATATGCATCTTGCTTTTCTTTATTTCCCAGCTTATTAAATTCTTGAAAAACTTTGGCATAATGATTCTGACGTCCAGAATCAAAACATTTTTTTTTGCAACTGCAAGGCTGGCCCATTGTTTTTGCTGCAACGCTATTACCCTTACAGTTTGTATACTTTTTGCCTTCTGCTCTCTTCCTTTTAACTACGTTCCTTTTCCACGCGTTCTGATTGCGCGCACGCTTTTTTTCCTAAAGCCTAAGGTAAATAAAAATAAAAACAGAACAGAACAGAACATGTTTTCAAAAATTTGTGTTCTTTGATTGCCGGCAACTAAAAGTTGACATGTGGCTTAAGGCTTATTGCTTGAAAAGCGGTGCAAAAACAAGACAACTCCAGGAGATGTCGTGTTCTTGCTCCGTTTTGAAAACAAAACTTCAAAGTTTCAGAGTTTCCGTATCCTAAAGTCAAGTTAGATGTGTTTTTTGTGCACCGAACGACGCAGATTTTTTTTTTGTTTTTTCTGCATTAAAAAAGCTATTTCGCAAAAAAGTGGAGTTATCCGGTTGTTGCATTGGGTGCTTCAATTGCTAATTTTGTGCGGCATGGTGTTAACATGAACATTCACTATAAACTGATAGCACCCATGTAAAAAAGGGTTGATAATAAAGTGAATAATTTTATGCGTTGGCTCTTATTAACTTGAACTAATGTCAAATTTATATGGGATTTTCGAACATAATTTACCGCAAATGATTACAAAGAAAAAAACTTATATTAAAAATTTTTTTTTGGAATAATGTTTCACAAAAAATGTGGTGTCAAAAATTAAAGTAATGCTACGAATATAAAATTATAAATGAAAATAGGGCAACTTTCAATAACTTATATTATAAAATATTATTTTAACGACAAAATTCTTAAAATTTGTAAAAACTAGTAAAAGAATTAAACTCGGCTTTACCGAATTTTTGTTATACCCTTTCGCACAGTTATTTTGTTACAGGCAAATTAAAAAAAAAATATTTTGTCATTGTCAAAGTGAAAAAAATTATGTGGTGAAAAACGCTTTTGAATGTGTAAAATTTTGTGGTGAAAAAAATTTCTTTGTGAAAATAAAAAATTTTTTTTGCGAAAAAAAACTCGTGAAACTCGTTAATAGGTTTTTTGTTCAGGCTCTGCCTTTGGGTTCTGGAAGAGATCTTTTGCCGGATCGAAATACATGTATCAATCTAGCTAAAAATCGTTAATTTGTTTTTGTAAATATGCGGAGGTTAAAAGCTCGGTATAAACTAGAAAAAAAATTTTTGTGAAAAAAAAAACGAGGTAAACATAATATAAATTCACCTGTAACCAAGTGATTCACCGGACGTTTATATAAAATTGTACTAAAATACAAAAATTTATGTGGAAAATTTAGAAGTCCGTTCTAATTTACACTAATAACTGTTTTTTTTTTTACGATGGACGGCTTTTGCTCATTTGCAATACCAAACTAATGGGCAGGATAACAATCTGAGTAAAAATAAGCAACCCCGCTTACGTTTTCGTGCCGTGATCGCCATTACAACGGACACCCAAACGGGTATGGCTAGATCAACTTAGAAATTTCATAAGGATTATAAATATATAAAATTCATAGTCTTAGACCTATATTTCTATATGTTGCTACTGGAATGAAACTGTGTTGGGAATACCAAGTTCAGTATATAATTTAATATTAATTTTAAAAAAAAATTCTAAATTAAATTGTATAAAAAAAAATCATATAATAAATTCTTTAGTTTGGGTTTTTTTGAAGATTTAAACGTCAGAATAGGTTTGCCCGAAATCTCATTTAAACCGTATTTTTTTTTTTTTTTTGTTTGGAACGAACTCAGGAATTCTTCCTATTAATGTCGTTGTTTTTGTAGGAATGATGAAGGGGCTTCAACACTGTAATTGCACAAGATGAAAAAATCTTAACAACAGCTGTTGGCGGCAATTATTGAAACTTTTTAATTTATACATTTTTCGTTGGGTGTAATTTCACTATTTTTAAATATCTTATTTAAATCTGGTGTCTTATGAAATTTTTCTATATGATTTTGTAAATTAAATTTTGAGGACAAACCACGCTGGCATACATTACATTTATATGGTTTCTCTCCGGTATGTGTTCTCATATGTATTCTAAGATTCAATTTTCGTATAAATTTCTTATCACAATGCTCGCATTTGACAGTCTTTGAAGCTTCACCCAAATGCATTTTTTTGTGAAGAAATAAATTTTGATTGGCACGAAAACGCTTATGACACACATCACATTCAAAAGGTTTTTCACCCGTATGTACACGTATGTGTATTTTTAAATCGGAACTGCGTTTAAATTTTTTATCACAATAATCACAATTATAAGTTTTGCCCACATAACCCTCATGTGACATAATGTGATCATTAAGAGTGTTGGCTTGTTTGAAACGTTGTTGGCATATATTGCATTCGTAAGGCGTTTCGCCGGTGTGAATACGTGTGTGCAATTTCAAATCAAAATTACGTAGAAATTTTTTATCACAATGTTCACATTTAAATTTTTTACCCACTTCTCCCAGGTGTCTCTTAGAGTGTTCCCTAACACTTTTAGGATTTTTGTAACGTTGTTTGCATATCCCACATTCGTAGGGTCTTTCGTTAGTATGAACACGCATGTGATTTTTTAAATAAGAACTAAAACGAAATTTCTTATCGCAATGTTCGCAATTGAAAATTTTTTCATTTTCCATGTGCAACTTTTTGTGATCACCCAAGGTTTTTATATGCTGAAACTGTTTGTGACATATATCACATTCATATTGATCTTTGCTAGAATGTTTACTTATATGGTTAGTTAGATCACTTTTACATACAAATTCCATTGCACAGTAACCACAATTATATATTTTTGCCGCCTTTCCCGTGTGCAACTTTTTGTGATGATGGTAACCGAAGCTACTGCGAAAACGTCTGTCGCATAAATCACATTTAAATGGCTTTTCGGCAATTATTGCAATCTCATCATCAGCCTGCTGCTGGTGGTGGTGGTGCGACTCTTTGTGACTACTTAGTTGCTGTAAAGTTTTATTATTTTCTTTAAAGTGAATACCTAAGTGATTATTTAAAACGGAATTTCGATGAAATTTCATTTCACAATATTCACAGCTAAAGACTTTTGCTGCTTTTCCTTCATGCAATCTTTTGTGATAATTAAGAGCGCTTTGATTTCGAAAAGAATTTTGGCATATATCACATTTAAAACGTTTTTGGACTGCATGAACAACACACATGTGATTTCTAAATCGAGTATTATGCAAAAATTTCTTATTGCAAAGCTTGCAGTTTGAATTTTTTGCCGATTCTTCAATATGCAACATTTTGTAATCTGTCGATTGCTTGTGTGTATTTAAATCAGTATTTGAAATTTCCGGGCTGACTTCTTCTTTTGCAGTTGGCTATTTAAAAAAAAAATATAGGAAATGGGAAATGGATTTGTTTTGTAAAAAGACAATACAAAGAAGAAGAAGAAGAAGAAAAAAACTATTGCATCGTTCTAATTTTTGGTTAAAAAGAAGAAATAATATTATATACAAAGTATGTAAGAAGAAATAAAACTGTTCCCACTTTCATAAATATATTTTGATTTCATATTCGAAATATTATTCCAAAAAAATTAAAACTGTTTCCATTTTTAACATGTATTCTAGCTAGATTAAAACTTTATAATATAATAAAGAAGATATTTTGATAAGACAAATTTTAACCAGATTCAAGAGGGTTTAAGCTAGATTGCCGCATTGTACATTTTCATTCACAACATTTTTTGCAGCTGATTTGATTTTGCTTAAACTATCATAAGAATAGCAAGTAATGAGGCTTTCGTCTTCGTGCCGTGATCGTCATTTTACCGGACAGACAATATATTCTATATCGGCTAGATCGGCTTAGATTTACATAAGGATCAGGAATATAGAGCAATATTTCGATGTCTTACAAATGTAATGATAATCTTATATAAGTAAATATATGTAGATATATGTAAAAAAAAATTTTTTTTTTTTTAAATTGTTAATTTAAATGTTTAAAAATATAATTTTTTGTCTAATTTGACTTTCAAATTGTGTGCTAATATTTGCAAATAAATGTTAAAAAAAAGGCAAAACATGCTTACTGATTTTTTACAATTATGCAAAAAAAAAAAAAACTTGCAAACATTTACCAAGTTTTTCTTGCTTCAGCTTAGAACAAATAAATGTTTAACAAAAAAAGGCAAACCATGCTTACTGATTTTTTACAATTATGCAAAAAAAAAAAACTTGCAAACATTTACCAAGTTTTTCTTGCTTCAGCTTAGAACTTGTCAATGTTTGCCAATTTTTGTGTAATAAGGCACAGTTTAAAAAAAACATTTTCCAAGTTTTTCCTTTTTCAGCTAAGAACTTTGTAAAAGTTTAACAAATTTTGTGTTAACAGTTCAAGAAATAAACGCTTGCAAAATTTTACCAAGTTTTTACATAATTTTCCTATAAGAGAGTATTATTATTTAAAAACTTAAAAGCAAATTATGCAAACGCCCAAATTCTTATTAAAATATTTAAATTTTTTTTTTTTTTGGAAAATGGTTACCAAATTTATGGAACATTGGTATAGATTTTTGCCGCACTCAAAAGAGACGCAACTCAGGGTTGAGTTAATAATTATATACAGTATATTTTGGTCCATTTTAAGGACCAATATGATATGATTTACTTTAAAAATTTACATTTATCTTACTTATTGATAAAAAGCTGGGTTAAAATTAAAACTCAGTTTTTGATTTTATTTAAAAAAAAAATTATATTTCCATATATGAAATCTATAAAATAGAGTTGTAAAAATTCGATACTTTTGAATACACGTATGTATAGAGTACTCAATACCAAATACTTTTAAAACTCTAACATAAAACGTATAACTACATGCTCAGGCACTTTTACAGTTAAGTATTTAAATATTTTTCGAATATAACTTATACTTTATTAAAATTGTTACAAATTTTATACAAAGAATTTCTATATCTTTACATTCAGATAAAATCTTTTGATTTTGTATGAAAACTATATATCCGCCTTACATAATCAAGGAAATTCAAGTTAAAAAAAAATTATCAATTAAAAAGTTTAAGTAAATCATGTGTCTTTATTTTTAAAGTAAATCTAAATATATGTATTTTTAATTTTAGAAGTTTCTACATGACAGTTGTTTGTGTAGTAATCGGTAGTAGTTGTATTTAACTGTAAATGCCAGTTGTTTTTTATGAAAAAATACAAAGCAACTATAATCATCATGACAGTTATATTTATATTAACAGTTGTTTAAAATATTTGTTTTTAATATTAAAAAGATTAACTGTAAAAAATAGTAGTTTTTACCTAATTTTTTCAATAGCTTCAAAATATTTGTATTATAAATTTATTTGTTATTTTTACTGCATTTCTTAGTTTTTTTTTTAATTAAATGTTAATTTCTTCTTAAAGTCTTAACTAATTATTTTTTTCTTCACTAATAAAATATAAATTATAAAATAATGATATTAATATCAGAAATTTGATCTTTTTAAATTGTTTTTGTGTAAAATTTTTCTCAAAAATGACAAAACCTTAAAATTCTGCACTATCCGCAATAGCTAAGTGTGTAAAAATTTTGGAAAAGATAAACTTGTATTAGTGTTGCCATTATTAGTAAAATTTAAAAAAGACTTGAAAAATGTATGAAAAAGTATGAAACACTTAAAATTTGGCAGCACTTTTTTAATATGGTTGTGGATGGATATTTCTTGTAAGTAAATAAAATTTTTTAAAAAAAATAGTTTTCTTTAATAAATATTTATATTAATCATATAATTACAAATTATACCCTAATACGCTAAGCGGGCACTAGCAACGAAGTCTATCGGCATGTTGTAGCGTAAACAGACCAGAACCTCTGGTGGTAATCTAATCCACGACCACCGCACTGATAAGTTTTCACGCACGCTACCAACTGACGTACCGGGGCGCTTAGCCAATAGTTAAATTAAAAGCATAATGAAGTAGTAGAGTTTAAGAATATTTTTTTTATGAAAAAAAACTAATTTAAAATGGAAAAAAAAAAATTAAGAAAATTATTAAAGTTCCAGCCTTTAAAGGTTTATAAATTATAAATATTTTCTATAAAATAAACAAGTCACTATCTGTGGGGTTTAGAAAAATAGGTTTCAAAAAAAGAAGTTTTAGAATGTAAATATTTTTTTAAATGGAGAAAAGTTTAATAGTTTTTCCAATGAAAAAATTTAAAAAATTTACATAATTCAATAAAGTTGTTAAGATTTAATAATTTAATAGCAAGTAGTAGAAAGTTTATAAGGGGTGATTTTTTGCCATTTGGTTTTTCAGTGTAATAAAAAATATGTGACATGTGGCAATACCAAAAATGCTTCCAAATCATTGAATTTTATGATCAAAATTTGTGCTGCGTGAGAAATGTATTTCTATCAAAAAATTGTCTCAATGGTTACGTTAACAAACGGAATTGGCGATTTTTTTTTCAATAAGTTTATAACAGAGCAAATGAGGTCATATATGGTTTAAAGGAATTTGTTGTAAAGAACAGCCACAGGCAGTTCAAGAGATGGCAATGCACCCTGCAAAATGCAATATTTGATGCGGTTTGTGGACCGGCGGCCGTACTTCTTCAAGAACGATGAAAATCGCCTAGTTACAGTCAATGGAGCAAAGTACCGTGCGATTGCTCAAAATGGAAGTATTGTACTTGGTTGACATGTGGTTTCAACAAGACGGTGCCACATGCCACACGGCACGCAAAACATGAACCTATTGAGAGGCAAGTTTGGTGAACAATTTAATCTCATGTTGTCCGCCAAGATCATGCGATTTGACCCCACTAGACAATTTTTTGTGGGTAAACGAGAAGACTCTCGTGTACAGCGACAAGACAGCCACAATTCCAGCCCTGGAAGACAACATTACAGTTAGCATTGGTGAGATATTGGCCGAAATGCTGGAAAAGTATGCCAAAATTGAAGCTCACTGATGGACCACCTACGGCAGACATTTATTTATCGCTCCAAATAAATATTTTATTCCCTTTTACATATTTTCTTTTTTTTTTTAATTTTCAAAACCCAAACGGTTAAAAAATCACCCTTTATTTTTGCAGTTAGCCATTATTTTTCTTCACATTTATTATTCTCCTTTACTTTCTCTTTCAACTCTTCTATTAATTTCTTTTGTATTTCCAATTCTAATTCTTCTTTTAACAACTCTGGTTGCATTAACTTCAATTTAAGTTCTTCTACTAATTTCTTTTGTTGCTTTAATTCTTCTTTTAATAATTGTTTACGTTCACGCTTACTGAGGGCACGCGATACGTGATCCCTTTCAATGTGCTTTTTTAAATTGACTTTTGATGTGTAATCACGAGGACATATATCACATTTATATGGTCTTTCACCAGTATGAGATCTCATATGAATTTTACGATCCAGATTACGCATAAATTTCTTATCACAAAAATCACATTTTAAAGTTCTAGATGCTTCACCCATATGCGTCTTCTTGTGCATAATTAAATTTTGATTGGCCCGAAAACGTTTGTTACATATATCACATTCGTAAGGTTTTTCGCCAGTATGAATACGTATGTGGTTTTTTAAATCAGAATTACGTTTAAATTTCTTATCACAAAATTCACAATTATAAACTATTGCCTTCTCTGCCATGTGGCTCTTTTTATTATGATATTTAAGGCATTCAATGTTGCGAAAACATTTATGACATTCGGTACATTTGTAAGATCTTTCGTCAGTATGACCACGCAAGTGGCTTACTAAATAAGAATAACGTGAAAATGTCCAGTCACAATCTTCGCAAGTTTTTGTAGCTTCACCCATATGGGTACTTTTAAGATCTTTAAGATATTCATCGTATTGAGTTTCGCCAGAATGAATGTGTTGTAGGTGATTAATTAAGTCATTAATACATACAAATTCCATCTGACAGAATTTACAATTATAAATCTTGACACTTTTTTCCATGTGCAACTTTTTGTGATAACGTAGACTGTCTTTAATGCGAAAACGCCTATCGCATATATCACATTCATAAGGTTGTTCGCCAGTGTTAATACGTATTTGAACATTTGTATCAAAACTTTGTTGCAATTTACATTCTACTCCGCTAGGGTGATTACTGATATGATTAGCCAAATCGATTTTACGTATAAATTCCATGTCACAATAACCACAATTATAAAGTTTTGCCGCATCTCCCATATGCAACTTTTTGTGATGTTGAAAACCAGAATTACTGCGAAAACGTTTGTCGCAGATATCACATTTAAAAGGTTTTTCGGCAATTAAAGCAATTTCATCAGCCTGGTGCAATTTTTTGTGATTTCTAAGACTTCTTACAGTTTCAAAACGTTCATGACACACACCACATTCATTTTTTTCCGCCAAGTGAATATGAAGGTGATTGGTTAAATCAGAATTTCGATGAAATTTCATTTGACAATATTCACAATTAAAGACATTTGCAGCTTTTCCTTCATGCAGCCTTTTGTGATACTTAAGATTGCTTATAATGCGAAAAGTTCTATGACATATATCACATTTATATGGTTTTTCACCAGTATGAATACGCATGTGATTTTTTAATTGAATATTACGCAAAAATTTCATATCGCAGCGAGTACAGCTAAAATTTTTTGCAGCTTCACCCATATGCAACATTTTGTGATGATACAAAGTTGTTTTATATTTCAATTGTTTGTGGCAAATATCGCATTCATGAAGCGTTTCGCCATTATAAGTGAGGCTATTTAAGGCAGAACTATTATTTTTCCGTCTAGTTTCTTTTTTGCAAGTTATTTCATCATCATTTGTAGTTGGCTATTGAAATGGTAGGAAATAGGAAAGGATTTGTTTTGTAAATGTAATCTAGAAATCTATTGTTATTATTAAAACTGTTCCCACTTTTATAAATATATTAATTTCATTTTTAAAATACTATTAGATAACAAAACTGTTGCCAAAATATCTATTACAGGATTAAGACTGTTCTTATTAGGTAAAAAGTAACCGTCATATAGACAATTATAATTAATATTAGGTTTGTTTTTTCCAACTTTTTATAAATATTCCATACAAATTTTAGTAGATATATACTTGCTGAAGGCAAAAAGTTTTTTGTAGAAGGAAACAACAAAAGTTAGACAGAAAAATCATTTCAAATTTGAGAGGCTAAAAAGTGGAACAACGTATTTAAAAAAAAAACGTTGAAATTTTTATTATAAATAGTACCAAAAGCACCAAGTTGGTAACACTGCAAGTAACTTCTAGCAGTTAATGTCAAATAAATGAAAATTACATTTTCCTTTTTTATCGATAAACAAATTTAAAAATTTGAAGTTTCTTATTTTTTCAAATACATGTGTGCTCTTTACACTCATGCAAATTTCTTATTAGCATATAATTGCGCTCTTTCCCCAGAAAAAGCCATAAAAAATCTAGTGTCATAGAGGCTTTAGTAGTTATATAAATTTATAAAAATGCTGCCAAGTCTTTGAAATTCTTGGCTTTCTCACTTTAAAATGTAAACAAAAATATTTGAAATTTTTGTGTTTTTAATTTGATAAAATATTAAAAACAACAAAAGCTAACAAATAAATTATGTGTTTGTTGGTAAAGATAGAGCAGGGCACACAAAATTATTACACTATTTCGTATTCAGGAAAAGTCATACAAAGGCGGCCCCAAATGTTCAAATTGTTTTTGTTAAAAAAAAAAATAAGAAAAGTCAGGTGGTAAGTAGGGATAGTATTTTTCTTTACAAGTAGTTATAGATTATAAAATTAAAAAAACAAACCTATTAAAATAAAGAAGAAGAAAACATTTTTATTCACAATTTTTAATGAGGCTCAAGAAAATTAACACCAAAATATATATATTCTGACTTTAGAATATAATAAAAATTCCATTGGTTTGTCTTTCGGGAAAAAAAGTATTATATTATTATTATATAATTAAACAATTTGAATCTTGGAAATTTGGATTATAACAATATTAAATACAATCTGACAGTTACTTGCAATATATTAACGACGTTTAAAATGTACTAAGTGTTAACACTTAACATATCTAATGTCGAATTTTGCAAATTAATTTCATAACACGTATTGAAGCCTATTAGTTACTTTGTAAGAAAATCAACTACACATTTTTAAAAAAGATGCTGCCAAATTTAATATTTATAAAGAGTTACTAATTCAAATACTTTTTACACAGAAAAAAATATCACAAAATTTTAAGTAATTAAAAATATTTGTTAAAATTCAAATTCGATTCCTAAAAATTTTAGGTTTGAATTGTTTGTAAATTGTTTTTTTTTTTTGTATTTACAAAAATGTTCTTTGGAAGATGTTCAATATTACAAACAGAATTTTGTAATTTTATTCTGTGAACATACTTTATGTACTTTTAACACAAATTAGGGGAACACAAATTTTGGAAGACTAAATTTTTACAGTTGCTTGTATATATTGCAAAGTTGTTAGCGTTGTGGAAAATTATACAAAACTAAATTACTTTCATGAAAGAACCTTTATAAAAGTGGTGCCAAGTTAAACCACATAACATAAATTTATGCGGATTTTAGTTAGCAATTTTTTTAGGGGGTGTGTGAGAAAACATCGAGACATAGATCAAATATTTACAATAGCTTAAATCATTTACGATTGGTGTTTGTTTTTTTTTTTTTTTTTTTTTTTGCTTTATCTCTAGCAGTTTTCTCTGACGTGCATATTAATTTTTAAAATCTTCAAATTTTAAAAGTTCTTATTTACGCTTGCACGATAAATGATCTCTATCCATGTGAGTTTTCAAATTGACTTTTGAGGTGTAATCACGTGGACATATATCACATTTATATGGTCTTTCACCAGTATGAGATCTCATATGTATCTTAAGATCAAAATTACGCAAAAATTTCTTATCACAATGTTCACATTTTGAAGTTCTATATTCTTCACCCATATGCCTCTTCTTGTGAACAATGAAATAGTCATTGGTTCGAAAACTTTTATGGCATATATTACATACATAAGGTTTTTCACCAGTATGAATACGCATGTGTATTTTTAAATCCGAACTGCGTATACACTTTTTATCACAATATTCACATTTAAACGTTTTTCCAACATATTCCATGTGTCGTCTAATGTGATTGCTAAGATTTCTAGAATTTTTGAAACGTTGTTGGCATATATCACATTTATACGGTGTTTCGCCGGTATGCTCACGTATGTGATTTTTTAATTCAGCACTACGTATATATTTGTTATCACAATATTTGCAATGAAATTTTTTTGCAGCTTCACCCATATGCAACTTTTTGTGATGATATAGAGTTTTTTTATTTTTTAACTTTTTGTGGCAAATATTACATTCATATAGTCCTTCATTTGTAGTAGGCTGCATTAAAAAGATAGGAAATAGGAAAAGGATTTCTATTGTAAAATGCAAGTACAAAAACTTTTATGACTTATGTGAAATGTGATCTTGAAAAAAAATGGGGAACTCATGCTTGGTAGCTTTTTTTACAATAGTATCGAGAAAACGCTATTAGTTTTGTGGGAGCCTTCTCCTCCTGCAGTTAGTACCCTGTGTGTATTTCAAGAAATTAAAAATTTATAGTTCCCTGATGTTAATTATACAAAAATGTGATATAATAAGGGTATTCATGTCAGAACTTTAGGTATTGTACAATAAAGTTGTAAAAAGACACAATCAAGTGTGTAAAAATTTCGTCTTGGAAAATTATAAAGTGCAACTTTTAATGATTTTGCCATCCCTGACAAGTTGAAAGTATGCAAAAAGTACTAAAAAAAATTACCAACACTTAAGAATCATTTAACTTGGCAGCATTTTTGTTGTTATTATTAAATTAAAAAGTAATATTTCTTTTATACCAAAAAAAAAAAAAATATATATATATACTAGCTGACCCGGCAAACGTTGTTCTGCCTAGGAATAGGATTACATTATTATCTAGGTAGCTCGCACAAAGTTTGAATATTCTCACAATAATAGTACCCCAGATATGCAATAATAAATTTGTACTTCGTATGGGAGGTGCCACGCCCATTGCTTGGATCCCCCATATTTTTTGGAAGATTATGAATATTATTATCAAAGAAGCTCACACAAAGTTTGAAGACTCCCACTTTAATAGTACCCCAGATATGCAATAATGAATGTTTTCTTCGTATGGGAGGTGCCACGCCCATTGCTTGGATGGCACTCATTTTTTTGGGAGATTATGAGTATTATTATAAAAAAAGCTCACACAAAGTTTGAAGACTCCCACTGTAACAGTACTCCAGATATACAAAAATACATTTTTACTTCGTATGGGAGGTGCCACGCCCATTGTACCCATATAGGTCAATTGTGAATCTAAACCATTCAGGGATCAAATAAAACAGACACAACAAATTTCATCGAAATCGGCCCAGCCGTTAAGGAGGAGTGCAGTCACTAACACACGTACAGGAGAATTATATATATAAAGATATATATATATATATATATATATATATATATATATATATATATAAAACAGAAATAATTAAAAATTAAACTTAATTCATTAACTAGAAAATCTTTTTATACATATAATATAAATTTTTGCAAATTTTGCACCATTGTAATTTTAAAATGCATGAAGAAAATTTTTGACATGAATACCCCTAATGTGACAAAAGTATAATAATCATAAATAAATAAATTATTTTGAACAGGGTGGCGCAAAAATAACCTTCCGATGTTTTTTGGCTGTAATTTAAAAAAAAAATGAAAAATAAATAGTCACCAATATTCCGCGTTCTGGAGCAGTGTAGCGTAACATTGTTTATTAACGTGTATTTCGCATGTGTTTACTACACAAATGTCAAAACAGAACTGACATTAGGGGCCAATCGCATTTTCTGATAGGAGGATTACTTTTGCGCCACCTTGTAGTATTATTAAATATACACAAAACTATTTTTTTTGTGTGTAAATATGAAGGCTGCCTGTGCAAAAACACGTATTGTAAATTTACACTAGGTTTGTTACCTAAACTTTCAAGCTTTACAGGGCTATTTGCTACGAAGCCTGAGTCCCATAATTTTATATGCAATGCAAAAAATAAAATTGTTCCCACTTATATTATTAGAAGAAAAAAAAAAACTGTTCCCAATATTAAAACGACGTCTTCTAGCTAGTTTTTTCTTTAAAATTTTAAAACAGGATTAAAACTGTAACCGCCATATGAACAAAGTATTTGTTGATGCATTTTCAATTAAAAGTTTTGGTTATATTAACAAAAACATTAATTACATTTACAAAATTTATTATTATGAATTAATACTAAATCAAAAACATAAAATGCATTTAAAGAAATAAAAGAGACCATAGAAAAAAAATCAAGCTTTTTGAAGTGTTTTTTTTTTTTTTACTCATCAAATTCTGTATTTGCACAGTTTACGCATATACGTTTGCTGCAGCCCATACACATTGGCTTACTGCAGTGCAGACAAATATGTGTAGTTTTTCGCTTTAGCCTACTCGGGCATATATAGCATAATTTACGAACTACAGCTGCCGACTGTATGGGAGGCGGGGCTACTGAGTCCGTACCCAAAATGTTACCAATTGTATCTCGCAATGACCGCGGAAGCCTTTGATTGTGTTGTCGTCTTTGCAAATGTGGTAAAATCAGTTGTCTTGCCAGCTTTTTTAAAAAGTCTCCCCTTGAACTGTTATCAAAATGCTTGGAAGATTGAAAAATAATGTACGCGTTCACAGCACTAATATCTAAAATTCTATAAAATATGGCTAATGGCCAGCGGCGTGTTTGTCGACCGCATGAATATATCGAGAATTTCTTATCAAGCTCATCCCCTGCATGTTTTGCATTGTTATAATCAGCTAACATTGCAGGTTTTAAAGTGTGTTGGTCATTTTCTTTCTTGTGATGCATGGAGGATAATAAGACAATAGCACAGTTTTTACGAGGCACGTAGGATAAAATTGTAACATTTTGGGTAAAACCATATATGCAGGATCCCAATGGTCTATTTTTATTTGGCTGAAATTCTGTTGGAATCTCTCTTTTATTCTTTTTCAGTGCACCCAAGTAAGTTATTTGTCTATTGTTTAGTTCTTCCACCAGCTGGAGTGACGAAAACCAGTTGTCAGCTGTAATATTTCTCCAGCTTCCTTCTAATATTTTACCCAACCTTATTACAGATTGTGTTGGTACTGCAAGACGTTTTTCTTCATTTGTCAAACCAACTGCATCAGAGTTTTTTCCAAAGTAAATATAAGCATTAGCAAGATACCGTGTGCGTGCATCAGTCAATGACATTATCTTAATGCCATATTTTGCCAATTTGTTTGGCATGTAAATCTTGAACTTGCATCTACCTCGAAATGGTACCAACATTTTTTCAATGCAAGCTTGAGCGCCAATTGAATAGCTTTTACCACAGTTTTCTATAAATTTGTTAAACATTTCTGAAACTGCAGCTAATGGATCGCTTAATAAGCGTTGCTGTCTGTCACAAGAGTTATCAAATCTTAAGCCGCTAAGAATACAAAGGAATCGTGCCTCGGACATTGTACATCTAAAAATATCTCTACCCGTGCCATCAGTTGCAAACATAAATCGTGTGGCCTCGTGGTTAGACTTAAATACTGCTGTATACATTAAGATACCGAAAAATGCTCGCAATTCAATTCTATCAAGAGTTTTCTCTTCAATTCTTGCTGATATATCAAATTTTGCTTTTAATTTTGTATTTGTATGTTCTAAAATTATGTTTTCAATATTGTTGTCAAAAATTCTTGACCAATATCCGCATAAATCTTTTTCAGAATTTTGCTGTGCAGTCACTGGTAACCGCACAACGTTATGTAGAGGCGGAGTTTTTACGCTCAATGATGTTGGTTCTATCGCTGACCACTTGTATCCATTTTTTCCATAAAAATAATTTACTGTAGAATTTAAAATATTTTGTTTAACACCTTCTTCTTCTTCTTTATCATTGTCCATAATTTCTTTAACAATCATTTTATCAGTTCTATCTGCTTTACTGCATGTACCATCTTCTAAATATATTTCATCACTTATGTCAGTTTCTTCAATGCAGAAATCCGTTTCAACAATTTCGTCGTCGACTTCGCTGACATTGTCATCGTCTTCAACAAATTGAGATATTACCAAATCACTGAGTTTTTTGGCATTTGACATGATCTGCAAACATAAATTGCATTTCATGTAATATAACTGTTATGAAATAAATCATTTTTTTTTTTGTTTTACCAACAACAAAACGGAAAAGCTAATGTTAAATTGGAAAAAATATTAAAAAAAAAAAAAAAAAAAATTACGTAAACGTTGACGAGTGGTAATTTTTACACCAGCCCGATATGCCTAGCACGACAACTAAATACTAAAGACTGCACTTTGATAAGATAAAACCCAGCAAAAACCTCGTAATGACATATCATTATTTTATACATTACTTTGTAATGAGTACTTCTTACATTCAGCATTATTTTCAAAATAAAAATAATGTATTACCCATAATATGTTACTTATTTTATTATTTTGAATTAAATAATAAGTTGCCTGTAATGGCTTACATTTTCTATTATTTTATTATAAATAATAATGAGCCATTGTTAATTGTTTAAATAACTTTATTTATTAATTTGTATTTTATTAATTTATGAATTAAAAGTGAACAGGAAAAAGCCTGCAAATTAGTTTAGAGTAGTGTCGAATTAATTTATTTTAACTTATTTGTGTTATGGCACATCTTATATTTTGGTGTTCAGATCACGAATATGACAAAAAAATTTAAAACATCTTGGGGAAAAAAATTGAGCTTTAACTGTAGTGCCGAAATATCCTTATTATAAAATTTTTAAAAATTGTAAAGAAATTTAAAATTTAGGAAAGCAAATTTGGAATTAGGAGAAGAAATCTATAAAAAAAATCAATTCAAATAAGAATTACTTGAATTTTAATGCGAATAAAAAATATTTAAAACTGAGCAAAAACTTCCTCATTTTGGGATACATATGTATGTCCCAAATTAAACCAATTCCAATTATCTCGATGTTTCTACAAATTAAAGGAATGGGCCATGTCCTAACAAAATATTGATCACCTGTATTGTTAAATAGGATTAGAGAAAATGTGTTCCAAAAATTATGCAAAAATATATATTTTTTGTTTTTGAATTTGTGGTGATCCTATTGGCTCTGAGACCATATTGATCCAAATAGTATCATCTGTCGATACAAGACACATTTAAGAAAAACGGTTAAAAATGGGCCAAATACGAAAAAAACTAAAAATGGGACTTTTATCAACTATTGGCCGTCAAAGGGTTAATTTATATACTTCCTTTTGGAAGAAAATCTGCTTAGAAATTGGGATTCACAACACTGCATCGCATTACCTTGTCGCTTACTCAGTATTAGAATTGGTTACGAAAATAATGCGTTACTCAATTTCTTACAGAAAAATAAATAATAATTAGTTATTAGTAACCAATTATTAATATGCATACGGGTAACCCATTATTCTTTATTTTTTCGTAAGCTTAGAGAAAAATAAATAATAATTGCTTATTAGTAACCAATTATTAATATGCATACGGGTAACCCATTATTCTTTATTTTTTCGTAAGCTTACACGTAAGCAGAACACCTTACCTTTTGGGACATCCCATATAAAAAAAGTTAGAATTATAATATCAAGTGTAATACGTGAAAACCTTGGAGTTTAAATTACTAGACTCATTATTTGGTAAGGTGTATTTTTGCTGGGAAGAAAGTAGTTAAAAAAAAAAAAAAGTAAAGAGAGGGTAAAATTTACCACCACCTCCACAGTTTTAGATAAAGTATTCAGAATAAACTTAAGTTACAATCTTTAGGGTTAAGACGAGGATCACGCCCTTCTCCTGTTTGCATAAATAATATTTTTAATAACAAATACTTATGGTTTTTATTAAAATAAATAAAAATGGAACTTGAGGCTGAAAAATTGTGCTCACCCCACAAAGGGAATGTAATAATAGCACTGACAGGCAAATATATTTTATTAAAAAAACAAAAAAAAAAAAAAGAGAAAAAAATACTCAAAAATAATATATACGATATAAATATTTCAGTATAATTAAATAATAATGAAACTTGCAACGCAAAAGTAAGGACACACCTTTAAAAATAATAAATATTTACTTTTAGTTTTCTTCCATCTTCTTATTTGTATATTATTTTAAATTGAGCTTAAGACTTCTTTTTTTATTTATTAAAATTAATTACAAATATTTACTTATCCCAATATTTTTTCACCACATTGGGTGACTACTTTAGGTGAAATTTGTTGTATAATTAATAAATAAAAATAATAAATTGATAAATAAATAATTATAATTAATTTTTATAACTAAAAAGAGATCTTAAGCTCAATTTAAAATAATATAATAAATATTTATATAACGAAAATTAAACCTCTTTAATATTTAAATTGGATATTATCGTTTATTCATAGATTTATTTAAGGTGTTGACATATTGTTGCATTTATTCAGAGGAATCTGTTTCAGTTGGTATTTGCTACGTATTTCGTGTTTTTTTGCCACATTTCTTTACAAAACTTTTCATATGTTGTTCAATGGAGTTGAGGTCACAGGACTTTGGGCAGGTGTTGCTGGAATGTTAAAGACACATTTTTCCATTATGGCCGATGTGCTTCGGGTCGTTGTAGTAATTGTCAGCTGCGTAATCCAAAGTTCGACGCACTTTCATGCAGATTATTTTTTTAAATATCTAAACAAACATATTGTTCCAACTCTCAACCACAACATTTAGCCCCATATCATCAAATCCATGTTCACAGTCTTTACCATTTTTTTTTTTTAATTCAAAGCTTCACCTTTTCTACGCCACACTTTTAAACCGTTATCGGAACCAAATATATTGTATTGTGATTCGTCTATAAATATCACTTTGTTGCAGAACTCTCTTGGTGCTTGTTTAAAAATGTTTTTGGCAAAATATATGCTCTTGCGTCTGCTGTTTTGGGGCACATGACATTACACACCCTGAGTAGCTAAACATCTTCGAACAGTGTCATGTGAAACTTTTGTGTTTTGGTACTTTTGAAGTTCTTCGGCAATTTTTGTATGGCTTGTCAGCGGATTTATCTCAACGATATGCTTTATATAACGTTTATCTTTTTCACTCAATTTCGCTGGCCGACCTATAGGCTTATTTTCAATTCGATTCTGGTTTATTTTGCGTTGAATAACTTTTCTCACCGTAAAACGACTACGGGACACTATTTTACCTATTTGTCCATAAGATTTGTTTTCCTTCTCATACAAATCGATTATAATTTGTCTCTCCTCAGGTGTTAGCTGCTTGCGTTGCATTATTTTGCTCTTATTATTGTTACATAAAAGAGATTTTTCGTCAATATGATCACTTAGTATATGTGTTTTTTTTAAATCACAACTACTTGTACACATTGTATCACAATATTGACAATTAAATTTTTTTTTAATATCTGCCGCATGTTTTTTAATGTGATTGTTAAGATTTTTAAAATTTTCAAAACCTTTTTGGCATACATTACATTTATAGGGTGTTTCGCCGGTGTGCTCACTGTGTCTGTGATTTTTTAATTCAACACTACGTAAATATTTGTTATCACAATATTCGCAATGAAATTTTTTTGCTGTTTCACCCATATGCAGCAACTTTTTGTGATGATGTAAAGTTTTTTTACTTTTTAACTGTTTGTGGCAAATATTACATTCATATAGTCCTTCATTTGTAGTAGGCTGCATTAAAAAGATAGGAAATAGGAAAAGGATTTCTATTGTAAAATGCAAGTACAAAAACTTTACAACGACTTATTGGAAATGATGTGATCTTGAAAAATGTGGGGAAACCCAGACTTGGTAGATCTTTTATAATCACAAAGAAAACGTTTTTAGTTTTTTTTCTACAAAGCGTGTCTAGTTTTCAACCCTATATTTATTTGCAGTGTCAGAGAAATAAAAAAAAAAACATATAGTTGCTTGATAATAATTTCAATAAAACGTGAAATAATAAAGATTTTGATGTCACAAACTTAGATCTTAAGTAGATATAGACTCGTAAATAGTTATAGATATAGCTGCTTAAAAATTAAGATTTTATAAAAATGCTGCCGTTGTGAAAATTCTTGGCTTTTCTCTTTTAAATGCAAACAAAAATATTTGTCATACAAAGATTTGAAATTTTTGTAGTTTTAATTTAATAAAATTAAAATTAAGAATTTATAAAAATGCTGCCAAGTCTTGGAAAATCTTGGCTTTTCTCTTTTAAATGTAAACGAAAATATTTGCCATAAAAATATTTTAAATTTTTGTAGATTTATTTTAATAAAATAAATATTAAGAATTTATAAAAATGCTGCTAAGTCTTGGAAATTCTTGGCTTTTTCTCTTTTAAATGTAAACAAAAATATTTGAAATTTTTGTAGTTTTAATAAAATATTAAAAATAACAAAGGCTATCAAATAAATGATTGTTAGTAAGAGAAGAGCAGTAGTGCAATTCTCTTTGTTTTTACGATTTCGTTAACTAACGATAATTGTCGGTGGTGAGTTACCGAAAAAGCTATTCTGTATTTTTTGAAATTATTGACAAAAGATACCGACCACAGTTGTTAATTTGATATATATTTGCTTTGAAATTTTATAAAGTAATAAAAAAAATCATAAACTTGATCTTGAAAAAATTTCTGTAGTTAAAGATTTTTTTTAACAAGCATCGGTAGGAGAAAGTTAGAGAACAACTTTGAACGATATAGATATAAAATTCGAAAAAAACGAACCCCTTGTCGAATTGCCAAAGTGTAAATTTTTCCCCAAACACATACTTGGCTTGAGTAATTTTGCACTCCCCACAAAAAAAAAAAATTAAAAATTTACTTTTAGCGGCGTTACCACTCCAAACCAAATTGAAAAAGGCATACAAAATGTAAAGAAATATATTCAAAAAGTACTAAAACTTCCTAATCATTTAACTTGGCAACATTATTTTTAAGTAAAGGTTTTTGATTTTTCTTGACAGCAAATAAATATATAACAAGAAAAATTATATATAAATTTTTGAATATTATTTGATCTATAATTAAAAAAACATAAATAAATAGGGCTAAAGTTTAATTTTTTGAGCACCCCTAAAACAGAAAAAAACAAAAATATATCACCCCTGTTTCGAAGGACCAATTAAGTACGAATTTCCTTAAAAAAAAACAACACTATTTTTTTTTAAAAAACACTCTTATATAATAGAAATCATTTTTTATTTAAAATGTAATAGATAAACGTATATTTCCATATATAAAGTCTTATGCAAAAAACTAAAAACTTAAAAATATCCGCTTATTAATTTAAATTATTATAAACAAAAATTTAACCCCTGATTAAAGACATTTTCACGGGAAAGAGAACTGCTTGAGATAGAGAGGAAAACAGCTCCCAAATTAGCAAAATATTTTGCTCTATCTTTAGCAGTTTTTTTTTTTTTTACTCTATCCCTATCAGTTTTCTCCCGCGAGTAAATTTGCCTTTACAGTTAAGTCCCTAAAAAAATGATTTTTGGAAAATCACATATAGTTCTGTAAAATTGTAGCAGATTTAATACAATATTTCTTTTTTTTTTGTTAAAAAAAACTTTTAAGAGTTTACAAATCACGGCTTCGCCTTTACATAATCATATATTTTCAATTACTTATAGTATTAATTTTCTTTTTAAAACTAATCAGATTGAAATGGTGCAACATGTTAGTTGTTTAAGTTCGACTTACATTTATAGGGAATCAAAAAGTAAAGTGAGAAATTTCAACGCAACTTAAAATCAAATCAAAATACAAATTAATTGTAAATATTTAAGACAGAAAATTAGTTTTTCGAAACATTTTCATAAATTTTAGAAAATTAATATAATAACTTTTTTTGTGTATTCACCATGATAACAAAATAGAATAAATTTTCATTTGAAAAATAATTTTTCATAATCTTGAACGAAATGAAAATGCATCTTATATAAAATTTCGACCGCCCTGTTACCATAATTTTAATAAAATGTAAACATTTGTTAGACTTTTTAAATTGTACAATAAATCAACTGTAATTTAATTTAAAAATAACTAAAACTAAAGGCATAGCTGTTGACTTAAAATTATTACCGAAATAATTTAATCAATGAATTTTTTTTTAATTTTTTTTTTTTTTTAAATATTTTAGTTGAATTTGTTGTAAAGTATTCAAGTGGTCCTATGAACCTCGACTTTTAAGCCTACTTTTTAGAATGTGATAAGAGTTTAAAACTAACTTAAAAGCCTATACACATTGCAGTTTTATCATCTGTATCCAGATTCTATAAGGCGACAGACGATTATCGTTCACTTTCGAAATTTTCAACGACGTTGGTTAAATTTTTTTCCAAAAATTTTTTTTAATTATTTAATTATCTTCGTAATAACAAACATAAAACTGTTTTTTTTTTGGAAATATTAATCTCTCATTTCTCTCCGAGAGAAATGTTTCTAAATCTAAGAAACAGAAAATATTTTTAAAATTTTTTGAACACAGATATTTTATAAAATATTTTCAAAACATTAATGTTTAAAAAAAATTATATATTTTTTTTATAGAAAAATAAATCCTTATAATCTAACGATTTTTGCAGACATCTCCCCACACCACGATTTTCTAACAGATTTTATATGGAATAAGTAAAAAAGGGCTAAATTCGGCTGTGCCGAATCTTTGAATACCCTCCACCATAGGAGCTGAAGATGATATACGGATATACTAAATTTTGCATGAACTGTAATATGAATATGTTTTGTCAATTTTTAGCAAATGTTATTTACAGAGGTCTGCTCTGTTAGCGAATTTAACATTGTTGATTTTTACGTTAACTTAGTTATTAGAGTAACACACATATAGCTCTAAGAATGTTATTATTCTCATAGTATGTAAGACAATAAATGTAATCGAACAATAAGAAGACTTAATAACATTTTTACTTACTAAACAGAAAAAAATAGATACAGAAAAATTTTACAAATTTGTATGGAAAATTTAGAGGTACCTTCACATTTTCACTCATAACTTTTGAACCGCTGAACCGATTTTGCTCATTTTAAATACCAAACTGCTCGGTAGGATGTTCAATAATCTGGGTAAAAATAGGCACCCCCGCTTGCGTCTTCGCGTCGTGATCGCCATTTCAACAGACAGACGGACATCGCTAAATCGACTTAAAATTGCATAAGGATCACGAATATATTTACTTTATAGGGACTTAAACCTATATTTCGACATGTTACAAACGGAATGACAAACTGATATATACCCTCACCATATATGGTGGAGGGTATAAAAATGCCCCACAAAATCTAAGTACATATTTTTCTGGAGAAAGAACTCTTCGAACTATTAAAATTTTACAGTGAGGCAAAAAAAAATGTTTTGATTACACAGTAAAGAGAAGTAGAAGCCAGTTGTTTTGTCATTGATTAAATTAAAACCATTTTAAGAATTTGCATAGCAGAGATTTTCTAAAGAAGAGATTTTTTATAGAAGAGATTTTCTATAGAAGAGATTTTCTATAGAAGAGATTTTCTATAGAAGAGATTTTCTATAGAAGAGATTTTCTATAGAAGAAATTTTCTATAGAAGACATTTTCTATAAAAGACATTTTCTATAGAAGACATTTTCTATAAAAGAGATTTATTATAGAAGAGATTTTTTATAGAAGAGATTTTCTATAGAAGAGATTTTCTATAGAAGAGATTTTCTATAGAAGAGATTTTCTGTAGAAGAAATTTTCTATAGAAGAAATTTTCTATAGAAGAGATTTTTTTAAATAGAAGAGATTTTACATAGAAGAGATTTTCTATAAAAAAAATCTTTCAATCTAAAGATTTTTTAAAATTACAGTTTTTATAGTTTTTTTTTTGCATGGAAAAAAATCTCAGTAATCTAAGGAAAAAGGTTTTAGATTTTATGAAATTACAGTGGCACAAAAAAAGTATGGAAAATAAGAAGAGAGATTTTCTATAAAAATAAATTCTTAGAATCCAAGGATTTTCTAAAAATTACAGTTTTAACAGTTTTTTGTGTATGCAAAAAATCTCAGAAATCTTAGCATAAAGGTTTTTCAATTTATGGAATTACAGTGACACAAAGGAAAGGTATCAAAAATGAGAATATATGTTTAGTTTTGAAAACAAAAAAGTTTTGATTAAATCCAGTGAATTTCGTAAATCCACTCGATGTTCAATAGAATAGTCTAAGTTTTTAGAGTTTTCATTAGAAATGGAGAATTTTTCTAAAAGATAAAACTTTTATTGATTTTGTCATGATTATGGAGATTTATAATAAAAAAAAAGAAAAAGTAAAGTAACGTTTAGTGGCTTCAAAGAAATCCTTAAATTTTTTATAACTGCTTAAATGTTTCATGCAGTTTTGCATTAAAGTCAAAGTAGTGACTTCTTTTAAAGGCATAATTCTTGTTATTTTATTTGCTAATTAACTTTCCTCACTTTTCATTTGTTGCATTAGTTTCTGTTTAAGTTCTTCTATATTTCTCTTTTGCTTTTCTAATTCTGCCATTAATGACATAGTTTGTTGAGGTTGTTTTAATTTTTGTTTAAGTTTTTCGACTAATTTCTTTTGCTCTTTTACTTCTTCCCTTAATGATTGTCGCTTGGGACCGGGTTTTTTACGTTCACGCGGCACTACACTGCTCGATAAATGATCTCTTTTTATATGATTATTCAAATTGAATTTGGAAGCATAACCCCGGGAACAGATATTACATTGAAATGGTTTTTCACCAGTATGTGTTCTCATGTGAATCTTACGATCCATATTACGTTGAAATGACTTGTCACAGTGTTCACATTTTAAAATTTTCAATATTTCACCCATATGCGTTTTCTTGTGATTAGTTAAATTTTGACTGGCTCGATAGCGTTTGTGACACACCTGACATTCATACGGTTTTTCGCCAGTATGAATACGCTTGTGTGTACTTAATTCAATATTACGAATAAATTTCTTATCACAATATTCACAACTATAAATTCTTCCAGCTTCGCCCATATGCCGCTTTTTGTGCATAGTTAAATTTTGTTTGGCGCGAAAACGTTTTTGGCATATATCGCATTCAAATGGTGTTTCGCCAGTATGAATACGTTGGTGTACTGTAAGCACAAACCTACTGCGAAATGTTTTTGGGCATAATGTGCATTCAAAATAAGGTTTGCCATTATTAGATGTTTCTTCATCTGGCTATTAAAGGGAAGAGATAGAGAAGGATTTGTTTTGTGAAAAGGAAAAAAAAACATCTCTCAAAACTCATTAAAACTGTTCCCACTTTCCTAAGTAAGTGAAATAAAATTGTAATCTTGTTAGGAAAAAGAAAAGCTGTTTCTAATTTTTCTAAATGGTTTCTGAAATTTAATATAATATTAGAGAACTTCCTGTAATAGTTGAAAAATCTTTTAATCTTTCAAAAAAAAAAAAAGAACCAATTTCATGTTGAAAACTTCTTAGTTAGAAATAACCGATGGTAAAAAAATAATAAAAGTACTGGCGGCAGAGCAATGATTGCCAATGATCGGCCCAAAAAATATTATAATGCTGGCAGAGCACTTATTTATAATGCTCTGCCAACATTAGCTACTTGATTTCCAAAAAATTTAAAAGCGTAAAAGTAATAAAAGCCCTGTCACAGCCTAAATTTTTAAGGCTTTTCCAATGTTGACAAAAAGTGCTTTGCCAGTACTTAACTAACAATTTCCGAACTTGTTAGATTTAGAAATCAAAGGATTTACAAGTCAATAGATTTAGAATCAAATTTTCACATCCTCCTTATTAGAAATTAAATTCTATTTTTTTTAGAAAAAAACATTAGAATTAGAATTTTTATATAAAAAATTTCACCATAACTTTGAAAGTTTTTGTTTAAAGTCAACACTTGTTGAAGCTTTTTGACTTAAATTTTACTTAAGCATAAAAATTTTTAAACAAAATATCCGATTTAGCATAAATTTTAGTAAAATTACTATTTTTTTTTTGTTACCACGTGCTGACCAGAGAACTGCATTTGCTGATTGCAAAACGTTCCTACGCAATCAACATAAGAATAAATATGTGTTTGCGTTCAAACGCTGAATATACTCCAACACACATATTTGTTGATGATTTTAAATCAAACAAACGACGTGCAAATTGTTTTGTCACTGATTTATAATCATCGGTCGTTGTTAAACCATTGATTTTATTCTGTTCATTCGAGCCAACAATAATTATATTGATGTAGAATAAATCAGAAAAAACAACAAACAACGTGTATGAGTGTAATCATAATTAAAACAAAATAGTTTCTTATCTATAAAAAGGGGGTGGTTTTGTAGAAACACATTTCATAAATGTATATTAGGGTGGGTCTAAAATACGTTTTTTTAAGAATTTTTATTAGGAATACCAAAAATATTGTTCTTTGTGAAAATTTTTTTTTTTAATTTAGGTCGACATCTCAGTCTCGCCCAATCCGGTTAAAGTTAAATATTGCCTAATTTTCCAATCAAAATAGATGAAAAAAAATTTAGACAATATTTAAATTTTTCCGGATTAGACAAGCCTGAGATATCGACCTAATTTTTTTTTCCAAAAAAAATATTTATATTTCACAAAGAAGAATATTTTTATTAATAATAAAAATTCTAAAAAAGCGGATTTAAGTCCCACCTTAATGTAAACAATATCATTTATGAAATGTGTTTCTATTTTGTTTTAATTATGAATACACTCATACGCGTTGTTTGTTGTTTTTTTTCTGATTTATTCAACGCTGACTTTTTGTTGAGTGATTAAATTTGCAGTAAACATAATCGACATATGATTCAAACTGATCCGAATTACGCGTTCAGTAACATGATGCTGATTTTATTCTACAGTGAATTTTGTTGAATTATTAAATGTGAACAAGAGTTTTTGTGTATGATTAAATCAAGAAAAAAGTTGATTTTTCAGTTCTCTGGTGCTGACTATAAAACTAATCTTAACAATAATTTCATGGGAAAGTATAAAAAAGTGTTAGTAAATTTACTGTAACAATTGTAGATTTGTAGACATTTGTTAATGCTTAAATATTTCAGAAATATTTTAGCATTTGTTGTTTTTTTTTAATATTTTCAAAAAGAAAAAAATAATATATATAATTTTTTGCCGCGGTTATGAACTTTGTTCAGTTTTAATTTGTTCCAAAAGTTTTTGTTTTAGTTCTTCTACTAATTTCTTTTGTATTTCTAATTCTAATTCTTGTCTTAATATTTCCGGTTTAGGCTGCATTAATTTTTGTTTTAATTCTTCTACTAATTGCCTTTGTTGTTTTAATTCGGCTCTTAACGATTGAGGTTTCGGGCCGGGTTTTTTTCGTTCACGTGGCATAGACGATTTATGATCTCTTTCGATATGGGCTTGTAAATTGAATTTGGAGGCGAAACTTCGTTCACACAATTCACATTTAAATGGTTTCTCTCCAGTATGTTTACGCATGTGTATTTTAACATCACTACTACGTATAAATTTTTTATCACAATGTTCGCAATTGTAAATTCTGGCTGCCTCTCCCATATGCAATTTTCTGTGAACATTATAATTTGAGTTGGCGCGAAAATGTTTGTGACATATATCACATTCGTATGGTTTTTCGCCCGTATGAATGCGTATGTGAGTATTTAAATCAGAACTACGATTAAATGATTTTGGACATAAGAGACATTGATAACGGCGATCTTGTTCAGAGGATTCTTCATTGTGAGATATTTCTGCATTGGTAGAAGATGGCTATTAAGAGGGAAGAGATAAAAAAGGAATTGTTTTTTTTTTTGGCGGAAAAAAATCAAAAACTTTTGTTGTTTACACTTTCATACAGAAAAATAAAACTGTTCCCACTTGTTAAATTTTTGTCAATAACTGTTCTCAGTTAGAAAATTGTTTTGATTTTTGATTAAACTATAAATTTTAGGGAAAATTTTGTTTTAAATTAAATTTAATTGCTTTTACAAACGAACATATTAAAATGTTCTCAGTTTAAAATTTCCAATTTTATTTTTTTTTTGCGTATGAAGTATATAACTGTTCTCAGTCAGAAAATTTTTTTAAATTTAGAGAAAAGAAATGTTATAACTGCTTTAACTCAAAAACAATAACTGTTCTCAGTTTAAAATTTCAAACTTTATTTTTTTTTCATATGAAGAATATAACTGTTCTCAGTTAGAAAATTGCTTTCATTGTTAAATAGTTTACAAATTTAGGGTAAAGAAGTGTTCCCACCTTAAGTATTTTATACCGAAATAACTGTTCTCAGTTTTAAATTACCAACTTTAATTAACTGTTCTCAGTTAGAAAATTGCTTTCATTGTTAAATAGTTTACAAATTTAGGGGAAGGCAGTAGTATATTTTTCTTTTCAGAAAACTGTTCCCGCTGTATCAAATTAAATTTAACCCTTTCCAATTAAATTTAACCCTTTTTTGACAAAAACAATAACTGTTCTCAGTTTAAAAATTCCCATATAGTATGGAAAAAAAAAGTTTTATAAATAATAACAAAAAAGCTGTTCCCACACCCAAAATATGAAATACAAAAGATTTGTTGACCACTTAAAGACCAAATAAAATGAACAAAATTCAAAATTTAAAATTAAATTTTTCATAAAACTCTTTAAAAAAACTACTTTATCAAAACAAGACTTACAAATTACCCATCTCAGTTTAATAAGTCACTTCTCTAATATTTTACGATCAGCTGTTCCAATATCTCAGGGATCAGCTGTTTTTAATGTACAAAACAAACATGTATATTTATGATCAAAGGTGTCCAGGAGTTTATCGGCTACAAGCCAATATTTGTTTTCAAATCGCAAGCAAATGGAATTGTTCAACACAAAATTTAATTAAACATTAATTTTGAATTATTTAAATTGATAAAAAACACTTTTTGGTTTCCATTATTTTGTTTTAAATTATAAAATATAAATAAGGGATTTTGTTTGTTGTTAGCGGGGCGCACTGTTGATATTTTAATTTTTTTTTTTTAAATTTTGTACATAAATTTTAATAAAGGTTTCTACTGACTGTTCTTCTTGAGTTATATGAACGTTTTAATAAAATATAAATGTATGTTATCGACGACTTTACGTATAAATTTCAAAATTTAGTATCCTCGCTCACTTCTTAGGGGCCAATTGCAGCTACAAATTTTTAAATTCAATTTGTAATTTTCTTTAAAACAATAACAATATTTCTATACAGGGTCTTTTAAAGCCGTTTCAAATGGCACTGATGTATATAGTTTTTGCACTTTTAAAATTGAGGGTATAACATAATTGTTTTCACATCCTCAACAAAAAAAAATTTTATTTTAAACAAATCAAACTTAATATTTAATATATATTTCATTTCAAGAGTTTCGATAGAACAAGACAAATCTGTTCCCACTTTAGTATACTTTTTTTTGATTTAATGTAATAATTATTTAAAAGAAAAACAAAAAAATATTCCTACTTAAAAAATAATTTTGTTCAAAAAAAAAAAAAAAAAATAATGTTGCAATTAAAAAAAAAAAAACTGTTCCAAAATATCACAAAAAAAATTTATATTTATAAACTATTATTACTTAAAACCAAAAAAAAAAACACACTCACAAAATATGTCCCCAGCTTTAGACATAATTTAGTTTTACACAATTTAAATTTTAGTTTTACACTGTTTAATTGCACACAAACTTTTTTATATAATTATTGCAACATTTCATTAAAAAAAAGAAGTGTTTTTAATTTGAAAACAATCAAATACTGTTTTAAAGTTTATAAACTTTAAATGTTCCTACTTCTAAAAACTGTTCCCAATCTTAAAAATTTTGTTATAAACATACATATATTTAATATTCATGCTCTCTCAATTGTTTAAACATCTAAAACAACAAGTACACTTTAGAAAAATAAAATCCATCAATTTAAATCTATCGTATTATCTCCACTTTTTTAAAAATTGATTTGCAAAATTTGTTTAATTTTATATATATTAACACTCGATGTACATTTACATCCACAATAAAACGCAAAACTTTTTAAAAACATTGAACAAAATCTATTCTAAATGTATTAACCTTTGTCTTACTGTTCCCAGCTGTAAAATTATCAACGTACAGAAGATGACAAATATTAAGCATTTTAAACTTTTTATATTTTAAAAGTTAAATGCAAATTTAAATAAAAATTGTTTACATTAAATTTATTCTGTTTCCAGTTTAAGTAAATTAATAAAAAAAAAAATCCGTTGTTTCCATCTTTATATCGAGAGCTAATATATTCAATACCCTCTCTTCTGTATGAATCAACACATATTTTCAGGAGAGTCAAAAAAAAAAAATAGTGATTTGTGGCCAAATTCTTAAAGTATAAATCAATCTACGGACTACTGAATTATTTATATAAATATAATATTTTATATTTTACGTTATTCACAATGCTATGGTTGATAGAGGGTATTGCAATTAAAAAATATTTTTTTTTTGTTTGATAGAGGTTATTGCACAGTAAAAAAAAATTATATAATTTGCAATTTTATTAAAATTAAGTTTTTTTCTATATATATATATATAACAACTAAATAACAAAAATAAAATTATAAAAAACAAGATAATTCAAATTGTAAAATCTTGCTATTACTCTGACTTCATCTGTAATAAATTATTATAAAAGTAATGATATTCTGCTGGTATAATAGACTTCAAATCTTGTAGATGTTTCCATTTACTAGGCTGAATTGGAATTGGACCAGCGTGTAAGGGTTTTGGTTCAGTAAATCCTGTGTATTCTTTAATTCGATTGGGTAACTTTTTATATTCTTTATCAAAATTCACTTTAAATTTAACCTCACCATTTGGTAAATACTTAAGAGCTCTTAATTGCCCAACTGTTGGATCATTTTTGCCCCTACCAGGTCTAATGCTCGTAAAGCGTACAAGTTGGTCATCATTGTAGTTTTTAAAAAAATCATAATTTAAATACATTGCGTCGAATGGTTTATTGATATCAATATTATTAATTTTGACTGTTTTTCGTGCTTCTTTTGTTATTCTGATATAATCTATTGGCAAGTATATTGATTCATTTTTTAGTTTGAGTTCTATTTTAGCATGTGCACTGGCGCACTCCATTTGTGTATGACCTTTCTCCAAGTACTTTTGTTCAATTATCTTGTTATTCGCAATGGCCAAAATGGATAAAGCATTTGACAAATAATGATTACGGCTTTGATAACCGCAACCACCGTCCGCATAAATTATGATTGGTAAATTATCTGATGAGCAATGTGTGTTCAAGTGGTGCACTATGATGGAAACAAATGTTGAAGCCGACAGATTACCATTTATTTCATCCCACCAATAGTAGGTGCATTGATGCGTGGCAATATTGTATATAGTAAAGCTGTGAACTTGTAGGCGCTGTTTGAAGTAAATCGCGGAAGTATTTATATATGGGCAGAGCTTAACTGCTTGCGCACCCATAGAGAATACGTGACATTTGCCCTCTTGCGCCGCAAGTTTATCAATATGCTTTTCATCTTGAGCACGTTGTTTGCTTAAAATATGGCTCTTGTATTGTTTAACCTCAATTTGTTTGGCATTATAAGAGTTACACATATCACACTGATCCTTGCGGACTATAAGAAGATCGTAATTTTTGTTTGCAAAATATGTCGAAAAGGTGAAAATTGAAACAGACGGAACTTGCTTTTCCTTACAGTATGTAAGATAGTCTCTGTAAATGTCTGCCTTTTTATGGAATGTAGCGGCTATGTAAATTTTATCCAATTTTTTAAAATATTCTTCCAAGTGTATCTTATGATCAGTTCTTTTTGGTGCAGGTAACAAATTGTCTTCTGGTTTATCATTAGCATTCATCAACCAACCTTTAACCATATCACTTTTTATCGATAAAGTTGACAGGAACATGGACCGACAAACTTGTAATAATTCGTCCTTGAGTGGTAGTTTAAACAAAAAGCTGTGATGTTTTTTTGAATTTTGAACTCTTTTCCTCTTAATTGCTATCTGTGATACATGATTATTTACAAACACTTGTTTAGATTCCCAGCTCAGATCCCAAAATGTTTTAAATATATTTTTTCTACTTTCTTCATCAAATTCTTGACAATATCTGGATTTAGCTTTCATGCAATATGCCGACGAACACTTAGGACCAATTTGTTTTCCTGCTTTTGGTGAGATATTTTTAAAAGTTCCTGCAGCTTTCGAAAATCCCATATACTCCTGACCCTTCATTCGCTTTCTGGCATTTTCAACTCGACTATAAGATTTAAGATTATGTGCTGTTTTATATCTTCGACTATATTGTTCGTTTTCGAAATCTGAGCAAAACAATTGTACAACAACATTAATTATTATTGAGCCATTTGTTAATAAAAACAACAACGAACCTGTTATTGGATAGTCTCCAGCATCTTCTTCATTTGACGATGGATAATCAATCGCAATACGTTGTAAGGATGTATGAGACATTTTATCCTGTTATTAAAAGGAATTATTTTTTTAGGCCCTGTGCAAGGTGGCTAAATAAATTTTAAACTAAATACAAATTGACAAGTAGAGTTTAAGATTTTATAGAAATTTCGAAACCTGAATTAAGTTTAGATTTTATTTAGCCAGTTCGCACTCAGGCTAATTCAAAAGTTGTATTTCGAATGACAGTTTTTTAACTAAATATTTTGCTATCACAAACACATTTTAAGGATAATTTAAGGATTTTTGATACAAAGATCCAAAATATAAAAATAAAAACAAATATTTTACTTAAATTGGACAAAAATGATTTTTGGTCCACCACTGCAGGCACAAAAAAAAACAAAAATTAAGTTTTTGAATGCAATGCCCTCTATCAACCACATTAAGGTTATCGACTCTAGATTCGCATTCAGACTAAATTTCAAATTCGTATATCGAATGACAGCTTCTTAACTAAATATTATGCTATCACAAATAAATTTTAAAGAAAATTCAAGGATTTTGATTTAAAGGCCCAAAATTAAAAACACATCATACAAACATTTTACTTAAATTGTACAAAAAGTTTTTTTGATCAATTGCAGGCGCAAAAAAAACTAAAATTAAATTTTTGAATGCAATACCCTTTATCAACCACATTAAGGTTATTGACTTATTAAGAAAAAATCCCTGAAGAAGCTATCCATTGAGATAGCGAAATATTGGATTAAAAATAAATATTTTATTTTATAAAATTGAATATTTGTTACACAGAACTAATTATTGAAAAATACTTGAAACAAAAACTCAAACCCATAAATCAATCAATATAAATACTTGTAATGAAAATAGAAAAACCACAATGAACAGTTTTTTAATGTAGAATATTTAGTTTTGTGAAAATAAAATTGAGTTTGAACTTTTTATTTTGGCAATAAAAAATCATTTTTAAAATATAGATCGTAAAATATTGTGCATTGAAAATTCGATCATTTTTATTTTTCTATATACATCGGAGTAACCAACGAAGCAAAACAGTCAGAATTTTAATTACAATATCTTTAAAATCTACAAAGATGCCAAACATGATGCAACAGATGCGCAATTAAGAGCTCTAAAGTATTTACCAAATGATGATGTTAAATTTAAAGTAACTTACCCAATCAAATCAAATAATACACAGGATAAACTAAACCAAAACACTTTCAATTCAGCCTAGTAAATGGAAACATCTACAAGATTTAAAGCATTTTCTACCATCAGAATATTATTTGCCTTTTTGATATTATTATTCAGATTAAGTCAAAGTAATAGGCAGATATATAGCAGTTTCTTTTTAATTTTTGTTACTTGTTATATGTTGAAAAAAAGAAAGCTTGAAACTTTGCAAATAATATATAATTTTTACTGTGCAATATCCTCTATCAGCTAAAAACTATTTGAATTTTTCAATTGCAATACCCTCTATTAACATTAACGCCACAAATAATGTAAAATATCATATTATTTTTACACAAAGTATTCAGTAGTCATATTTAGCAAATATTGTTGAAGATAGATTGATTCATACAAAAAGAATTGGGCATTAATCTTTTTTTCTCTCCTGACAAAAATTTAATTTGGTTCATAGAGGGTATTGAATATGAGCTCTAGATAAGTAGTAATAATAATAGTTAATAAATCGATATCCATAATAAGGTTGATAGAGGGTATTGCATTCAAATATGAAATCTTATGGTTGATGGAGAAATAAAAAAAAATAAATAATTTTTTGTTCTCTCTTAAATTTTTGTAAGAGATGTAGCTGCCATAAGTGAACAATTTTCCATCAATAAATGATGTTTACGGTATTAATTCATAGAGGGTATTGAACACAAGATCTCAATACGGTAAAAAAAATTAGGACACTTTAATTGAAGTTAAAAAAAAACCTCTTTAATTATTCTGTACACTTTTGCCATTATGAGTGAAGTGAAAAAAAACTGTTCCCATTCCAAAGTACTTTCCTTTGGGTTAAAACAGTTTTTTTTTTAATGAAATGGAAGTGATTTAAGGGTGAGAACAGTTTTTCTTAATTTGAAAATAATATTTTTATAATTGGTAAAAGTTTACGGTACAATTTTTTAAGGAAACTATTGTTAAAAAAAAAACATAGATTCTGAAAGCGGAAACAGTTTTTTACACAAATTGAAAAGTGTTCTCAAACCAATACATTTTTTTAAAGAGGGAAAGTTTTTTAATTGAAAACTGTTCTTAAAGCTAAACATATTTTTAATTAAAAAAACTGTTCTCAGCCTAAACATTCCCGTTTGTTTATAAAAAAACATAATAACTTTTTAAAGTTACTTTTTAATTAAAACAATTTACAAAAACGGAATATTTTGGGGTGGGAACAGAATTTTTCATCTAAAAACAAAAATGTTAAGAATACTTTTTATTAAAGGAAAAAGAGAAAAGTGTGAACGAAAAATTGTTTGGAAACATTAAAAGTAGTTTTAAGTAAAGTGGAAGCAGTTTTTTTCTACATGAGAAAAAAATTTTATAAGTGGGAACAGTTTTTCTATTTAAAATAAGTGTTAAAAAGGAACAGTTTGTTTTTCAATTAAAAGAGATTTGTTTGTAATAGTTTTTTTTTCATAAACTGGAAAAATAGTAACTGTATGTTCACACCCTTTACATACGGTTTATAAAAAACCTGTTCTCAGTTCCAATTGAAATTTATAGCAATGAAAATTATATTAATCAAATTGGTGTTCCCAATTGAAAAAAAAATTATTTAAGATAAACAAAATGAAGGCGAGAGAGCAGTTTTTTTTAGGGGGAAAAAAAGATCAATGAAAATGTTTTATAGTGTAGAAAAACTGTACCCACTTTTAAATATTTAATGTAAGAAAAGTTTTTAAATTTGATGAAGGTATTTTTACAGTTGGGAACAGTATTTTTTCTATTTGAAAAAAAAAAATTTTTCTAAATGGGAACAGTTTTTTTGTCATAAAAATAAGTTTTGCAAGAAACAGTTTATTTTTCAACTTAAAATATTGAGATTTTTATTATATTAAAAAACAACTGTCACCACTACCAATTAAAAAAGTTTATAAATTGAGAACAGTAAACTCTGACAAACCACAACCACAAAATTTTTTAAATTTTCAAATAGAAAAAAATTGTTTTCACTTACAACACTGGAAGTATAAAAATAATTGAAACATTTTTACAAAGTGGGAACAGTATTTTCTATTTGAAAAAATTATTTAGCAAGGGAACATGTTTACTAAAATATAGAAAAAACTGTACAGGTTTTTATTGGAAGTTGAGAACTGGTTCATCAATGTTTAAAGGGTGAGAACAGTATTTTTAAAATATTTTTTCTGGGTGGAAAGTTTTTTTTTAATTTTTAAATTGTTTACAATTTTTTTTTTTTGTTTTAAGAAGTGAAACTAATGTCACTTGTATCAAAAATTTTTTCACTTTATTCAGAAAATAACTGTTCCCACCTTAAATCGTTTATCAAATTGAAAAAAAAACTGTTCCTTTATAAAAAACTTATTTTTTAAACAAACCATAGTTTGCCTCTTAAAATCTAGTAAAGTGCAGCACGGTTATGAACAACACAAAAGTATCAACATTTTTAGTTCAATACACATTTAGTTTAGAGTTGGGTAGTTCGTAAAGGGACCAGTTAAGCTATTCACAATTTTGTCTACATTTTTTGAGCCTTTTCAAACTGTGAAATGGCAAAGCTCATTTTGATTTTCGTACAGCTTTACCCAAATTTAGATTACTAGTATGTCTATAAATATGGCTGTAAAAAAATACATTTAAGTGTGCTCAAACTTCTGAGAGCATAAGGTACGCTTCAAAATGATTAGGTCACTTAAACTTTGTTCTGTTTATGTAAAAAATAAAAATATGATTGAATAGTAAATACCATAAACTTCAATACTTATTGCTCAATTGTTTTTCGTTAATTCTATTTTGGAAGCAAAATATTTAAAATAAACATTTTACAATGCATCAAAATGATAAGGTCAGTGCACATTATTACAAAAAAACTAAAAATCTACATTTTTTTTATTTATTATTTTATAAATGCAATTTGAATTGATTAAATTTTCTAGTATTTCTGATATCCTGCCAAGCATTCAAAATTGTCACATTCAGTATATAAAATGCTAATGCCTGGTTTTCCCTAGAGTTAAACCAGACTATTAGGGAACCTCCATAAAAATTTATCTTTGAAAAATACATGGTTTCCTTTTCAAATCTCATCAATAGTCTCTCATAAACCATATGGGAAAATCTTCAAATAAAAAAAATAAAAAAGTTTGTGAAATTGGAACCTGATGCAAGTTAGTTAAAACAAAAATAATACCTGCTCACAATTAGTTGAAATGCAAATTTTTGAAATTTACAATTATAATTATGGAATTATTTTTTTTTGCTTAGCTTAGATACTGTGGGGGCTGTAATTTAATGGCTCTCAATACAGTACTTTTTGACACATTCAAACCCAATGTCATTTTAATCATATTAGCGCTCCGTGTTGTATTTGAAGCCATTTGAGAAACTTGTCGAATTTCACTAACAGAGAGATTTTGGCCGACCAGAGCTTTTATTTTTTCCATAATTATTGCGATCTTTTAAATAATTTTGCACTACACAAAGTGAACGATCCAATTTTCGGGCAATTTTTCGCATTCCCAATTGCTGGACAAAAAATTCGTCAATCTGACCCTTTTCAAGTTCAGATAAAGCTTTTCCTCTTCCCCTCTTTTCATATTAAATATTTCAAAAACAAAAATTTTATAAAAAAAAGTACAATGCGTTAATAATTGCACTGACCTTATAATTTTGACGCATTACAAAACACACTTAATTGATATTTTGGTTTTATAGTAGAACTAACTGCAAATAAATGAGAGCAAATTACTAAGTCAATGTTCAAATTAAGTAATTTTTATTGCAGCAATTCTGAGTTTAGTGGAGAGGGAGGAAAGAAAACCACATGTGCTACGAATGTGATGTGTACCAGAGAACTGCATTTGCTGATTGCAAAACGATCATACGCAATCAACACAAGAATAAATTGTGTTTGCGTTCAAACGCTGAATATACTCCAACACACATATTTGTTGATGATTTTAAATCAATCAAACGATGTGCAAATTGTTTTGTCACTGGTTTATAATCATCGGTCGTTGTTAAACCATTGTTTTATTCTGTTCATTCGAGCCAACAATAATTATTTTGATGTAGAATAAATCAGAAAAAACAACAAACAACGTGTATGAGTGTAATCATAATTAAAACAAAATAGTTTCTTATCTATAAAAAGAGGGGTGGTTTTGTAAAAAAAAACATATTTCATAGCGTTATATGTATATTAGGGTGGGTCTAAAATACGATTTTTTTTTTAATTTTTATTAGGAATACCAAAAATATTGTTCTTTGTGAATATTTTTTTTTTTTTAATTTAGTCGACATCTCAGGCTCGCCTAATCGGGTTAAAGTTAAATATTGCCCAATTTTCCAATCAAAATAGATGAAAAAAAATTTAGACAATATTTAAAATTTTCCGGATTAGGCAAGCCTGAGATATCGACCTAAATTTTTTTTCCAAAAAAATATTTATATATCACAAAGAAGAATATTTTTATTACTAATAAAAATTCTAAAAAAGTGGATTTAAGTCCCACCCTGTTAAATGTGTATATAAAACAATTTCATATTATTCAACGCCAACGTACGGTTTCAACGGTTCTTTTCATTCCATTCATTGTATTCTTGTTCGTTCGGGTCAACAATAATTATTATAGAATAAATAAAAAAACAAAACAACTTATGTGTGTGTATTCATAATTAAAACAAAATAGTTTCTTATCTATAAAAAGGGGATGATTTTGTGGATACACTACATATATATTATATGTATATTAGGGTGGGTCTCAAATACGTTTTTTTAGAATTTTTATTAGTAATACCAAAAATATTGTTCTTTGTGAAATTTATTTTTTTTTAATATAGGTCGATATCTCAGGCTCTCCCAATCCGGTTAAAGTTAAATATTACTTAATTTTCCAATCAAAATAGATAAACAAATTTAGACAATATTTGAATTTTTCCGGATTAGGCAAGTCTGAGATATCGACCTAAATTTTTTTTCAAAAAAAATATTTTTATTTCACAAAGAAGAATATTTTTAGTATTGTATTAATAATAAAAATTCTAAAAAGCGGGTTTAAGTCCAACCCTAACGTGTGTTTCTATTTTGTTGTAATTATGAATAAACTCATATGCGTTGTTTGTTGTTTTTTCTGATTTATTCAACGCTTTTTTGTTGAGTGATTACATTTGCATAAATCATAATCAACAGATAATTCACACTGATCCCAATTATGCGTTCAGTAACATTATGCTGATTTTATTCAACAGTGAATTTTGTTGAATTATTAAATGTGAACTAGAATTTTTGTGTATGATTAAATCAAGAAAAAAGTTGATTCTGCAGTTCTCTGATGTGTACTACAGTGTACACAAACATGTTCTTATAAAAATCATTGAAGAAAGTTTCGGGAAAAAAAGGAATAAGTCTTACCCAAGCTGAAGTTAAAATTCCTTATATATAGCCATTTCGTATCTTTGTTAACTAAACAATGAAAAGGACGAACTTGAATAATTTATCAATTAGGGAAGTTGTTAAAAAAAAAAAACAATTGAACTAGAAGAGCAAGTTGGTTCTTTACAACAAATTAAACTAGAAAATGAATTCATCAAAGTGAACTATAATGTCCAAGTCAAACCTAGTAGTTTATAAAAATAGTAATTTGTATTAAGTGTTATCGATACCAAAAGAGTGTGTTTGTAATAACCGTGTTACACTGTAAAAAAAAGTATGTTAAAATTCTTACCTCAGTAGACCGCTTTTTAGGTTTTTTGTTTTTGCTGCTAGACGAACTGCTTGGCTTATCTGGAGACAACTGCCTTTTAAGTAAAGATCTTTTCGAGGTATTTTGTTCATTTGCAGATTCTCCTTCCGCATCATCATCCATAAGTAGCTCATCTTCGTATTCTTCTTCTTCTTCATTTTCATACTCTTCACTTTCCTCTTCGTTTTCATCTTCTTCATTTTCATATTCTTCATTTTCATCTTCTTCATCTTCCTCATTTTCATCTTCATTTTCATCTTCTTCGTCATCATCAGAAATGTGTTGTTTTATTTCATTTTGATCTTCTATCTCGGTAATAATGAATTCCTCTTTGATTTCTTCTTTGACCTCAACTTTAGGCACTACATTCAATTCATTGTGGGAGCCTTCCAAGATATTATGCTGTTGCTTAACATGTTTTTCAAACATATCCATACTCTCATATTTACCACAGTCACAATAACCACAGGTTAAAAGGAACTTTTGTTGATTTTGAATGAAAGCAGTACCACACGATACCAAGGGTTCGGTAAAATATGATGGAGGAAGATCAATTGGTGGTTCTAAAGGCTCTTTTTTGACAATGCTGGAAATTTTGGAAGTTTCGTGTAAATTGCCACCATTTTCTTTTTCGGGCTCTTCGTGTTGAAAAAGATTATGGGCTTCATGTAAATGACGACGAAAGTTTTCCAGGTCGCCATATTTTAAATCGCAAAACTCACAATTGAAAATGAGTTTTTGATAGAGGTTATAGACACAGACGCTGCCGCAGGATTGTACATTGTCGCCATTGTCTGAAGTAATGGTGGTTGCTAAGCTACATGTGGAATTATCACTTTGTCTACGCAGTTTCGGTAAATGCGTTAAATTTTGATTATTCTCTAATTGTTCGTAGTTTTCAAGGGAAATCTTCTTATCTTCCATGGAGATGTCCAATTTTTTACAATCTTCCATTTTGATTTTTTCTTTTCAACTATAATATTGAATTTTTTCTTTATACTCGTCGGGTAAATTGTTCGCTTCACTTTGACACTTTTTTCTTTTATGCACAATCAATTTTTGGTGCGGTCATTTTACCGAAGCGCACTCACACATTCTTATACACAGATGTGAAATGTTTTACTGTGTTTGTGGGTTTATTTGGTGCTTCTATGTTGCCAATTCAGCTATTTTCTCGTCAAATTTAACGAATTTTAAACGCATGTAGTAAGATTTTTTTTATTAGCGTGACATTTAGCAACTTTTCGCAAGACAATCTTGAGGTTTCTAAGCCTGATTTTGTACTGAGGAAAGAAATAATAGTAATATGTATTAAGATTTTCGAAACGAAATCCAGCGTTATACGGTCTTTAGCGTTTTTTATTCATTAATATCTTTGTCAGCATTTTTGAGACGTATTTTTTTAGTAAATCTAGAAACCTGCTAAGAATTTTTTAAGAGTTTGTTGGAAGCCAACGTCGAAGCCAACACAGCTAATAAAAATTTATATTAAGTTTTCGAATATAATTTACCGCACAAACACAGCTAGCTTAGCTAGTTTCTAACGATTTTTAGTAAAACTTAACTATATTTGTTGGCAAAAAGTTGGCAACAGTGATCTTATGTGTGTAGTTGTATTTTTCGGTTTTTTTAGTTTTGTGCATATACCATTTTTGTGTGGTATAGCTGTTTATTTGTTATGGGAGAGAAAGTGATAACCTGTGTTAGTTGTGTGGACTTTATTTATTATCTTTTTCTAACTAAACTCCAATGCATTAACAGAGTTGCATAAAATAGTAGTAAAATAAAAGTATTATATTTAACGGGTGTATAATTAAACATTTAAATTGTCTTAATATCGAAAAAAAAAATGTGTTTAAAATATAATAGTTTCGTTCGTTTACCTTTTAAGTAAACTTCGGAAAAATGAGAGTAAAGTATTTTACATTTTTTTAGCATAGAAAAATTTTATTATATATATAAAAATTTACACATTATTCGAGAGAGAAAATAAATGGTGAACGCGAAAAAAGGAATCACTGTGAATAATTCATTTAATTAGCACCAAGTATTAAGGATACGAAATGTCGAAATGTCAACGTTGATAGCTTGCCCTATAAACACAGCTCTAATTGACAAAAGGATGAAATTCAAAGAGAGTATACCAACAAGAGAAACCAAAGTAACAAAATTGTGTTTTTTACATTTCATAGTAACATTAAATTATGATCTTGAAAATAACAATTTCTAAATAAAAATGTAAACCTACAGATCAACCAAACATACAAAATGATCAAAAAAAAATCTTTAGTTTTCTAGGTACTCTTTCTAACAACTAAATTCTTCTTTTATTTATAAGGGTTCCACCCTATGGGTCATTGTAAACATGTGTTACTAACAAACTATTTAGTACTTTTTTTACATCCCCTATATAGTGTTATTAATAGTTACTGTGTACCATTAAATTCATATTTTTCTAAAAACCACAAAAACAAGACCAATAAAAATAAGAAAAAAGAACATGAAATAGAAGTAGAAAGAGATTGTGAATGCAAGCAAGTAATAACATATTGAATTTATGAGACCACAAATACAAACATTAAAAAAAAAAATACCACAGAATATGTAATAAATTTGAATTTGAAAAAATGTTATTACTTTTTCACAAAATAAAGGAGAATTAAAGAGAATTCTCAAATATATACATTTAAAAATTTTTACGAACTCACACTCATTTTTGAATCCATATAAAATTTATTTTGTCTCAAGTCTTGGGAGAGTGTACAAATTTTCTAGAAAATTTTGATCTTTTCGTAATATTTTAATTTATTTTTAAAAATTGCAGTCAAAGCTTATTTAATAACTGAAGTATTCTGTGAATAAACTTTGTAATATTAAATTTGTTTTTGTAACAGCCCAATTTAAGGGTATTTACACTCAAAAATATATGGTTGCAATTTGTTTGAAATTTCTTCTGATTTTCGGCCTCAAATAAAATCTGTAAAAATGTACAATTTTTCAGTTAAAATTTGGTGAATAAAAAACAAATATGAAAAAATTTCAAAAATCCCCAAAAATACTTAAAAATTGTTTCTAAAATCCCCAATACTTGGTGAAATCCCCAAAGCCTTCCTAATATATATATGTCCCCAAACCGGAGTTGAAATCCAAATTGGGGATTTTAACCCCGGTTTGGCCAAATCCTCAAAAATATGCCAACACTGATTCTAAACACGATTTTAATAAATAAAAAAACCGCTATTTCTATTTTTTCTCCTCTTCCCAGTCATTTATCCATTTTATTATAAGAATTAAATACATTTACATTAACTAATACTATGCCTGAGAAACGTGTGTGTTTATGAATATTTAAAAAAAAAAAACTCAAATAAATTGCATTACATCAGGTGTTGTTGTTGTTGTTTATAGTAGCGTTATTGTTGTTATTTAATATTTATTGATACGCGATACAATATTAATGATTTTTTTTTATGAGAAGGGAATAATATCATCATAATGGTGGTGATATTTTTTTATAAAATAGAAAAAAGCTTTAAATTGGGTAATGGAAATATGACAATAAAAAAGTAACGGTAAAATAATAGATTTTAAATAAACATGTTGACGTTAAGGTAATAAATACTACATACAATTATATTTATTATAAAACCGGATTAAAGTTACAAAAGAAGAAACATTTAAAATTTTTTTCAATATCCTTGGACTTTATGGTAAAGAATTCGCTAGAAATTTATTCATGGATTTTATTTATTTTTTTTTTAAACATGCACACATATTAATTCATTAGTTACACCTGATCACTATGTTATCTCAAAATTAATTTCTAAATAATGTACGATATATTAAAAAATAAAATGTTTACTAAAATTCTTTACGTTGGGCGCCATTTGGATGATCTTGTGGAATGAAATATCTTTTCTACTGTAAGAAAATATTCCATTTTGTTTTCTGTCCTTAAAAATCATAAATCATGTGGTCACTTGGACCAGTGGAAAATGATTTCCCCATTTGGAAGGTAAGATTAGATTCGAAAGGCCCTATGCAGTTTTTACATAAAAAAAAATTATTGCATTTTCTTTGACATAATTTATCAAAATGTCAATTTTTTTGTAACACGTATGAATTTAAACACTTGATTATCACATTGCCACCACCTTTAAAACACACAAAACATTTATTACTCCTGTTAAGCCTTAAAAATATGCGAATAACAAGAATTAAAAAAAGCTGGAAAAGGGGCAGAAGTATAATTTAAAATTGTAGGAAAGTTTAGAACAATTTAATAACAATACCCTCTCCCTCCCCCAGTGTCAAAGAATACAACTTTAAATGCCAGCAGACATAATAAATGTTAAAACATTTTGGGATACCATCAATGTAGACAGACAGACAGGACGAGACTTTAAGAACTCTTTTAGTAATAAATGTGAATATTGTTTGGCCTTCAAAAAAAAAAAAAAAAAATGTTGTAGGTAAAAGGAAAAAATCATTTATTCAAACGGCATAACATCAAGAAAAGATGTTGAAAAAGGGTGTAAAGTTTTTTAAACAATGTACCCATCTCCTCTTCCTCCTCCTCCATCAAAATGTTATGGGGGTTCATGAAAAATCTGGGAATTCCCTGTATTGTTTGGTAATTTTAAAAGGAAACATAAACTACCAAACACTTGGAACTAATTTTGGAGAATAATGGATTTTTGCTTCAGTGATTCTTCATTTTGGTATTGATTTTTTAAAATTAAAAGTATGAGTCATCACTCCACATCAGGGAATTGTCCCCCAATATACAACATACAAATAAACAAGGATTTCCCCAAATATTTATAATAATAAAAAAGACATTTTAAGGATTACCTTGCTTTAAAAAAAACATTAAAAAATATCCATTCAGTCAGTCAGGCATAAAAAGCGCAACAAATCTTTCAAAAAACGGGGTGGAATTTTTTGCTGTATGTTTCAACTCCCACACCATGTAACATAACTGTTTTACCGGTTCTTATATGATTGTTTGCTCATCGGGGTGGTATTTTTTTGTTCTACACTCACTTTAACTACAATAAAAATGAGCATATGTTTAAACAGATTGCACTTTGGTAAATTACAAAAAAAAAAAAAAAAAAACTGTTTGTATGTAACAAAATTTCATTAATTTGAATGAAATACCATTAAAAAAAAACTAACTACCACCTCGGCTTAAAATGGTGGTTGTCCAGGCAATAAAACAGTTTTGTCAGCAATTTTTGTTAATTTAGAAAATAAAAGTTCATGAAAAACTCTACGTCGCAAAGCAAATTTTAATATTTAAAAGAATTTTAAAATAGTGCTGGTGAGTGGTAGAAATGGCTGGAAGTTTTTTAAATTACAATTAAAGTTAAATGTTGTTAAATTTATTAAAACTAAAGGAATTTAAAGAGTACACTCACCAAAAAGAAAAGTCTGTAGTGACAACTGAAAATTTTGCTATTATTACGGAAAATTTTGCTAATTTGAGCTCAGCGGTATTTTTTGCTAATCTTAGCAACACATGTCTGCTGACGTGTAGTACAATGAAATTAGTAGAAAAAATTAGAAGCCGCTACTTATTTTTGGTAAATTTTTTGTAAAGTGAAATTTAAAATCGGGTTGCTAAAAGTAGCAAAAAAAATTACTAAATATTATTAATATTAGTACAAAATTTCAAATTAATTTTTTTTATCGAGCATCTAAATTTTTTTATTTTATTTATTTTTTTCAAAAAATATTTTAGACAAAATTAAAAAAAAATCAAAGGTTTAAAAGTTTTGTTTAAATTTTGTTTTAATTTGCTAATTTCTGTTTTGAAAAATATTTTAAGGTCAAAATTTAATTAATTTTTAGAACTAAAAACACTTTTTAGTGCTATTTTAAGTGGATGTCCTATTTTGGGACATGAATCGCGGTATATTCACTTCTGATCCCTTTTTTACAAATCTATGTAACATTTTAAAGCAATTTAAGTTTGTATGTATAAGTTTCAATTATAAGAAATAACATTTTCCTACAATATCCACTTTTTTAAAATTAGTAATTTTTTTTTTGCTAATTTAAGCAAATCGGTTTTCAAAAATTTGTAACATGATTTCTGAAATTAGCAACAAAAAATTTGTAAATATTTTGTAAAAATTCTGTAATTTGCAAAATGTAAATAGCAAAAAGATTTTCGAAATAATATTTTTTTACTAAAAATCAGTACAAAAATAGTAAATTGGGATTGAAAACCTATTACCAATTTTTTTACTAACATTTTTTCTGAGTGTATTATTTTAAGGAAAAATTAGAATTGATTTATTCATTTGATTTTTAATTCTGATTGACTTCAAAATGTTTGAATTAAAAAAAAAAATCAAAACAAAATTACAAAATAACAAAATCGAAAAAATCGCTAAAATATAAAAAATATCGCCAAAATTAAAGATCCCCCTAAATAAAAAAAAAATGCTATTGTAGAATTGGAAGGAATTGCTCAAATTGAAAAAAAATTCCCAAAAATTAATAAAATCGCCACAATTGGAAAAATCTTTAAAATTGGAAAAAATCGCTAAAATATTGTAAAACTCGCCAATTTGGATAAAATTACTTAAATTGAAAAATTACTATAATTCGAAAAATCGTTCAAATAAAAAAAAAAAAATGCCAAAAATTTAAAAAATGTTGCTAACACCGAAAAACCGCTAGAATTTAAGAAATTTAAGAAGGAATCGCCTAAATGATAAAAATTGCTGTTGTAAAAATGGAAGAAATTGTTCAAATTGAAAAAATCCCCATAAATTAATAAAATCGCCACAATTGGAAAAATTGCTAAAATATTGGAAAAATCGCTAATATATTGGAAAAATCGCTAAAATATTGTAAAACTCGCCGAATTGGAAACAATCACTTGAATTTAAAAAAAAAATCCAATATTAAAAAATTGCTACGATTCGAAAAAACGCTCAACAAAAAAAATCGCCAAAATTAAAAAAATGTTGCCAACACAAAAAAAAAATAAACGCTAGAATTTAAAAAATCTAAAAAATTATAAATATTTCAAAAATATTTGAAAAATTAAGAAAAAAAAAACGTCAACAATAAAAAAATTAAATCGAATTAACTTGCTTAATTAAATTTATAATTGTCCATATCTCGAAAACCAAACGCGTTAAAGAAAAACTTTTTGCAGCAGAGGTCTGAAGTTTTGATGTACTTAAAAGTAAATTAAATTCAATTTCTGGCGAATTCATTTAAAATAGTATTTAAGCTTCGAAGTTCTGTATAGAAACAAATTTTTAATGCTTAAGACCCGTTATTATTGAAGGTCTAGTTAAAATTTAACCAATTATATTAATACAAATTTTATATACGAAAGAATAACAACAAATGTGGTGGTTAAAGCTCCAGTTAGTAACTAACGGAACATTGCGAAAATGAAGTTAAGAATAATTTTTATAGAAAACCTATGAAACATTTCGTAGACATGATGAAGCTTCTTCTTTAAAATTATTTATGAAGTGTCTTATATTGAACAAAAGTCTATGAATTTTATGAAAAGTTTTATAAATATTATAAAGCTTTTTTCACGGAGTTTGGCAATTTTTTAGTCAGATTTTAAGATAATTTTTATTGGTTTTGAGCTTTCCAATATAAAAATCTAAATATATATATGAACATACATGATCATACATGCTCATATATGAGCATAAATGGTCACACATGATCTCATATATAACCATATATCTTCGGATCTGAAATTTAAGGGTATATGAGCATACATGAAAGAGCATATATGATCATATACCCTTAAATTTCGAATCCGAATATATGGTTATATATGAGATATGGTATGGTCATATATTGAACCATGTATATGACCACGTATGCCCATATATGATCATATACCAGCCCATGTATGCTCATTTATATGTCGATTTTTACATGGGTTAAGAAAAACTAACGCTATCAATAATTTTTTTTTAATTTCTGTTGAGAAATGGAGTTACATATTTTGATTATTGAATTAAAATTTTAAAAGTCTGATATGGAATTTTTAAAAGATACGATTACAAAGTTTTTAAGTAAAAAATAAAGAAAACTTTCGTATTATATGAGTTTTTTTTATCGAGTTTAGTTTAAGTTGAGTTTTTGATAAACTTGGGTTAAATTTCTGCAGGGTTTGTGTTTTAAGTTAAAAATTATTTGTGAGTTGATTTATAGCTGAGTTTATGAGTGTGAGTTTAAATTTTATTTGTGTTGAGTTTTAATTGAGTTTAAAGTGATTGTTGTTCACTTATGTTTGAGCTTATTTGGATTATTTTTCTCTCTCTCTCTCTTCTATTAAACAAATTATATGAGTTTTTATAATGGAGTTGAGTTAAAGTTGAGTTTTTGATAAACTTGAGTTTTACTTCAGTTGGCTTTGTGTGTTAAATTTAAGTTGATTTCGACATAACGTAGAGTTTTAGTTGAGTTTATGAATATAAGTTTAAATTTTGTGATTTTGTTTCAATGTTCATTGTCCTTATTTTCACTTTATTTTTTCTACTATTGTACAACTTACCCCAAGTGTTGATTATTATGATGTGCTGCCACTAAATCAATTATTACCCTTCCATTTTGTTCTGTGAAATTTGACACTTGCATCCACTTAACCGTTCCATGTAAACCACTTGTACAATGTTTAATTGACTTCTATTAATGTTAATGGAAGGGTAGATGGATTTAAAATTTATGTTAAATGTCACAAAGAGTAAACAAAGAGAATTCCTCAAACCATCATTCAACAATTTTAAATTTAAAATTTAATTTTCCAAATTTTAGTGTGGAGTGAGAAAATCCTTAAAGTAAACAAAGAAGAAATTTAAGGTTAAAACAACAACAAAGCAAAAGTAAATAAAATATAAAATTATTATAAAATTAGATTTTAAAAAGGGCTGGAAAGAATTAAAAGTGGGAAATGGGGTAAAATTTAAATAAATATTTTAAAATATATAAAACCATGTAAATATTTAAAAAAAATGCTTTTTTTTCTTTTTTAAAAAGTGATAATTTTGTTATGCCTGATTTACAGCTGCATTTAAATCAGGAAATTTCGACTACAATCAAGATTTCAGTGAAAATCTTAAGATTTCCCATACAAATGAAATCCCGCAAATTTACAAGATTTGTTATAAGAAATCTCATAAAAATTTCTTATATGTGTAGACTTTTATAGAATACAACACTGTTTATTTTGTATATATTTTGCATGAAAAAGTGGCAACGCCGGTTAACAGCTGACAAAAAAAAAATAACCAAAAAATAACCGAAAAAAATATCACAAAATAGTGAAAACAATAAATAATAAAATAAATTTAAACCCAATAAATGTGTGTTACTAATCAAAAAAAGTATTGCATGGTTCCAATTTTTACTTAGGGCGGAGCAAAACAATGAAAAAAACTTTGCAAGTTAGCTGTCTTCCTTGCAATAATATATTAAAAATTCTTTATTTTATATAAAAGTAAATATGATTCTAGTTGAAATAAATATTTTCGTTTTTAAATTAATATTTTAACATTTTAAAAAAAAAGTACAAGCATTTTTATTTAAAAAAAAACCAAACAAACTTAATTTGATTAAAAATCTGTTTCTATTTAATTTAAAATTGTTTCTCTACTTGATTTTAAAATATTTTTTATTAAGTTGAATTTTTTTCTGTGAAAAAAAATTCACTCGAATTTTAATGGCCTCAAATTGTAAAAAATAATACATTCAGAAAAAAAAGTTAGTAGAAAAATTTGTTTGTTTTCAATCCCACTTTACTATTTTTGTACTGATTTTTAGTACAAAAAAATATTATTTAGCAAATATTTTTGCTATTTACATTTTGCAAATTATAGAATTTTTACAAAATATTTACAAATTTTTGTTGCTAATTTCAGAAATCATTTTACAAATTTTTGAAATAAATTTAAATAAATTTAAAAATAGTGTTACATAGATTACACTCACCAAAAAGTCTCTAATGCCAACTGAAAATTTTGCTGTTATTACGGGAAATTTTGGTAATTTGAGCTCAGCGGTATTTTTGCTAATCCTACCAACACACACAAAGAAAAAATATGGTTGGGGCAATCATATTCCAAGAGCATCATATATATTTGGGTTTATGGTTGTGCCAACCATAGTCATACTATAATATGGTTATCATATTATGATAATAAAATAACCATACTTTTGCCATAATATGGTTCCTACAGTTATATTATGATTCAAAAATGACCATATTATGGTGCTAAATAAACATGTTATAGTGAATTTATAATAATATGATCGCTAAAAATGTTATCATATTATAGTCTCTCACAACTATATTATGATTCCTGGATTATCATTATATGATCCATAATCTAAGAAAATTTCTTAAAGGAAAATTTCTTAGAAACCATGAAAAAGCTCTTTAAATTTAAGAAATTTATATTAAGGACTTTTTGATGAAAAAAATTATAGATTCTAAGAACTTTTCTTTCAAGAAAACTTTGATTCTGTGGACTTTTGTTAAGACAAATACTTAAAACTTTTTTTTTTTAATTCTAATGACATTTTTAATAAAAAAAAATCTTAAGACACTTTTAAGATTTTTTGTAGAAAGTTCATAGAAATTCTTCTTTAGGAAAAAGTCTTTAGAATCTAAGAATATTTCTACAAGAAAAAGTCCTTAGAATCTAAGTATTTTTCATGATGAAAAGTCTTCGGAATCTATGAATTTTTCTTTCCAAGAAACAGTTTGGAGAATCTGAGAATTTTAGTTTAAGGAAAATCCGTAGAATCTACAAAAGTTTTTATCAGATAAATTTATAAATATCTATTATTTTGTGTAAGAAACCTGTTCGTACAAAAAAAAAATTCTAAAGCTACAAAAAAAATATTAAATGGAATTAATGAATTAATGGGACAATTGATGAAATGTTTTAATGACATGTGAAAGGTATTATCTACTCATCTGATATTTGTCCAGTTTTAGTAAGAAATGATTGTATGATTGCTTTTTTAAGACATTTGATAGTTAAAAGAAACTGACTGAACTGATAAAATTTTGGTTTTCATGAAAACAATACAATATTATGACTGTAAATGTTAAAGTCATGTTTTTTTTTTGATGTATAATTATTTATTGATTGTTGCCAGCATTTTATAGTCAGCATTTCATAGTCATAATTTTTGTTACCACAGTATGGTTACAGCCAATTATGATATAAAATAGAAAGTGACAATCATAAAATAGTAAAATATTTAGTATATAATGATGGTAGCGATCATGTTGATGATTAGAAAACCAATAATTTGGTTGTGACAAACATACCCGATTGCAGCAAGCACAATGTTGTAGCAGTGATCATATTGCAACCATATTTTTTCTCTGCGTGCACATGTCTGCTGAGGTGTAGTATAATGAAATTGGTAGAAAAATTAGTAGCCGCTACTAAATTTTAGTATTCTTTTTGTAAAGTGGAATTTAAAATCTGTTTGCTAAAATCAGAAAAAAATTACTAAATATTAGTACAAAATTTTAAATTTATTTTTTTTATCGAGCCTAAAATTTTTTTTATTTTATTTATTTTTTTCAAAAAATATATTTTATACAAAATTAAAAACAAAATCAAAGGCTTAAAAATCTTAAAAATTGTTAAAACATAAACGAATTAATCATTTTGTTTTTATTTGGTAATTTCTGTTTTGAAAAATATTTTAGTTATTTTTTTTAAGGTCAAATTTTAAATGTTTTTAGGGCTGATTTTTAGAGCTAAAAAAACTTTTTAGTGCTATTTTAAGTGGATGTCCTATTTTCAAACATGAGTCGGTATATTCACTTCCGATCCCTTTTTAAGACAATTTAAGTTTTCAAAATTAGTAAATTTTTTTTGCTAATTTTAGCAAATCGGTTTTAAAAAATTTGTAAAATGATTTCTGAAATTAGCAACAAAAATTTTTAAATATTCTGTAAAAACCCTGTAATTTGTAAAATGTAAATAGCAAAAAGATTTGCTTAATAATAATTTTTTTACTAAAAATCAGCACAAAAATAGTAAAGTGGGATTGAAAACCGTAACAAATTTTTCTACTAACTTTTTTTCTGAGAGTACAAAAAGGGATTGGAAGGGAATATACTGAATATATTAATATTTATATATATACTAAAAAGTTTTTTTAGTTCTAAAAATCAGCCCTAAAAACAAGTAAAATTTTACCTTAAAAGTAAAAAAAATACTAAACAATTTTTCAAAACAGAAATTACCAAAAAAAAAAAAAAAAACAAATTGATAAATTTGTTAATGCTTTTACAATTTTTAAGCCTTTTATTAATTATTTTTTTTTTAATTTTGTCTAAAATATTTTTTGAAAAAAATAAATAAAATAACCAAATTTTGATGCTTGATAAAAAAAAAATAAATTTGAAAATTTGTACTAATATTGATTTTTTTTGCTGATTTTACTAAACCGATTTTAAATTTCACTTAACAAAAAGTTTACCAAAATTTAGTAGCGGCAGCTAATTTTTTCTACTAGTTTCATTGTACTACATGTCAGCAGACATGTGTTGTTAAAATTAGCAAAAACTACCGCTGGGCTGAAATTAGCAAAATTTCCCGTAATAACAGCAAAATTTTCAGTAGCCCTTACAGTCTTTTTTTGTGAGCGTTATTAAATTTATGTGGAATTTATTATCATAAAAGATCATTTTTTTTCTCGCACATGAAACTTTGTATGCTTTTATAACAAAAGAGATTTGTTTTTTTAATTATACAAAAGCTTGCATAAATTTGCCAAGTTTTTTTAGCTATCAAAAGAAAATACTTGGTAAATTTTGCCAATTTTCACAAGTTTAAGAATTTGTTTTACCAATATTTTAATAAAGATTTTTTAAGTAACATTAACAAAAAATTTGTGACAATTTTAGCAATTTATATTATAGAAAAAAAAATTGTTATTAATTTTTGTAATTTTTTTTTTCGTCCATTTTCAGATCGTACAACTAATAATAATGATCCAGTTGAAATTTGCCGTAGTTATCCACCCAATTTTGAAGTAGAATCATTGCCCTCCTATACCATTGTCTCGGGTTTACCCACGTATGATGATGCTTTGGAAGAATTTCGCAAAGCTGGTATACTACTTACACCTCAGATACCAATAATAAAAATTTTCGAAGCCAAAGATTCCAAAGATATCTACAACTTGGAAAGTGGTCTAAATGAAACCGATAATGCATCAATAGCCTCAGTTACCACTTGCACCTGTGGCAATGGCGGTGGTGTTGGTGGTGGGGCTAATTCCCAGCAATATTTAGCACCTCCCCCACCATCTCCCGCTAATAGTAGTACACAATTTATTGAATTATCACCCGAACAATTGGCTCAACTATCACAAAAACGTTTATCTTTGCAAATTGCCTTTCCCGCAGCAATACGTCGTAATTCTCGCCCTCGTGTGGATATGCGTAATAATTTGTTACGTTCCCGTGCTGTTGGTAATACTGCCGGTTATGATGGTAATTTTCCTGAAATACATCGTAGCACATCATCATTTTCATTGGCTAATGAACGTAATAATATGTTGCAACAGCATATGCAGCATAGAGGTTCCCTATTTTAAAAACAAGTCTTAAGAAATAACTTACACCTTATTTTCTGCAGTGCTGCTAAACTAAAAAAAAAAAGTTCCTTTAATTTTATTTAAAGGTTCAAAACTGTTTTTTTTTTGACAAATTATATGAAAATATATTTTAAAATAGTCAAGTCTTTTTTTTTGTTCATGTAATTTGTGTAAATTTTTAGATTAATTTTTATTGTAAATAAAACAATTTCAAATTATAAATATGTTAAGAGGTTATTATAAAAATTCATACTTTTATAATAATTCAAGTATAAAAATACGAATTAATTGTCAATACAAAAAAAAACTTTCGTAAAATAAACTAATTTTCGTTTAGGTTACGAAAGTTTTTGTTATTTGTACATATTTTTTTTTTTTTTGTAATTTTATGCCTGAATTATTACACGCAGAGAAAAAGCATGGTTGCAATATGATCACTGCTACTATAGTGTGCTTGTTGCAATCGGGTATGTTTGTCAGAACCAAGTTATTGGGTTTCTAACCATCAACATGGTCGCTACCATCATTATTTAGTAAATATTTTACTATTTTATGATTGTCACTTTCTATTTTATATCATGATTGGCTGTAACCATACTGTGGTAACAAAAATTATGACTATGAAATGCTGACTATAAAATGCTGGCAACAATCAATTAATAATTGTACATCAAATAAAACATGACTTTAACACTTACTGTCATAATATTGTCTTGTTTTCATAAAAACCAAAATTTTATCAGTTCAGTCAGTTTGTTTTTACTACAAAATGTCTTAATAAAACAATCATACGTATATTGTTTACTAAAACTGAAAAAATATCAGATGGGTAGAAAATACATTTCATCAATTAACCCATTAAGATCCAGTTAATTTTTTTTTATCTTTTAAAGATTTTTTTTAACAGGGTTTTTTGAAAATTCCGTTTACATATATTATTTACACTTATCAATTCATTGCCAAAAAGTTGCTATTGAAAGATATTATATTTTTTAATTATTTTCAATAAAAACAATTAGAATTTATTTCTTTTTTTAAATATGCTTATTAATTCCTTTCTTGTAAAAAGTTCTCAAAATATTAATAAAATATTTTTTATAGGAAAAAATATGTAGAACAAATATTTTTTTTTTTGTGTACGAAAAGGTTTCTTACACAAAATAATAGATATTTATAAATTTATCTGATAAAAACATTTTTAGATTCTATGGACTTTTCCTTAAACTAAAATTCTCAGATTCTCCAAACTGTTACTTAGAAAGAAAAATTCATAGATTCTGAAGGCTTTTCATCATGAAAAATACTTAGATTCTAAGGACTTTTTCTAGTAGAAATATTCTTAGATTCTAAAGACTTTTTCTTAAAGAAAAATATCTAAAAACTTTCTAGAAAAACCTTGAAAAAGTTTTAAGTATTTTTCATAAAAATAGAGTCCACAGAATCAAAGTTTTCTTGAAAGAAAAGTTCTTGGAATCTATGATTTTTTCCTTAACAAATTTTTCTTCTAAAAGTCCTTAATATCAATTTTTTTTAGAAAAATCATTTCTAGAGGAAATATTCTTAAATTTAAAGAGCTTTTTTATAGTTTCTAGGAACTTTTCCTTTAAGAAATTTTCTTAGATTATGGATCATATAATGATAATCCAGGAATCATAATATAGTTTTGAGAGACCATAATATGATAAAATTTTGAGCATACTATTATTACGTGCGATTATATTATGATAAATTCATTATAACATGTTTATTTAGAATCATAATATGGTAATTTTCGAATCATAATATAACTGTAGGGACCATATTATGGTAAAAATATTGTTATTTTATTATCATAATATGACAACTATAATATAGTACGATTATGGTTGGCACAAACATAAACCCAAAAATATATGATGATCTTCGAATATGATTGCCCCAACCATGTTTTTTCTTTGCGTGTATCAATGTATGTATATTTTGAAAAATAATTAAAATCAAGCAGAAACAATTTAAAATTAAGTTAAAAACAGCATTGAAATCAAACTTTGTTTGCATTTTTAATTTAATAATAAAATTCGCCGACAAATTACAAGATGTTAATTTTGAATAGTAAAAAATTTATTTCAACTAGAATTATATCTTTTTAAATAAGATGCATACTTAATTTAAAAATGTTCTTTAAAAATAAAATAAAATGTTAATTCAAATATGATTTAATAACTGTTAAAGCTTTGATTTTTTTTTCCTTCTGTGGACTCTTGAAGAAATCACTTAGGTCACCTTAAGAAAATGTTACAAAAAATACGCATAACTGATCCTCACATTTCGTACACTGAAAGATATGAGCCCCTCAAATTAACATATTTCATATTTACTAATCTCTGTTTATTTGTAGGGATTTTTTAATGCAAAAAAAAATATTAATTTTAAAAAGATCGTTTTCGTTTGCTCAGTGTTTATTAGTGTTGCCGAATCGGTTAATCAATTAACCGATTCCTCAATAAATCGTCTCTATTTCGCTTAATGTCAAAAAAATAATTTAAAACTTAAATAATTATTCTACCCGAATAATCGATTAAAATAGGTCAATTAATCGGCTAAATTTTGAATATGAATTTTTCTTAACTTTGGCAAGAAAACATCAACTAAAATACAATCAAATTATATTCAAATCGACTGAATCAAATCAAGGCTTTAGAAAATATGATGAGACAATTTTTATTTTTATTCCTTAAAAAAAAAATAAATTTTAAATTATATTTTCATGTCCAAAAAAATTGCAATAGAGCTGTCAAAGATCTCATCAGTATGCGAAATTTTAAAAAAGTTATAGCCTCCAAGCAGATCTTTAACAAAAACATTATAAAAATATATATTTTTCTTCTTGGCAATCAAACATTGTATAACAAGCACTATGACGATACTTGTGTTATAAAATAATAATATGAAATTAATTTCAATTCGAAAAAGGTATTTTCTAAAAAAACAGTTTCATTTAAAATTCTATAAAGAAAAAAAATTTTAAAAACTTTAAAAATAACATGGAATTTTGTTTCTAATTTGATTTGTCAACAAATTTTGATGTAGCAGGAACTTTAGTAGAATTAAGTTTTTTAGTCAAAAATATTTAGAAATTCGCTTATTTGTATCTTTAATTGCACAAACACAGAAAAATCGGTGAGGACTTATCAGGAATATGCGTGATTTTTATATATTTTCTAATAGATAACCTCTTTTACTCTAAAGCTTAAACCAGGTACTGGAAGAGTCAGGGAACAGTGGCAGTTCTGTCAAACTTTGTCAATTTTGCAAAAACTATTCATACCATATTTTTAAGAATTTGTTATTGAATTTTTTTTTAAGGCAGCTCTTGTTTATTTAGACATTTTTTTTTCTCGACAGTGTCATATAAAGAAAATAAAAACCAACTTTATCAACAAAATGTCCCACTTCGGTAAAACACTGCGTTTTTAAGGGTTAACTTCCACAGAACACGTCTGACATTTGCGTTTTAAAAAGTCGTCAGATTCCTCTGAGAAAAACCCAAGATTATAAGGCATGATTCTTTAAAAATTCTCAGGATGCTTTGAATTGTCTTACAATCACCAAAAAAAAAAAAATGTCTGTAATGGCAACTGAAAATTTTGCTGTTACTAAGGGAAATTTTGCTAATTTGAGTATTTTTTGCTAATCTTAGCAACACCTGTCTGCTGACGTGTAGTACAATGAAATAAGTAAAAAAATTAGCTGGCGCTACTAAATTTTAGTAAAATTTTTGTAAAGTGAAATTTAAAACCAATTTGCTAAAATCAGCAAAAAAATTACTAAATATTATTAATATTAGTAAAACCAAATTTGTATACTAAATTCGTAAGTGCTACTAAATTTTAGTAAATTGCTGTAAACTCAATGAATTGTAAAATTTAGCAAAATTTTAATTTATAAAAAATATTATTAAAATGTACAAATTAACTCAATTATTTTTTTTTAGTTACACTTGTTACACTTTAAAGCTGAAATTGAAAGTTTTTTACAATTCGAATATACAAATTTATATATTTTTTTTGAGCAATATTTTTTATTTAATTTATTTTTTTAAAAAAATATTTTAGACAAATTCCAAAAAAAAAAAAAATCCAAGGTTTAAAAAAATAGCAAAAACATAAAAAAATTTATCATTTTGCTTTAATTTGCTAATTATTGTTTTGAAAAATATTTTTGTTACATTTTTTGGATTTTAAGGTCAAATTTTAATTGTTTTAAGGGCTGATTTTTAGAACTAAAAAAGTTTTTAGTCCTATTTAAAGTGGATGTCTTATTTTTGGACATGAATCGGTTATGAAAAGTAATTTCACTACCCTTTTTTCAACCAATGTAATTATTTTAATTACTAGAAATAACATTTCCTTAAAAGTTTTAGTATTTTTTTTTTTTGCTTATTTTAGCAAATCGGTTTTCAAAAATTTGTAAAATTATTCCAAAAGTTAGCAACAAAAATTTTGTAAATATTCTGTAAAAACTCTGTAAGTTGTAAAATGTACTAAATAATAATTTTTTTACCAAAACTTAGTAAAAAATAGTAAAGTGGGATTGAAAATGATTTACAAATTTTTCTACTAACTTTTTTTCTCAGTGTAAACAAATAATTTAGACACAAATACAATTGACTTATCGTAATATTTCATCAAAAAGCAGTTCCTTGTGCTCTTATTGATGAATGAAATCGATTAATCGACAATTTTTCCGATAAATCGACCCGAATAACCGAAGGAAATGATATTTCTTATTAAAACTTACACCTATAAAGTTAAATTGAGCGCCCCGGTAGTCTAGTTGGTAGCGTGCTAGCTTATCAGCGCGGGGGTCGTGGGTTCAATTCCCACCAAAGGCTCTGGTCTGTTTTCGCTACAACGAGCCGAAGGCCTTTGTTGCTGATGCTTGGTTAGGGTATTAACATATAATTTGTAATTATATGATTAATAAATAAAATAAATAAATAACTTAAATTGCCTTAAAATGTTACATAGATTAAAAAATTGGGATCGGAAGTAAATATACCGACTCATGTCTAAAAATAGTACATCCACTTAAAATAGCATTTAAAAGTTTTTTTAAGTACTAAAAATCAGCCCTAAAAACAATTAAAATTTTTAAAAAAAATTCAAACTACCAAATTAAAACAAAATGATAAATTCGTTTATGTTTTTACAATTTATAAGCCTTTGATTAATTATTTTTTTTTTTAATTTTGTCTAAAATATTTTTTGAAAAAATAAATAAAATAAAAAAATTTTAATGCTCGATAAAAAAAAAAAAATTTGAATTTTTGTACTAATATTAATAATATTTAGTAATTTTTTTTTCTACTTTTAGCAAACCGATTTTAAATTGCGCTTTACAAAAAGTTTTTTAAAATTTAGTAGCTGCTACTAATTTTTTCTACTAATTTAATTGTACTACACGTAAGCAGACATGTGTTGCTAAGATAAGCAAAAAATACCGCTGGGCTCAAATTAGCAAAATTTCCCGTAACAACAGCAACAATTTTCAGTTGTCATTACAGTCTTTAATTTCAAATTAACAACTGTTGTCGGTATTTTTTGTCAATAATTTTGAAAAAAATGCAGAACCGCTTTTTCGGTAACTCAAGCGACAATTATCGTTAGTTAACAAAATCGTTAAGAAAGTTACAGAATTGCACTACATTTATCGGTAAAGTCGTCTTTAAGCTCTCCTGTTAAATGCGTGTGTTTTTGAAATAATTGCTTTTGTCAAGAGACTACAGATATTTTATTTTATTATAATAAAAAATTTATTTTAAACTAATTTTTATTTATAAATTTGCATTTTAATTTTTTTTTTCTGTGATTAAAGTAAGTATACGGAAATGGATATAAACATACATTACATATTAAAAATTTAAAGCTTTCAAATGAAAATTAAAAGCTTATAACATACACAACTAAAATTTTTATAAACTTTGCTAAAGTTTACAGTTAAAGCAATATAAGTATTACACTAAAATTGGGAAGCTTTTATCTACATAAACAAACTTTTTTACATTAAAAAAAAATATATATCTGTAAAACTGTTTGAAAGCTTTTTTATAAACCAGTAACCTACATAAAATTCTGAATGTATACATTTTTGATAAAAATCGAGTTAAATTTAACGATTCATCAGCAAATAATTTTGCCAAAATAAGTAAGAAAAAAAAAAAGTTAAAGTTGAACATGCCGACTATATGATACCCTACATCAAAAAGCCTGATTTTTTAACATATTTTTTTTTTAGAACAAAAGCATATTTTTTTTCAACAAACTTTTTTCTATAAAAAAAATTTCCAAAATTAGTTTATTACTTGTAAAGAGAAACAACACTCGGGAAATTCTTGCTACAAAAGTAAGGTGTTACTTTCTTTTGGATAGGGGATAGGGAAGATATGAAAGATGGTGTTAGATGAAAGGCTTCAAATATGGCAACACTGTAATTGCTCAGGATGATAATTCTTAGAACATTGTTGCCCACCATCTGTTAAAGAAGAGTTGGCGGCATTGTTAAAGCTTTTTAGCTCATAGCCCTGTTATGTTATTTTAATTTGGTGGAACCTCATCGAAATGCTATACACTCACCAAAAAAAGTCTGTCATGACAACTGAAAATTTTGCTGTTATTGCGGTAGTTTTTGCTAATCTTACACATGTCTGCTGAGATGAAATTAGTAGACGCTACTAAATTTTAGTAAACTTTTTGTAAAGTGGAATTTAAAACCGGTTTGCTAAAATCAGCAAAAAAAATGACTAAATTTTATTATTAGTACAAAATTTTAATTTAATTTTTTTTATCAAGCATCAAATTTTTTTTTTTATTTCTTTAAAATCTTAAAAATTGATAAAACATAAACGACTTAATTATTTTGTTTTTATTTAGTAATTTATGTTTTGAAAAATATTTTAGTCAATATTTTTTTACTTTTAAGGTCAAATTTTAATTGTTTTTAGGACTGATTTTTAGAACTAAAAAAACTTTTTAGTGCTATTTTAAGTGGATAACCTATTTTTGGACATGAGTCGGAATATTTAATTCCAAACCCCATTTTTTAATCTATATAACATTTAAAGGCAATTAAAGTTTGTAGGTGTAAGTTTTAATTATTAGAAATAACATTTCCTTCAATATCCACCTTTTTAAAATTAGTAAATTTTTTTTTGCTAATTTTAGCAAATCGGTTTTCAAAAATTTGTAACATGATTTCGGAAATTAGCAACAAAAATTTGTAAATATTCTGTAAAAGCTCTGTAATTTGTAAAACGTAATTAGCAAAAAGAATTGCTAAATAATATTTTTTTTTACTAAAAATCAGTACAAAAATAGTTGTGGGATTGAAAACCGTTTAGAAATTTTTTTACTAATTTTTTTTTTCTGAGTGTAGGAGTAAAAATCTGTATATTGTTTTTACTAAATTTGTCTAGAGTTTCAACAGATAAAAATTACTACCTGTTGCAGTTGATTTCAATGTAAATCATTTTAACTATCATTTCCAGTTCATTCTATTAGTGTCTTTTTAAAATATTTTCAATTTGCACAAAATCCTTTAGAAAAAAAAAAGGTTAAAGTAAAAAAAGAAAAACTGCATACAATCTTTATTTCCTTCAAATCCACGTAATATTTGTTATAATTTTTAGTTTTAATAATAATTGTTAAATTTCTGTACAACAGGTACAATTATAACATAGAGTTCAATTATTTCCCATACTCGTACTTTTGTGTTGACTGTTAAAATGCTAAAATATGACGTGTCCTATTTGGTTGCTATTGTATTTATAGCCTACATTTATTTATATTTATACCTTTAACTAATGGCAGTAAAAAAACGGAAGTTATATAGTTAACAAGTGTTAGTTGAAATTTGGAGTTAACATTAACTTATATACATAATTTTATTTAAAGTTTATTAGATATAAATTAAGGTACATAATTTTAAATGATTTATTAGTTTTTTGATAAAGTGGTATAAATACATTTTATAATTAATAAAACATTAGTAATTAATTAGCTGGAAAAATTTTTAATTTTGTATAGTGTGAAAATAAATTATAATTGTGTTGTGATGTTGTAAAAGAAGTTGTTAAGCTAATGCTAATTTTTACGAAAAGAAAAAATAAAAATACTTAAAAATTGTAGAATGATGCAAAACTACATTGTTCTAGGATTTCTAATTTCCAAAGCATTTCCCTTCATTTTTTTTTTACTTCCTATTAGTAATTCCTTGGGTTGCATTAAAAATACTACATGGAGTGAAAATTCCGAGGAGTAACAATAAAAAAACCAGTTTCTTTAATTTGATATTAATTTTAATCTTCAACGTCATCTCCGTTAAGTGAAATGCACTTTTTCCAACGATCCTCCCTTGAAAAAATACGATTTGTCAAACTGTTCAAAATTGGCTTCCGTCTCTGATGTGACTTCTGCATTTGTGGAAAATCTCGTTTCCTGGAGCCATCTTTTCAAATTTAAGAACAAATAATAATTGCTGGAGAATATGGTGTGGGGAAGGGGGAGGGGGAAATAATTTGTACACTCAGAAAAAAAAAGTCAGTAGAAAAATTTGTAAACGGTTTTCAATCCCACTTTACTATTTTAATTTTTAGTAAAAAAAAAAAAGTATTATTTAGCAAATCTTTTTGCTATTAACGTTTTACAAATTACAGAGTTTTAACAGAATATTTACAAATTTTCGTCGCTTTTTTTTCGAAATCATTTTACAAACTTTTGAAACACGATTTGCTAAAATTAGCAAAAAAAAAATTACTAATTTAAAAAAAAGTGAATATTGAAGGAAATGATATTTCTTATTTAAACTTACGCCTACAAACTTAAATTGATTTAAAATGTTACATAGATTAAAAAAAGGGATCGGAAGTCAATATACCGACTCATGTCCAATGGCAACTGAAAATATTGCTGTTATTACGGGAAATTTTGCTAATTTGAGCCTAGCGGTATTTTTTGCTAATTTTAGCAATACATGTCTGCTGACGTGTAGTACAATGAAATTAGTAGAAAAAATTAGTAGCCGCTACTAAATTTTAGTAAACTTTTTGTAAAGTGAAATTTAAAACCGATTTGCTAAAATCAGCAAAAAAAAATTACTAAATATTATTAATACATATAAATTGCTGTAAACTCATTGTAAAATATAGCAAAATTTTAATTTATAAAAAAAAAAATATTTAAATGCACAAATAAACTTAATTATTTTGTTTAGTTACACTTGTTACATTTTAAAGCTGCTTATTTCTTTCGAAATTGCCTTACGAATTCGAATATACAAATTTATATTTTTTGTTTTCGAGCAACATTTTTTATTTTATGTATTTTTTTCAAAAAATATTTTAAATTCCAAAAAAAAAATTCAAAGGTTTAAAAAATAGCAAAAACATAAACGAATTTATCATCGAGTTTAATTTGCTAATTTTTGTATTGAAAAATATTTTTAGTACATTTTTTGGATTTTAAGGTCAAATTTTAATTGTTTTAAGGTCTGATTTTAAGAACTAAAAAAGTTTTTAGTGCTATTTAAAGTGGATGTCTTATTTTTGGACATGAATCGGTTGTGAAAAGTATCTTCACTTCCCATCCCTTTTTTCAACCTATGCAATAATTTCAATTATTTCAAATAACATTTCCTTCAATATCCACTTTTTTAAAATTAGTAATTTTTTTTTTTTTGCTAATTTTAGCAAATCGATTTTCAAAAATTTGTAAAATGATTTCTAAAATTAGCAACTAAAATGTGTAAATATTCTGTAAAAATTCTTTAATTTGTAAAATGTATATAGCAAAAAAATTTACTTAATAATAATTTTTTTAATAAAAATTAGTAGAAAAATAGTAAAGTGGCATTGAAAACCGTTTACAAATTTTTCTATTAATTATTTTTTCTGAGTGTATATATTATCATGTAAATTGTAAAAAAAAAATTGTCATTCTGTGGCTATTTATAAAAATTCCATGAAATTTTTGTATTTTAAAATTAAATTAATCGTGATTTAAAAAAAAATTATTTTGATTCTCGAATCAAATCATATTCGAGATTCAAAATAATTATTTTTTTGATTCACGAATCAAATTAAAATTGATTTGATTCTTTGATTTAAAATTGAATTTATAAAAATTAATTATTAATAAAAAGAACTATTTAAATGAACTTGATTCTTTTAATAAGATAAAGATTGCATCATGGTAGTAAATAATTCAATGAGCAAAATAAATTTGCGAATTAATTAATCAAAATTTAAATTATTTGTGAAAATTGATTTAAGGAATTATGTTTTTAAAAGTCTATTTACCGCTTTATTTAGTACCCTAAAGACCTAAAAGCGCCAAAGAAGATTTTGAACTAGTTCAGTAGTTTAATGTAAAGAATAGTTTAATTGAACTAATTCGTTCACGAACGATACAACTCTGCTTTAAGTCTAATAATGATTTGCAAAACAAATTTAATATGAAATGTTATAATTTTTTTTGGTGATTTTTGTGTCTTAAATATACAGCAGAATGTCTTAAAGACTAACTCGAACTATATAGCAAGGTACTTTTATAGGTCCTTTAAAATAATTGTATCCAATTCCTCTGTATGCATAAAGTGCAAATCTGACAAATCAAAGACTTTGTATAAATTTACGTTATATGCAATTTGTTTCTATTATGGATTATGTAGTTCAAGGCTTAAAGTATTTTACACATTTTAGGCCTCTTAGATTATCACTCTACAAGTATTAACTATTCCTTTGATGAATTTTAATAGTGCAATGGTAGTATATTACAATTATTCAATATTTTGTTTTATTACATTTAATGCATTGTAAAAACTAGACAGACAATAAGGACACTCACAGTTATTTTTCACATTACACGATTTTTTTTTTAAACACAAAAGAAGTTACACATTAATTTTTTGTTAAAATTTGTTAAAGTTGTAAATTGTTGAGGGTACTCACGATGGTGCATAGTTGTGCTGCCATAACTATTCAAGGCTGATAAAAAGCAATGCATGTGTAAATCACGTTCGTCAATACCCTTAGTAAAATCGTAAAATTTAGTTTTTTTTTCTAACATTGGGTACAGCTAACTATGATTAGCCCTAATTTAAAGAAATGTACTTATAAAAATTTATGGAATATTCAAAAAAAAATCATGCTTTATTTAAAAAATACATGTCCGCTTGGATAATATTACAAATTTTAATATTATTTAGACATATTGCTCTCTCATTACAAATCGTAGTTTTTGTTTATGTTTAAGTTTTGTATATAAGGAAAAGGGTAAACAAAATTCGTATAAACAAATACCCTGAACTACAACCCAGCAATAGTTTTTTTTTGGGGTTATGAAACTTTGAAAATAGCACGGGCATGCCATCCGTAAACATAGGCCCGTAATTATAGTCAAGCACTAAAGTCGGTTTTTTTTTAAAAACGACTTTAAATGTAAAACCTGTTATTATCTATCTTACTATTATAGTCAAACCGGCTTTAAATGGGTATCACATCAAATGTACCAAATGCCCACAAACATTTTATACTAAAAAATAAACAAGTGGCAACATTGAACAGCTGATTTTATATTAGCTGCAAAAATAGGAAAGGGTGTTAATAAAAGATTTGCAATTTCAAAATGTGATATGGAAAAACTATAAAAAAATGATAGAAAAGTGTATTTTTATTAATAAAAATTTATTAACTTAATAAATATTATGCAAAATCCCTTATTTATTGATATAATTTTTCTTTCAATATTTTGCAATTCAAACATTTTTTATCACAAAAATTTTTTTAGCGGAAAACAGCTTTTGTAAGTGTTGTTAAATTGGATAAGACTAACTTTAGGTAGTTTTAATTTTAAAGCAGACTTTAACGATTAAAGTATATTTTTACCTACCTGTCTATAGTAGGCTTAAAGTATACTCCTAAAGTATACTTTATTTTAACTATGATTATGCGCCATAGTTTCTAAAGAATTCCTTGCTTCATTCGATTTTAAATTCTGATTGTAATCTTAAACTAAAATTTTTGTTTTGAAAATGAATTCTTAGTTGATCTCAATCGGTTTAATTTAAAAAAAGACTTTATTCGTTTTTCATCATTCGATTGGACAATCACTGAATTCAATCGTTGGGAATTCAATCGATTTGCAAATTTGGAATTAATTGGGAATGACATTCGATTTTCTTCATTAGATTTTGAAATTAAGAATATTAATAATTACGTTATTAGTTTTAATTAAAGGAATTTAAAAAAATCAATAATATAAAAAATTAACAAAATTAAAAAAAAAAAATAATCAATAATTAAAAAAAAATAATCAATAATTAAAAAAAATCGCTAAAATTTAAAAAAACGCCAAAACTAAAGAATATTCATAATAAAAAAATTGCTAAAATTAGAAAAAAATCGTTCAAATTAAAAAAAAAAATGCTCAAATTGTAAAAAATTTAAAAACCAACAATTAAAAAAATCGTCAAAATTACAAAAGTCGTTAAAATTGTAAAAAATCGCTAAAAAAAATTATAAAACTCCCCAAATTGGCAAAAAAAAAAATCACTTGAATTTAAAAAAAAAAACCAAAATCGAAAAATTGCTACAATTCGAAAAATAAAATTTGAACAAACGCCCAATTGCAAAAAATCGCATAAAATTTAAAAAGTCGCCAAAACCGATAAAAGGTTAGAATTAAAAAAATCTCTTTTATTTAAAAACTGAAAAAAAATCGCCAAAATTATAAAATAAATTAATCCAATTGAATTGAATTGCTTAGATAAAATTTTAATCGTTCATATCTCGAAAACTTTTGGCATCGGAGGTAAAGGGTGATCCAGCCATAATGCAGGATGTTAATTGTAAATAAAACTAAAAGTTTTCAGAGAATTATCTTAATATTTTTTATTTTGATAAAAGGATCTATGACAATTATGTGTGAAACAAAATATCGGCCAAATGTTCCTAGCGCCTTCGGTCGCACACCTAAATCCGATGGTCCATATTTTCAATGACTCTGAGGTTCAACGTTCTTGGCTTATTAACGTACACTTGGCTTATGAACCTACACTTTTTCTTTCAAATATTCCCAACGGTGTCAAATCACATGATTGTGGCGGCTAATTAACATCGCCACTTTATGAGATAACACGGTGTGACTCACAATTAACATCGTGCATTATGGTTGGACCACCCTATATAAAAGAGAACTCTTCATTCCACAGAGAGATCTTAAATTTTTTATATATATTAATTTTTTATTTTTGAAATTTTTTTTTGTTTTAATTTTGCGAAAAGCTTTTAGCGATAAATTTTTGAAAATTAATGATTTTTAAACGTGAATTTAATAATTGCTTTCAGTTACATATTTGTAAGAAATGTTTAATTTTACTGTAATTAAATAACATAATTGTTGAATTTTTTTAATCATATAAATAAATAACATATTTGTAAATCGATTAAGGAAAAATCGATTAAATTCCCAACAAATGATTGATTGAATTCCCGATATGTAAATCGAATGAAATCCTAATGCTCGAATTCGATGATTGGTAAAATCAAATAAGAAAAATTGATTGAATTCCTTAGATGTCAATTCGATCGAATAAATTCCAAAGAATAAATTCTCGCGAATTTTTAGGCAATACATTCAAAATATAATTTAATCTTGAAGCTTTAATAATAAGTAAAAAATACTAAAGCATTAAAATCAATTCCTATGTCCGTTTTAAAAAATTTTTGCTGGGTTAAGTATATTTAAAAAAAAAACAAATACCACATATGATCCGACTCTGTTTAAGTGTATACAGTGAAAAGATAAAGTATTCGTCGCACTAAGAAAAATTCTGCAGCTTTTACATAACACTTTTTATGTAGCAAAGTGATTGCAGTGATTTTAACTGCAATTACAAATCTTTTACTTAGACAAAAAAAATAACAACAATTTTAACAATTACTGCATTTTAGTATCTCATACGAACACTTTTTCTCTTTACTGTGTATGGTCAAGAATTATTAAAGATTTTAAAAAATGATAAATATTTTTTTAACGCAGACTCATTTTTGAATTCAAAAGTGCAGCACGTTGTTATCGAGTTTCTAAAAACCCCAAAAAAAAAGAAATAAAATAAATTAAATTAAAGACAAATGACAATTTTAAAATAATAAGTAATTAATCTTAAGATATTTTTGCAACTTTTAGTTAAACAATGGATAAACTTAAAATTGAAAATGATTCCCTGGAGAAAAAGAAATTAAGTTTGGAAGCTCGACACTCCAAATGCATGTAAGTAATTTTCTAGTATTTGTTGTTTTAAATTTGGACAATTTTTTTTTGCTTGCCTCAACATATTTTTCACGTTTGAATTTATTATTATTATTTTTCTAGTAAATAAGTGGCATTTTCTGATAATTGTAATTGTGTCTTTCTAATAAAATAACAAAAAAAATATTTATTTTTACAATTTTCACTTGAAATTCATTATTGTGAAAAATCATTTTTTTTATATGGAGTATAACAGTTTTGTTTACATAAAATTCGAACAATTTACTGTGCTTTTAGCCTAAAAAATTGTATCCTTTTTTTTGATATTATAAAAAAATTAAAAAAAATTTTTAGTGTCCTAAATATACAGCAGAATGTCTTGAAGAGTAACCAACTCGGTTTAAACGTATACTCTATTATTTATAGCGAGCTAAATTTTTTTAAACCCTTTAAAATAAATGTGCCCGATTTCTGTATGCATAAAATACAAATCTGCCATATCAAAGACTGGATGAATCCATTTCTATTTAGTATACGTAATAGGCAATTTTTTTCTAATATGAAGAAAAATTTGACCCGAGTAAAAAAGTTTAAATATAATTATATATGGCCTTAATACAATACTATATAATCATATATATTTACATATGTCAGTATGCATTACCATATATAATTATATATGGTACATTTATTTTGTTTAAAATTACCTTACACTGTGTCATATATATTCACATGATAAGATAATGTAAATATTATATCATATAAAATTACATATAACCTATATATTGTTACGACTTTACCCTTTTATAAAATCGTTGATTTATTTACCTTTTAAATAAATCGAGTTCTTTCTATATTGCTAATAATAAACACTGTTTGAAATTATTTATAGCTCTATTTATTTATAACAGTCACTAAAAATTACAGAAAAACACTTTAATAGTACACTTTATTTACACAATGTAGATAGACTAAACGTTAGCAACACTTTAGTTCTTCACACTCTGCGTTTTACTTATAAACTGAACTACTGCGTCACCGAGTACCAGTATTTATATGAGTAGTCAGGTATTCTAGTTATTTCCAGTTCATTACGACACTAGATTTTTCCAGCTGTTAAAATTAGTGTGAAGAAATTTCTAGGTGTAGAAATTTCGAGTAACAATATAATTAAATATGGCTTACACGGGACCATATTTACTTATATATGACTTATACAAAATCATATATATTTATATATGTTATGCTATCAAATATTTGACATATAATAATATATGGTCCAATATAACAAATATTTTGTTGATATGACATAAGATATAATTACACTCAGAAAAAAAGTTAGTAGATAAATTTGTAAACGGTTTTCAATCCCACTTTATTATTAAGCAAATCTTTTTGCTATTTACATTTTACAAATTACAGAATTTTTACAGAATATTTACAAATTTTTGCTGCTAATTTCAGAAATCATTTTACAAATTTTTGAAAACCAATATGCTAAAATTAGCAAAAAAAAAATTACTAATTTTAAAAATGTAATTTTAAATGTGTGCAGAGATGGCACTGCTAGCTCCAAACTTTTTTTCTCAAGCTATTTGAAATTGACGTGTCATTGATTTTTTTTAATATGGAAAAAATTTAATATCGTGCAGTCATAAGATTCTTTGTTTTGAAAGGGTTTAAAAGCAAAGGAAATTTATGAACAATTGTTAAAAGTGTATAAGGAGTCCTCACCTTCAAAACGCACCGTTGAATTTTGGGCTGTTGAATTTAAACGTGGTCGTACCAGCCTTAAAGACGATCCACGCGAAGGACGACCAAAAACTGCAACCACAGCAGAAATCATTGAGCAGGTACATAATATGGTTAGTGAAGATCCAAGTTTGACTAAGCGTGAAATTGCTAATGCCATAGGCATCTTAGACGAATGAGTACTCCATATTTTACATGAAGAATTACGTATGAAAAAACTGTTTGGAAAGTTAGTGCCGCACACATTAACAATTCAACAAAAACTGGATCGAAAACAAATTTCTCAGCGTAATTTGGAGCGTTTTAAGCCGAATAAAACATACTTCTTGCGTCGTTTTATAACTATGGATGAGACTTGGATCTACCACCATGATCCTAAATTGAAAAAAGAACGTTTAAAGTGGACTGAAGCTGGTTGTTCAGCTCCAAAGCAGGTGAAGTCACAACGATCAGCAAAGAAGGTTATGGCATCAGTTTTTTGGGATGCAAAAGGAATTTTGTTGATTGATTATCTTCAGAAAGGTAAAACAATCAACTCTGAATATTATTGCAGCCTTTTGGATCAGCTGGATGAAAAAATTCGTGAGAAAAGACCTGGTTTAAAGAAGAAAAAAATCATTTTTCATCAAGACAATGCACCTGCTTACAAAAGTGTTTTGACGATGGCTAAATTCAAAGAATTAAAGTACGAATTGCTTGAACATCCACCAGTGACTACTATCTCTTCAGAAATCTCAAACAATTCCTTCGTGGAAAGCATTTTTCAAAATATATTTTAGACAAAATTAAAAAAAAAAATCAAAGGCTTAAAAATTGTAAAAACATAAACGAATTTATCATTTTGTTTTAATTTTGGTAAATTCTGTTTTGAATAATATTTTGGTCAATTTTTTTTCTTACTTTTAAGGTCAAATTTAAATTGGCTGATTTTGAAAACTAAAAAAAGTTTTTAGTGCTATTTTAAGTCGGTATATTCACTTCTGATCCCTTTTTATTAATCTATGTAACATTTTAAGGGTGCCTACAGAGTGGCCGCTTGTTGCCGAGCCGAGCTGGCTGACGCTTGTTGCGAGAACCAATGCGAGAAAACTGGTACTATACAAATTAGTACAAACAAGCGCGAAGAGGTCATAGTGGGCGCCGAGCTGGTCAGAGCGCAAAGCTGGTTGAATGCGAGAAAACAGTTTCAAAGCGTATTTCAGCGCCGAAAACATTGTTTATGTTATGTTGTTATGATTTGAACTTGTTTAGAAAACATAAAAAAAAATTAAAAACAAAAATTTAAGAAAAAGTAAGTAAAACAAGCAATCAAAAATTAAAAAATTAATAAAAATTAAAACGAAAAAAAAAATATAATAATTAAATAAAAATTAAAAAATAAAAAAATTCAAATAAATAATAAAAATTAAATAAAATTATAACAATTATAACAATTATAACAATTATAAAAAAATTTAAAAAAAACTTATACAGTAAAATCGCTATAATTCGTACCCCGATAATCCGAAAATCCTGATAATTCGTAACAAACAATCGGTCCCTTGGGAAAATCGCAATTATTCGTAATATTTCCATACATTTTATTCCCCTCGATATCTCGTATTTGTTTGATAACAAGAAATACAAAACCTCTTACAAAACCTAATTGAATAGTTTAAAACCTCTTACAATTCGTAATGTGCAAGTGAAATTCTTTAGAATAACGGTTCAAAAAATCATTAACTGCATATAATTACCGTTAACAATGGAATTTGTTGAAAAGCTAGAATTCTTTGCAAAGCTAGTTTCAAACGCACAGCAACATGCAAAAAATGTTTTTTCTCTTTTTGTCTTTTGCAGTGATTCTTAACCGGTGGGTCGTGTACCCCTGTGGATCCTTGAGAGGTTTTCCGGGGTCCGACAAATTATGCAAAAGAATATCCAAGAGCAGGAATGTCAATGAGGTATTTTTAATTTTTATGTTTGAATTTTAAAATGTTTTTCGTATTTTTTTTTGTTAAAGTTTATGTTAATTTCTTTTATGTTAAATTTGAAGTTTGCATTCGATTTTAAGATATAATGAAACAATTAAGTTTTGTTTGAATAGAAATGTCAATATATTGTAGAAAATTTAACAAATATCAATTATTATTAAAAAAAAAATTGGGGGTCTCAAAAATTTTATAAAATATTTGGTGGGCCGCGAGTAAAAAAAGAAACATACATAAAACACAAATAATAGATGAAATATCAGCGCTGATACTCGCATCCACTATGCACACTCAAACTTGTTTCTCGCATGAACAAGTTGTCGCAACAAGCGTCAGCCAGCTCGGCTCGGCAACAAGCGGCCACTCTGTACGCACCCTAAGGTAATTTAAGATTATACGTAAAAGTTTAAATTATTAGAAACAAAATTTCCTTCAATATCCAATTTTTTAAAA